>JAOTRH010000025.1:9613203-9632911 GCA_034768845.1 Heliamphora exappendiculata
CAATCAGGATATATTTGCCATAATTATGGCCTAATTATACAGATTATTCTTTCCTTTTCTGGTAGATTAGATTGATTTTAATGGCTGAATTTCAGCCTTGTAATTAGAATGTATTTAGGTAATAATTTTGTATATATATATAGTGGAACCTCAAAGAGAGAGGACATTCAAAGAAAAGGAAAATATTGTCAGTGAGGGGGAGTCTATTTCTTCTCCCACTCTACCTTTACTTGTGTCTTTGCCCTCTTATTCCTGTTTACCTACTTCTCAATTGCAGGTGTATCATCATTCTAATGCTCGACAGGTTGTCCTTTATGGCTCGGATTCGTCATCTTCTTTAGTTGAGACTCCTGCGTCCTCCACCCCTCCATCTACCTCTTCTGACTTGTCTATTGCCTTGTGTCGTGGTAAGCGTACCTATACTCAACACCCTATTGCTAATTTTGTATCCTATGATCGTCTCTCTCCTTGTCTTTTTTTCTTTGCTTTTATCTTGTCGTCTATTTCTGTTTCTTCCTCTTATAAAAAGGCCATGCCAATATTTGGATGGAAAAATGCTATGGATGAGGAAATGAGAGCTCTTCATCAGAATCACACTTGGGAACTTACTTCTCTTCCCTCGGGAAAGCAAGCTGTGGGCTTTCGCTGGGTGTACACCGTAAAATACCTTCCTGATGAGTTTGTTAACCACCTTAAGGCTCGATTAGTTGCTAAGGGGTACACTCAGACTTATGGTGTTGATTTTTTCGCCCGTAGCACGTCTTAACTCTATTCGCATCCTTATCTCTGTTGCGGTTAGTCGTTTTTGGCCTTTGTATCAACTTGACATTAAAACTGCCTTTCCTCGTGGCGACCTTGAAGAAGAGGTCTATATGGACCAACCACCTAGTTATAGTGTTGTTGGTAGTGCTCATCTTTTGTGTCGTTTATGTAAAGCACTTTATGGTTTAAAACAATCCCCTCGTGCCTGGTTTGATTGGTTCAGTTTAGTTGTGCTTACCTATGACTTCTAACGTTCTACATCTAATCACTCTGTGTTTATCCGCCACTTTTCTAGCGGCACTATTGTGTTGATTGTTTATATTGATGATATTCTTCTTTTGGGTGATTATGCTGATGGCATTATTGATTTGAAAAAGCACCTGGCTACACAATTTCATACTAAGGACTTGGGTGCTCTTTGCTATTTTTTTGGGATTGAAGTTGCTCACTCTTCTAAGGGCATTTCTCTTTCTCAACGAAAATATGTGCTTGACCTTTTTTCTGAAACTGGTCTTCTTGGTGTTCGGCCAGTTAATACTCCCATGGACTCTACTGTTAAACTTAATGCTGATCAAGGCAATATTTTTGATGATCTTGGTCGATATCGGCGTCTTGTTGGAAAGTTAATCTATCTCACTGTTACTCGCCCAGACATTACTTATGCTGTTGGTGTTGTAAGCCAGTTTATGCATGCTCCTCGACAACCATATTTTGAGGCTGTTTGTCGTATCTTATGTTATTTGAAGAGTGCGCCAGGCCGTGGCTTACTTTATTAACCCTCGGATTCTTTCACAGTCACCAGGTTTAGTGATACTAATTGGGTCGGTACCCAATCTGATAGGTGATCTATATCTGGCCATTGTACCCTAGTTGGTGGCAATTTGATTACTTGGCGCAATAAGAAAAAAAGTGTGGTGACTCGTTTTAGTGCTGAGGCCGAATATTGGGCAATGGCTCACACTGCCTCTTAAATGTTGTGGGTCTTCGGGATTTTGGTGTTTCTACTCCACTTTCTATGCGAATGTTTTGCGACAATCAAGCCGCTATTTTTATTGTTAATAATCCAATGTTCCATGAGCACACCAAGCATATTGAGGTTGATTGTCATTTCATTTGGAATTTGTTTTTGCATAAACAAATTGTTACTCCTTATATCCGCTCAGAAGACCAATTGGGAGATATTCTTACAAAGTTGCTACTGCGTTCTACTTTTCATCGGTTGCTTATCAAGCTGGGCATGTTTGATCTTTATGCTCCAACTTGAGGGGGAGCGTTAAGAGTTTCTATTTTTGCTTTATTTTTTTAATTGTATTTTTGTACTTATCTTTGACTTAATATTATATATAATGTAGTGTGGATGAAGGAAGCCGATGAGAACTTCTGAACTCTTTCTTTTCATCTCCTTTCTTTATTCCTATCTCTTCTTTTCCCTTCTTCAAACCCTAAATTTATATTCTACTATTCAACTGGATTTATGTGTTTGAGAGGTTCCATTCTAGTTAAGACCAAGATTATTACAAGATTCTTACTTTGGAGCGTAAGAGCATGGTTCCGAAGAGGATTCATCACCCCTTGTAGAAGGATCCTACAAGGCTACAACTAAGATACTGACTTTAGATTTACTTCTCTTACCAATAATATTAAGGTGGAAGTACCCAGTATTTCTCCCACCCAGTATTTCTCCCACCTGGAGAGATCCATCTAGATCTAGATTTTTGGAATCAAAGAATTTCCTTTTGCAACAAAGTTTGATTTTATTCATCAAAAAGGCTGGTTTTCCAAAGTTTAGTGGTTTTGAGAGAAAAAGATGTTCTTGGATCTTTCAATACCTTCAAGTTTGGCTGGGATTCTTACCTAGTGTTTCTCTTACCTTGAGGTATCCTGTATCCATCTGGATCTGGATTTTTGAAACCAAGGACTTCCTCTTGGAACAAAGTTTCTTTATATTCAGTAATGTACCGGTTTCCAAAGTTTGGAAGTTATGAGAGAAAAAGGTGTTTTAGGATCTTTCAATCCCTTCAAGTCTGGCTGGGATTCTCTCTTCCACCTAAAGGTATTACCAAATTCAAATTTATTTCAGTACTTTGCATCAGTCGTAAAGTTTTGAATGCAATCAATCAGTTTGGTTTTTAATTCAATCAATCGAGTTTTTTGCCAGTTTAAGCATTAGAAACAACATTTCTCAAGGTCGGCTGAGTGATCTAAGTAGTTCAAAGCGAAAAGGTTTATTAAAAGGGTTTTGTGAGTGCATACCTTGTAGGTAGACTACGTAGGAGAGTGGTCTGAGTTGGTTCTGGGAGGAGTTTTAATTGTACCATCGAGAAAAAAAAAATCTCCACTCAGCATTGCACAAACCTCTGTAAGTCTCTCCCAAACATTTTCCCTACTGGTAGTCCAACTTAACCTCAGTCCAGTGCTTCCAACATCCATAAGATTGATAGGCTCACCATCTAACATGCTTCGTTCTCCGGCTATAATGATAGTGTGAGACTCGGTTCCTTTTGTTTTTGTTATGTTTATATGTAACATGTTGGTTATCGTTTTAATCGTTATAGAAAAACATGTTTCTATATGTTTTATGCATGGGGTGGTTTAAAGTGCATGTGGGTTTCAATCCCGGACTTGTCGGGCTTTCTTGCAGAAAGTTGGTTTTCTTTCTGGGTAGGACCGCTCGATCGGCCTTTACACCGCTCGAGTGGCCTGTCTGTGTGGGGTGCTAAAATGCCAGCTCATGGCATTGATTCTCGCACCGAAGCTTCTCTTGCAAGCTTCTTTCTTTCTCTTTTGAAAGAACATCCAAACCCTCTACCTTCTCTCTAGATTTTAGCTTGGTTCAGGCTCAGTTATTGGTGTTGGGATAGTCGATCCTTGTTATACACGTCGTGGGCTTCGCGTTCATCCGAACGGAATCTTGTTTTGCCGACTTCGATTTCTCACTGATGTTTAAAGCATTGAGTTTTTAACTCTTGGTGATAGGATTCTAGATTATCTTGCTTTAAAAGGGTGCTACATGTGATTTATATGCGTTTTTACCATTTTAAAATGCTATAAACGTTAAACTTTGTGTTTAAATCTTGTTTTGTTGGAATAAAAAGCATGTTATCCTTTTTTGTGGTTTATTACAAAGTTGCTGGACGTGTGTGTTCGTAGTTTTCGAAAAGATGAGTTTGAAAACCAGAAGGATTTATGTTTATGTTGCGAAAACATGATTTTAGAGGTTTAGAGATAATTCTTGGGGTTGAGCCGTGATTGTTTAAACGATTCGGTTGGAATAGTGGAAATATTTTTAAAATGTTGGTCGATCTCCATAGTTTTATGGACGACGTGACTGGATGCTATTGGACGTTTGTACATGACTGCGTATAAATACAAACGTATTTGTAGTTCAGCTGTGTGCCTTTTTAATGATTTTATAGATGTGCTATAACAATGTGTGTCTATTGGTCCTTGGTGAAAGTTCAGAAATTTTGCGTAAGTAGGTGCTTCGTTCCTTCGGGTTAATACCCGTAAATAAAGTGGTTGCCTCAGTGGGAGGCGTTTGTTGTTGTAGCTCTGTATAGAACTTGTCATTACCTAGCGGGTCATTGGATTCCCCAAATCTAGGTTAATGGCGAGAGTTTATAGTTGTTACCTTTGTCCCCGGTGCGACAGAGTCGGTACATAAGAATCATTGTGGGTTGTGAAAACCTGGTTGGGAAAATAACGTGTTGTTTATGTTTATTAAACTGTTGAACGTTGTGGGATTATATGAAATCTTGTGATTTTAAGGATGAAAAATTGTTTTGAGACTCGTGTAGTCGAGCTGTTCATATAATTCGTGTTTGCATGTTATGCTTTTAATTCATAATAGTCTTTTCTTTTTAGGCTTCGGCTCACGTTGTGGGATTTGAAAACTTTCAGGTGAATTTGTTCACATAGTTTGATCTCGTGGAACCCCGGAGGTGGCGAAAGACTAAATTTCTTAGTTTTGTTTTCGTTGGATCATGTAAATGACGTACCATGTTTTAGACTTAAAACATATGTTTTGTAAGCTTTGAGGCCTTGTCATCAATGCATGTATGTTATATGCTTATGAGAGGAACCCTGGGTTGGTTGCATGTTTTTTATAATTGTATGAAATGGTTATCATTTTCGGTTGGTTTTATACTTTATATCAACTCTTGTGCCTCGAGGAAGGATTTTGAACTTTATTTTAGCATGTTTTAGATGGCTTGGTTATGCCTTGAAAACTTTCAAAATGTTGAAAAATGGTTTAAGTGTTGAGTGTGAAAAGTTGGGTTTTGAAAAAGTAGTCCAGAGCCAGACCGCTCGATGGATCGCTCGAGCGGTCAAACCATACTCTCGGTTGTTTTGCAAACTAAGAGAAAACATTGTACAGGCAAGGACCGCTTGAGTGGTCTTTTGATCGATCGAGCGGTCTGGGTATCTTTTTGAAAATTTTGTTGTTTGTTTTAAAGTTTAGCTCTTTGGGGCCATGACCTCATTATTTTGGGCTATTCTTTTACATAAAATAAACCCTCGAATGCGCGTTTTTCAAAGGTTTTAAGCTCGCTTTCGTTTACGTTCTTAGACTGGTGTGGGCTCGGATGGTTTTGATGGAACTTGGAATCATGAAGCGTGTTTTTCTCGGGTGATTCACGTGACCTGGGTTTAAGGCTGTGACAACTTGGTATCAGAGCTCTAAATTCGAATGCTTAAGAGCCGTGGGAGAAGTTGCATCACCTTGTGAGGATGGTTGCGTGTGCCTGATTGCATGTGTTTAAATGTTTTGATAGCATGATAATGATAACTTGTTGAGCATGAGAATGTTGTGTATATGTGAGCATGGAGGTTGGACTTTAGGATTGATTATTCTTACCTTCGGGCATTTGGATTAACAAACTCGGAAGTCGAGTTAGAAATGCGTTTGACCAACGTACTTTCTAGCAAGGAATCTAAGTAGGTTATCCAAGTTGACTCATCACTCTTGATGGTACTCCTTGGTACGGGAAACCTATTTACATAATTTTAAATGGCTAAGTGTTAGTATAATTATGTGACTTATATATGTAATAACATGATAATTGAATCTTATATTGTTATGCTCTATATTCATTTCATATAGAAGTTATGTCTACGCGGAGAGGACGAGGCCGTGGTTGAGGACGAGGCTGTGGTTGAGGCCGTGGTTTAGGCCAAGGGGATATGCCAATCCCTGATGCTGGGGATACTAATGCTCCCCAAGGACCAGTAGACGGGGTAGGGTTGCTACGTGAGATTGTGGATTCCTTCTGTTAGCTAGCTGAGGCCGTTACGGGAGGGGTGAGAGTACCTGAGTCAAGGGCGACTGTTGCTATGTGGGAGTTCGACGTCTTGACCCTCCTACATTTGTTAGGGTTCCTAATCCCAAGGTGGCCACAGAATGGCTGGAGCTTGTAACAAGAATTCTGGATACACTGCAAATAGTCGAGGATGACTTGAGGGTGGCATTTGCAGCTTTTTAGTTGAGGGGTGATGTTCATGAATGGTAGAAATTTGCCAGAACTACCGTGGAAGTTACGTGGGCAGCTTTTGCTAAAGTATTTCTGGAGAAATACTTTCCTGAGTTCTCTCTCTAGAGACCTATACCGGGACGAATTTCTTTCTTTCACCCAAGGAGTTATGACCGTGGCTCAGTATGAGGCGGAATTCACCAGCTTATCCCATTTTGCACAGGGAGTTGTAGCTACAGACGAAGTGCGTGCAAAGAGATTTGAGAGGAGTTTGAGACCCGCAATCAGAGATCAAGTGGCGGCATTGAGCATGGACGTATTTACGGACTTGGTGGAGTCAGCTATCACCGTGGAAAATACCTTGAACGAAACACGCAGGGCTAGAGAGAGTAGAACCTAGCAGGGTGGAGGAGGTGCGCAGTCTGAGGGGTGTAGGAATAAGCAACAGAGGTCATCAAGTCCAAATTCTCATCCTACGAGATCATATCAGCAGCATTTAGTATCGGCACCCTTAGTGGCTTCATCAGGAAGGTCGAAGCCGAGGGAGCTCATTTGTTTTCGGTGCAGGTAACCAGGGCATCATGCGTCGGATTGCGCGCAGAAGAGGCAGTTCCAGAGTTCAGTACCTGTTTAGTCTCAGAGAAGAGAGCCACCAGTCTGTTTTTGGTGTGGCCAGTCAGGGCATTTTCGTAGGAGCTTCCCTCTGGGAGGGAGTATACAGAGCACGGCAGGTGCACCAGTTGTTCAGCCTGCACAGGTACAACAGACTTTCCGGTAGCAATAGCCAGCAGCTCAAACTTCCAGGGTTATGGAAGTGGGTGCCTCAGTTCAGTCAGTGCGACTTCCCGCAGTGTAGAGCTATGGTGGGTAGACCAGGGGACTGTGGGGCAGAGTGTACACCCTTATAGATCCCAGTTCCTCCAAGGCACTGGCTGTGCTTGATGCTGCAGCGACTACCTCAATTATCCGAGGTACTCTCTTAGTGTGCAGTTCATGGGCCAGTGTTCTCGTCGACACGAGAGCATCACATTCTTTTATCTCATTTGTTTTTGCATCTGCTTTGGGGTTGGAGATAGACTTGTTAGGTAGCACGCTGTGTGTAGAGACCCCGGTCAGTGGAAACATGGTGTTGGGACGAGTCTATAAATCTTGTGAGTTAGAGGTCGCCGGCTGTTGTTTAGATTTTGATTTCATCATTCTCGACATGACCGCATTTGATATCATCCTAAGAATGGATTGGCTGGCCACCTATCGTGCCTATATCGATTGTGATCAACGGAGAGTATCGATTTGTACACCTAAAGGTGATTGTTTTTGTTTCGTGAGTGATCGGGACGATGGTTCAGGGTGCCCATGCCTGGCGTTGTGTGAAACCGAGGAAACCTTAGTTCTCTCTTTTCTGGTCTCATGTTGAATGAGGCTGTCGGGGTTCGAGGAGAGTTACCCCTTGTGGTTTGTGACTATCTAGATGTCTTCCCTGACGATCTAGTTGAGTTGCCACCGAGTCATGAGGTAGAGTTTTTCATCGATCTTGTTCCGGGAGCCGCTCCTATTTTGATGCCGTCTTATCGTTTTGCACCATCAGAGTTGCGAGAGCTTAAGGTATAGCTTCAAGAGTTGCTTGATAAGGGGTTTGTACGCTTGAGTACGTCGCCATGGGGAGCTCTGATTTTGTTTGCCAAGAATAATGATGGGTCCTTGAGATTGTGTATTGATTATCGGAAACTGAATCAGGTAACGGTGAAAAACAAGTATCCTATGCCGAGGATTGATGATTTGTTTGATCAATTAAAAGGTTCATGTTGCTTTTCTAAGATTGATTTGAGATCGGGATATCACCCGTTGAGGATCAGGGAGGAGGATATAGCGAAGACTGCCTTCCGAACTCGTTATGGTCACTACGAGTTTTTGGTTATGCCGTTCGGTTTGACGAACGCTCCTACGACGTTCATAGACTTGATGAACTGTATATTCCATCCATATCTTGACAGTTTTGTGGTCGTATTCATAGACAACATTCTTATCTACTCACCATCGAGGGAGATGCATGAGGAACATCTCTGTATTGCCTTACATCTTTTAAGGGAACATCGATTGTATGCAAAGTAAGTGTGAATTCTGGATACCAGAGGTGAAGTTTTTTGGACAGGTGGTATCGGGGGATGAAGTATCTGTGGGTTCTTCAAAAACTGACACGGTGATGAGTTAGGAACAGCCGAAAAGTGTTTTTGAGATTCGTAGCTTTCTAGGTTTGGTAGGCTATTACCGACGATTCGTGAAAGATTTTTCTTGACTCGCTGTGCCGATGACTTTCTTTACACAGAAGGGAATCAAGTTCGTTTGGAGTGAGTCTTGTAAGTTGGCATTTCAGGAACTGAAGAAGAGATTAACGAGTGCACCAGTGTTAGTTATTCCGAAATGAGGTTTGGGTTACACAGTGTATTGTGATGCATCGCATGACGGCTTGGGGTGTGTCTTGATGCAAGAGGGTAAGGTTGTGGCTTACGGATCTCGACAATTAAAGACGCATGAACAAAATTATCTGACACATGATATAGAGTTGGCAATCGTGGTTTTTTCTATAAAGGTATGGCGGCACTATCTGTATGGTAAGCATTTTGAAGTTTTCTCGGATCACAAGAGTTTGAAATACTTGTTTTCTCTGAAGGACCTGAATCTACGCCAGAGACGGTGGATGGAGTTTATATAGAGGACTACGACTTTTATCTCCAGTATCACCCCGGGAAGGCCAATGTCGTGGCCGACGCTCTTAGCAGATCTCATGGTTTGTTGGCTTTTATTACTATGCGAAAGTGGGACATGCTCGAGGAGGTTGGTGAGTTTGATTTGTGTCTCAGGAAAACAGAGGAGGGTGCAACCTTATTTTCAGTGGTTTCGCGACCCATGTTGATTGTCCGTGTTTGGAGGCTCAACAGGAAGATCAGGAAGCTCAGATGTTTTGGAATCGTGTTGCCAGTGGGGGAGACACCAAGGGATGGGTTGTGAGTCCGGATCAAAGTTTGAGATTTGCTGGGAAGGTATTGTGCCAGAATCGTGTCGCGATGATGTATTATGGGATTTCTACCATTCTCGTCTTGTAGTGCACCTAGAAGGCACTAACATGTACCATGATGTGCGCCGTCGGTTCTAGTGGAAGGAAATGAAAAGAGATGTGGTTCAGTTTGTTTCTCGATGCTTTACTTGTCAGGAAATGAAGGCAAAACATCAGAGGCCTGCAGGGTTGCTACTGCTGTTGCCAGTATCGGAATTGAAGTTGGAGAACATCATAATGAATTTTGTGTTTGGACTTGCTAGATCGCCTAAGGGGCATGATGCTGTTCGGGTTGTGGTTGATAGACTGACGAAGTCTGCGCACTTTCTTCCCATTCGTGTGATGGATTCTGTGAAAAAGTTGAGTAGGCTGTATGCCAATGAGATTATTTGGTTACACAGAGTACTTGTATCTATTATTTTCGATCGAGACCCGCATTTTACATCACGCTTTTGGAAGAGTCTTCAGGTAGCTTTGGAGACGAACGTCTTTTCAGCACCGCTTTTCATCCTCAGACGGATGGTCAGTCCTAGCGTACTATACAGATTCTGCTGGACCTGTTGAGAGCTTGCGTGCTCGATTTTCGGGGTTCTTAGGAGGATCATTTGCCATTAGCAGAGTTAACGTATAATAATAGTTATCAGTCTAGCATTGGGATGACGCCTTTCGAGGCTTTGTATGGCAGACCGTATAGGTCGTCAGTGTACTGGGCAGATACGGGAGAAGCTGCAGTTTTGGGACCCGACTTAGTGCGGAAAACGACGGAGAAGATTACTATGATCCGTCAACGCTTGGTTACGGTTCAGAGTCGCCAGAAGAATTACGTCGATCAGAGGAGGAGGCCTTTAGAGTTTAGGGTGGGGGACCACGTGTTTTTGAAAGTTTCACCACGCCGAGGTTTGATGAGATTTAGCCGTAGCGGGAAGTTGTCGTCGCATTTTATTGGGTCGTTTGGAAACCTGGAAAGAATTGGGGAGGTGAGATACCGTTTGGCTTTACCTCCTCAGTTGTCGTTTGTGTACAACGTGTTTCATGTTTCTATGTTTCGGAAATACAAGTCTGGCCCATCACATATCTTGAATTGGGTTGAGTTGCAGGTGGATGAGGATGTTTTTTTTGAGAAACGACCTGTGAGGATTTTGGATACGAAGGAACAAGTGTTGAGGGGGAGAACCATTGTCTATGTTAAGGTTCTGTGGCTTTATCATGGTGTTAAGGAAGCTACATGAGAGCTTGAGTTTGAAGTTCATGTTAGGTATTCAGAATTGTTTTCTTCTTGACATCGTAACAAATTTCAAGGGCGAGATTCCTTAAGGGGGGAAGAGTTGTGAGACCCGGTTCCTTTTGTTTTTATTATGTTTATATGTAACATGTTGGTTATCGTTTTAATCGTTATAGAAAAGTATGTTTCTATATGTTCTATGCATGTGTTGGCTTAGAGTGCATGTGGGTTTCAATCTCGGTCCTATCGGGCTTTGTTGCAGAAAGTTGGTTTTCTTTTTGGGCAGGACCGCTCAATCGGTCTTTAGACCGCTCAAGCGGTCTGTCTACGTGGGATGCTTAAATGCTAGCTCATGGCATTGGTTTTTGCACCGAAACTTCTCTTGCAAGCTTCTTTCTTTCTGTCTTAAAAGAACATCCAAACCATCTACCTTCTCTCTAGCTTTTACCTTGGTTCGGGCTAGGTTCTTGACGTTGGGATAGTCGATCCTTGTTAATATGCGTCTTAGGTTTCACGTTCATCCGAACGGAATCTCGTTTTGGCGACTTCGATTTCTCGTCGGTGTTTAAAGCGTCGAATTTTTAACTTTTGGTGGTAAGATTCTAGACTATCTTGTTTTAAAGGGGTGCTAAATGTGATTTATATGCATTTTTATTGTTTTAAAATGCTATAAACGTTTAAGTTTGTGTTTAAACCTTGTTTAGTTGGAATAAAAAGTATGTTATGCGTTTTTGTAGTTTATTACAAAGTTGGTGGACGTGTGTGTATGTGGTTTTCAAAAAGATGAGTTTGAAAACCGAAAAGATTTATGTTTATGTTGCGAAAACATGGTTTTGGAGCTTTAGAGCTAATCCTTGAGGTTGAGCCTTGGTTTTTTAAACAATTCGGTTGGAATAGTGGAAACATTTTGAAAATGTTGGTCGACCTCCATAGTTTTATGGATGACGTGGCTGGATTCCATTGGACGTTTGTACATGGCTGTGTATTTACAAATGTGTTCGTAGTTGAGTTGTGTACTTTTTTAATGATTCTACAGATGTGCCGTAATAATGTGTGTGTACTTGGTCTTCCATTGCTTATCGGTGAATGTCCGTAAATTTTGCTCAAGTAGGTGCTTCCTTCCTTCGAGTTAATCCCCGTAAATGAAGTGGTTGCCCCAATAGGAGGCGTTTGTTGTTGTAGCTTCGTATAGAACTTGTCATTACCTAGCGGGTCATTGGATGCCCCAGACCTAAGCTAATGGACGAGAGTTTATAGTTGTTATTTTTGTCCCCGATGCGATAGAGTCGGTACATAGGAATCATTGAGTGTTGTGAAAACCTGATTGAAAAATAACGTGTTGTTTATGTTTATTAAACTGTTGGACGTTGTGGGATTATATGAAAACTTGTGGTTTTAAGGATGGAAAACCATTTTGAGACTCGTGTAGTCGAGTTGTTCATATAATTCGTGTTTGCATGTTATGCTTTTAATTCATGCTAGTTTTTTCCTATTGGGTTTCGGCTCACGTTGTAGGATTTGAAAACTTTCAGGTTAATTTGATCACACAGTTTGATCTCGGGGAACCCCGTTGGTGGGGGAAGACTAAATTTCTTAGTTTTGTTGTTGTTGGATCATTTAAATGATGTACCATGTTTTGGACTTAAAGCATATGTTTTGCAAGCCTTGAGGCCTTGTTATCAATGCATGTATGTTATATGCTTATGAGATCAATCCTGGGTTAGTTGTATATTTTTCATAATTGTATGAAATGGTTATCATTTTCGGTTAGTTTTATGCTTTATATCAACTCTTGTGCCTCAATGAAAGATTTCGAATCTTGTTTTAGCATGTTTTAAATGGCTTGGTTGTGCCTTGAAACCTTTTAAAATGTTGAAAAATGGTTAAGTGTTGAGTGTGAAAAGTGAGGTTTTGAAAAAGTGGTCCAGAATCAGATTGCTCGATGGACCACTCGAGCGGTCAAACCATACTCTCGGTTGTTTTGTAGACTGAGAGAAAATAGTGTACAGGCAAGGACCGCTCGAGCAGTCTAGTCATCTTTTTGAAAATTTTATTGTTTGTTTTAAATCTTGGCTCTTGGGGACCATGACCTCATTTTTTTGGATTATTCTTTTACATAAAATAAACCTTCGAATGTGCGTTTTTCAAAAGTTTTAAACTCGCTTTCGTTTACGTTCTTGGACCTGTGTGGGCTCAGATGGTTTTGATGGAACTTGGAATCATAAAGCGGATTTTTCTTGGGTGATTCACGTGATTTGGATTTTGGGGCGTGGCTGATATGCTCTCTCCATCTGATGCTTGAGAACTCGTGATTGGTTCTCTGGCAACTCCATTAGCTGAAGGTGTTTCTGTGGGGAAAGGTAGGATCTATGATGGCATTGTTGGATCTTGGGGTTTGGGTTGTAAGGTTTTCTAAGAGCTTAAAGGACAGGTAGAATACGTGTGAGGGGGAAGGGGAGGATACTGTGTTTTGTCGAGGAGGTTTTTGTTTTGAGGGCCCATAGGAATGGGCCTAGTACATTTTTTCTGTCCTACACCTGCAAATTGCCCACGTAAAAGTATTTCATGCATAATATGAGAGTTTTATGCATAGTTATGTGATAAAGCTGAATTACTGATTATATATTTGGATAAATGTCATATTATACAGATCGACTCATAACTTATACCTTTATAATGTGCGAGTGTCTGACACAGACTATTTCATAGATTTAGAACAATCCATGTGACATAGCCACTGGATCTGGTCTTACCACCACAAAGAGGCTTAGAAGGAGAAAGTTTAAACTCCCAGTCTAGAGAGGGAACCTAGAACTTATTGAAATGACTAGTCTGGTTGGATGGAGGAGAGATGGAGAAGCCAGCGTTCATTCATGGAACATCGAACTTTAATTTTCCAACCAGACTAGTCATTTCCTTAAATTTGTTGGAAAGGAAAAGATCATTCAAGAAAATTTAAGTAGTTGCCTCATTATTATTTACCACTATTATCATTATCTTATTAATTTTCTAAACCTGTATTTGTTGGGATCATACTCACCTTTAGAGTCATCTTCAATTGCATCTTATTAATTTTCTAAACCTGTATTTGTTGGGATCATACTCACCTTTAGAGTCATCTTCAATTGCGTTAGATAACGTTGATTAATTTGTATTATTTATTCACTTTTGGTTGACAGTATTTATTAGTTAGGTTTTATACATTCTTTCGTGTGAATATAAATTCGAAATGTGCTCATTAATCCATTTTTCAGCTTTTATGTGGGCGCATAGGTTTAGATTTTTGTTTCTTAACATTTCCATCTATTCCCAAATTCTTTTTGTTGCTTCCATTGTGTATTGGAAATGTTTCTTTTTCTGTTCTGAATTCTGATGAAAACAATGCACCACACGGAAATTTGATGATCCTTCAACTAATATACCTTGATCCAAAAGCAATTGGTCTGGTGTTGCTAGTGTGAGTAACGTGTTGCTTTCAGATGGTTTCGATGGGAAGACGGAGGTTCGGTACAGACTTTCAGCTCATGTTCAGGATTCTCAAAGCACTTCTATTCCTTGGTTTCATATCAGTCATGACAGTATTATTTGTAGTATGTGGCCTCACTGTAAGGGACTTGTTTGCTGCTCTCTTAGCCTTCATGCCCACAGGGTGGGCCTTTCTTCTAGTAAGTTCAAAGTTCTCTGTTTTCCAAAAGTTCATGCTCATTTCTCATATGATTTTACATTCCACTCAAAATAGGATTAAAAGGAACCGTTATTTCAGTCATTTTTCAATAGTTAAAAAAAAATTCCCAAATTAAGAGAAAACTTTCCATCCAAGTTAGCATAGGTAATCCAATTTTATTATGTATTGGTCAAGAATTGACAACATACGCAATCATCATATTATGCATTGTATTGATGGTATTTGACTTCATCAAGATACAAAAATGAGATACCAAAAATACTTATATCTAATGGAATTCCTACTTTCTATTTGGTTATTTAACGTAGATATCCTATTAAACAATCTCCTTTGGTGCAAGTAGTAAAAATTAATTTCCTTGGGGGAATTATGTTATGTAACTCTTTATGAATGTTTTTTCCATTGATTTCTCATTATATTTTTCTCTCTCAAGATTTGAGATTTCTTGGCATTGAATTCTTCTAAATTATCAAAGAGGGTTTTTGGTATTGCTAAAATTATGAACTTACACATTTTTATAGATAAAAAGATGTAATTATAACTTAAGTATAAGTTTCAAATGTTTGTTACAGTTATAAATTTATAGCTTCAAGTTGTAAAATTTGTATTTATTGATTTAGAATCTAAAACTACAAGCAAAAAGCTATAAGTACACATGTTTAAATTTTTTAATTTTCTGTTGAGCTACAAGCTAAAAGTAAAAAAATAATAATTTGTAACAAACATGCTCAAAATCTACTTGCAAAGTTCACATATTTGTTTTACCTCTCGTATTAGCAATATTGACACGAATTATTTTTTCTTATGTTTTGTGTTTTTTTCCTTTCAAGATCGGTCAAGCATGCAGGCCGTGTTTGGAAGTCAGGAGAGTCGGATTATGGGATTCTGTATTGGAGCTGGCAAGAATGTATGACTACATAATGGGACTAATAATTTTCATACCCGTAGTCATGCTGTCGTGGTTCCCGTTTGTCTCTGAATTTCAAACGCGCCTTCTCTTCAACCAAGCTTTCAGTAGAGGTCTCCAGATATCGATGATTCTTGCAGGGAACAAAGAGAAGACGACTGTGACAGGCCCTTCCGGGAAGAGATAATAAGATGGGCACTTCCAGTTGATACTTCTCTTAAGATCTTCCTTTTGTTTTTCTTTATTTAGAAAAAAAAATCAGGATCTGGTAAAAGTATTCATCAGTTGTGATTATATTTTTTATTATCTTGTTTCAGAAAAGAAAAAAAAAAGTGACTGAATTTGACATGGAAGGAACAGTTTCTGAACACTATCGGAGCTAGCAGGCTAGCTGCCATGTTCTCTTCAGTGTAAGTAGAGTGATTTCATTCCATATATGTAACAGCTACGGTTAGCATGTTTGGCTTTTCCTTTGTGTGCCTATTTAAGCCGTTCAGTTTGACATTTTCCTTTTTTGGCTTATGTTTGAAGAATAAAACACCCAATTTTCATTATAAACAAGTTTCAAAACCATAGTATGATATGAGGATAATGTCCTCAATTAAAAATAAAATCTACACCCTAAAAGGTGAAATTATGCATTTCACCATAAAGCAATAAAAAGGAGAAATTATGCATTTCACCTAAGAGCAATAAAAAAGCCTATTTACCTTCTAAACAAGTCAAGCGTTACATTCTTCCAAATGATTTAGCCTTTTATGTTTCAGTTTTGTAAAAGAAAAACAAGCTAAAAACAATGGTTTTTTTTTCCTATCATTTTCAATAAGTTTATTCTTTTGCATGAATGATTTAGAGAACCAACACTCTTCTTGTGGAAATATATGAGGATGTTAAACATTGGACATCTTCTCAGATTTGGTAACATAATGTAGAAGATGGTCTTTTGAAGACATTTGCATCTATAACTATTTCTATAGGGCACTAGCCTTCTTATGTCCAAGCTTTTTGGCGAGGAGCTTGTTTACATCTCCCATCGATCATCTTCGTTCTTCCCAAATTGATGTTCGTTCATACAAGAAGGAAATTCTAAATCCATTATCTATCCAAAGCTGCACGCTGAACTGTTTTGATCATTAAAATATGATGGAGGTGGGCTAGACTTGTTCAAAATAACTGAAAATGAACAATAAGAAAATACCAGTGTTGGTAAGGTTTTGAAAAAAGATCTCTGATAATTCAAACAAATAGGAAAAGAAATTACTAAGATCAGTGATATGATGAGATTGATATTCAAAATTTTCCTCTTAGAAAGTGTTGAACCCCCTTTATGCCCATTTATTTATGTTGGTGAATACTGAACTGAACAAGCTATTTTTTGTCCTTTAACTACTAATTCTCAGCACATATTTCCTACCCAATCCAGATCTTGTCGCATTTCCTCTCCCTTAAAATGGCTTGTCAAGGCTAAAAGTGAGGAGATTTTTGTTGGAAGTCAGGCAAATTCTCCCAATTAGCTGTTAGCATCCCCTGGAATTGAATTGGATCGCTGCACCAAAACTTCTTAGTTCTAAGTAAGAGGCTAATGATTCTTTTTAGCTGAACGACGATTCAAAACGGCCACTGGTTCAACCTAAAAATGCCCTCAGGACCTATGAGTGGAAATTGATTTTGAACAAGAGTATGATACCTAGCTTCTTTTTATGGACCGACACATGAAAGAATGAATGTATATGAGAAATAAGAGGCAATTTTACTCTGTAAGCTGCAAGTTTAGCATTCCCCCTCAAACCCAATCACCTAATTTAAATTCCCTCTCAGATCTGTGTTTATCAGCATAAATCTTCTTCCTTTGTTATGCCAATTGAAAAAAAAGGCAACACGGTACATTAAGTTCCCGTGTATGTAAGATTCGAAAAGAGGACGAATCATTATAATATGGAGTTTTACATTGCATTCACAAGGGATTGTTTTCACGTTTGTTGTGCCTATTCATCTCTTAAAATCCTAAGCAAATTATCCCGATATTTTAATATACAGTTCGCAACATCAACCTTAGCTTCACTTGGAAAATAATGATAAACAGAAGGTGGAGGGTGTAAGTCTGATGCAAGAATGAAATGAAGTATTACACCACCATTCACCTATATGAATAAGCCACTTAACTCAAAAAATTGGTCTATCACCCACCATGCACCTCAAATAATTTTCTTTGCACCTCTTACGGAACTGGAAGTTCATTAAGTAGGGGTCCAAAAGCAAATATTTCTTTTTGCATATTAATATAAACTATTTTATTTTAATTCAAAATTTTAAAATAATTATTATTATAGTCTCAAAAACATATGAACAAAATAAATATAATAATATAATTTTATTTTTGTTCATTTAAAATCATGAACAATCTAAATGGAACTCGGCATTCTTCTAAATTCTTAAAAGTGGTGTTTGGAAAAGCTTTTCTCAAATAATTTATTTTGTCATTCTATACTTTTTCATATTTAGTTTTAATTTTTAATTTTTTAATTCATCTCATTGCGGAAAATATAAAAATAAAAAGTATGACTAATTAATGTTAAAAAAATAGTAAAGACAAAAATAAGATGTACTTTGATTGAAAATAGCTTCTTTATCATTATTGAAATTTTCATAGTCTAAAGTTTTTATTTTTTAATTCCTCGTGAAAAGAATCTAAAAAATATAAAATTTTAGATTAAATTTTAAAAAATACTAAAAATTTAAATAAAAAAAAAAGTTTTTGTAAAACCGTTTTGACAAATACTACAAATGCCCTCTATATTTGGTTTTACACTAAATTCTTTTGCATTTTTTAAAAGCCTCTCTGTATGTCCAACAGATTTAGGATGATATGAAGAGCTAAGATTCAACGGAGATTCTTATAGTTTTAAAAGTTCTTGCCAAAATTTGCTCGTAAAGATATGATCTCCATCACAAACAATAGTGGCAGATATACCATGTGTCGCGTACTGATTTTGTTATCCTCCTATGGTATTTTTAGTAAAATGGATCTTTAAAAAAATCTTAGAATAAATGCAACGAGAAAAAAAAAGTTTAATAACTGAACTCAGGTTTTGATTTTGAAAATTTAGAGTCACCACCTAATAAATAAAGAGTTTGGATATATCAGGTCACCCTTAAAAATAATTTCCAAAGCAAACAATATAAATCTTTAAAAGTTTATTTTTAATTTTGAAAAGACATTGAAATGTTTAAAAAATAGTTTTAATTTGACATGGCATAATAGCTAAACCTAATTTTGAAAGTAATTTTATTTTTATTTACAAAAACAAGAGATGAATTTAAAATTTTACTGTTACAAGTTAAAAAGTTATTAGGTACCCAATATTACCTTTGGGTATCAATACTCTTTTATGTTAATCATTGTATGTAATAAATTATTTTAATTTTTTACATTTGAAAAATAACATATGAACATTTTGTCGTTTTAAAATTTTTAAATAGGGCAATAATATACTAAAAAAGAAAAATACAATACTATGCGTGATATATAACAGACAAACTATACTATAATTAGAAAGTGATGCTGAGAAAATGAATAAATTTTAAAATGTAAATATTTATAAATATTGTGGGCCCATCTTCTGAATAATCAAGTCCGTTGTAATTCATGCTAAAACCACAATTTTAGTGTATACCTACCGCAACAAGCATATCAGCATTCCAATGAATTGATTGATTTTTATTTTTTACAAAAAAGAAGTATTTTCTTATTAGTATAAGAGAATGTGGCATTAAATTTTCATTATTTACTAATATAGAAAGATAGATAAATATTTCTTATTTATCATAAAAAAATAAAAAAAGAAATTATTTTCTATTAGTATAGAAATTATCATTTTCTAATTTATTGTTAGAAGTTTTTTTGAAGAATAATTTATCTTCTATTAGTAAAGAAAATAAATATTAACTGGAAAAAAATTATTTTTCATTAGTATGGATAATAAACGTTTTTTAACTTACTATAAGAAAAAAATTGAAAAATAAATTATTTTCTATTAGTATAGAAAAAAAATTATCTAAAAAATTATTTTCTATTAATAAAAAATAAGTGTTTCTTATTTAATATAGAAAACTTTTTGAAAAGAATTTATTTTTATTAATATAAAAAATAAATATTATTACCGGGAGAAAAATTATTCTCTATCAATATAGAAAATAAACATTTTTTTATTAACTATAAGAAAAAATATTTTCTTTTAATATAGAAAATAAACGTGAACTCAAGAAAAATATTTTTTTCTAATAACATAGAAAATAATTATCAATTATAAAAAATAAGTTTATTTTCTGTCAACATAGAAAACAAGCTTAAATTTTAAAAATATAATTATTTTTTATTAATATAAAAAGTAAGCGTCAATGATTAAAAAAAATATTTTATATTAAAATAGAAAATAAGTATTTCTTTGAAAATATGATTAGAAAATAAGCATAAATTTTTTAAAAGGCATTTTATCTTTTCCCATAGTAGAAAAAAAATTCATTAATGATTTAAAACAAGCGACATAACGACATGATTTTAAGCAATGTTTGCACAATGACAACATATAATCAGGTAGGGAGCCTATAT
>JAOTRH010000025.1:9633011-9676568 GCA_034768845.1 Heliamphora exappendiculata
TGAGTTTGGTGCAAGGAAGCTACTGCGCCATTCGGTTTGCAACTTGGGACGTCAAGTCATCAGGTGGCATCTCGGCTGTATGGGACTTCCGTGAGGGGAGTTTGTTCTTGCATGATAAAGTATGGGCCTTTAAAAAGAAATTTGAAGACCGGGTAATAGAAAACACTCGGATTGATAATGAATAGGCGGATTCGGGCTAGGTGGAGTTTGAATGCCACACGGGGAAAAATTTTGCTGCGCCACTAAAGTGTCGCCCCGTGACACCATGGCATGCCTAAGGCGATGCCCTAAGGTGCCTATGGCATGCCCTAAGTGTGTTCCGGATTGGCCACAACATGCCCAAGCCGAGGTATCAAGGTGGCAGGGGTGTTGTCATTTAATGATTACTTTTTATAACAATTTAATTTATAATTGAATGTACATGAATCTTGTCGGTATAAAGACTAATTGTTATTAATTAAAAATATTCTTTTGAAATTTAAAAAGACTACTTTTAATAACTTTTAGTGAACAAATTATCCTAAAAAATTATTTTTTTAATGACAACATTTCTTGTCGCTAATAATCAAATTAAAAAAAGTTATTTCACAAAATAAAATATTATGATGTGAAAAAACTTATAACTATGAGTCAAATTCGGTAAACGTCATGTTTATATTCACCCCCACCTCATACAATAACTAATAATTGCTTATCTTAAGTAAGTAGTTAGAACAAGTTACAAGGAGTTGAATCCCTAGGTGGCTAGAAGAGATTAAGAGGAACTAAACCCAAGATCTTCACTTTCTTAAAAAGGCTTTGTTATCAACTCATCTATCCTTTAGTGCTTATATCATATTCATTCTATTTATTTTTTATATTGTAAAATATGTTGATGGAACACAGTAAATTCGACTTAATGGTTTTGATCAACCAGCCACTTAAAGTTTATCAAATGTCAAAAGTGAAGACATCACCACTCGAACCTGTCTTAATCGGTGTGGGTCCTACTTAAAAATTAGCGTAAAAGTAGCTAATAAATATGGTTCAAAACTATTTTCCTGATAATCTCCCACATAAATAAAAATTGTATAAGAGTATTTAAAAACAAATAAAAAAATAGGCATAGAGAGTTCTAATTGAAAATATTCTATATAGGATAGATAGTCTTTGGCTTTGAGCCTTCTTTTATGAATGACTGTCGAATTTTTAACTAGTTAATTAGAAAACATAATGTCTTGAACTGTTTAGCAATTTGTGTAGCTAATATATTGTTGGAGATTTTATCTCAAATCCTGTTTGAGTTGGCATAGAGTTATAGTCTACCATATTACTAAATTTTAGCTACATCAATTTAACTTTTTGAAGATTTTTGAACAATGTGAATTGACACAAATTTGATTAATTTTGAACTCGACTAGCACAAGTATGATTAGATTTGGTCCTTGTTTTGCTTCTATAAATATGATTATATGTTTAGATAATTAATGTGTGCAAGTTGTTTGAGAGGGAGAAAATTTATGAGAGTTGAGTGATTTGTAATCCATTCTCTATGTATTGAATTTTACCATCCGTGGACGTTGACAAATTTCCGAACCACGTAAAATTTTTCTCTTTGTGAATTGTTTATAATTATTATGTGCCTTTTTCACAGAATAAAACAAACCAACGGAGTTCAGACGCTTCCGCACACTCCAATTAAGTTTCTACAATATTTGTGGTATGCCTGTGACGCCCCGTCCTCCGAGAACGTCGGGACATATATAATATAAATAAATGGATATTCTAGCCATTCATTCATATTTACATACGTTAGTTATTACGTCATAAAGGAGTTCCGAACTGTTCAATGTACTTAAATATTATAGTTTCATCAAGAAATTTTAAAAATTACACTAAGCACGAGAAAACTAAATATAAGCATAAAAGCAGAGGTCTCGATTCATCAGAATGCATCAGTGAAAGCTACGTGCTCTTGGAACTCACCCTATTCATCAAACTCTTCTTCTCCCTCTAGGACGACTTTCTCTAAGAACTCCTCCCTACCTGTGGCACGAATGCCATGAGCCAAGACCTAGAAGCAAAATACTCTAACCTTCTAACTAATCTCATGGAACAAAATTCACCACAACACATACCATAAAACACCCAGTATAGTTTATAGTCAAGGAGACAGACAAATTTGAAACATGATAGCAGATAAGTCAATAAACATGCGTGTATGAAATGCAGATGCCCAACCCTAACATAACCCAACCTGATTATAGATCAACAAATCGAATTCTGAGTGGCACCATTATGTTCCCATACGTTAGGTTCCCGTACATCAACGTTCCTGATCACTACGGCGTATAGCGACAGTTCGGCTCAAGACGAGATACGGCTCAGGACGCAACACGGCTTAGGATATACATGACGCAAAGTTAACATATTCAATACAATAATCCGAATGGCACCATTATGTCCTCGTACGTTAGGTTCCCGTACATCAACATTTCCGTTCACTATGGCGTATTGCGGTACTTCAGCTCAAGATGTGAAACGGCTCAGGACGTAACACGGCTCAGGACATACATGGCCCAAAGTTAACATATCCAATACAATAATTCGAATGGCACCATTATGTTCCCGTATGTTAGATTCCCGTACATCAACGTTTTCGATCACTACGGCGTATAGTGGTAGTTCGGCTCAAGACGTGATACGGCTCAGGACGTAAACAACTCAAGACATATATAACCCAAAGTTATTCATACTTGACACAACAACCTGAATGGTACCATTACGTTTCCATACGTTATGTTCCCATACATCAGCGTTCCCGATCACTACGGCGTATAGCGGTAGTTCGGCTTAAGATGTGATACGGCTCAGGACGTAACATGGCTCAAGAAGCACATGGCCCATTGTCAACACCCCCACATCAACCATATCAAGATACAACTTAAAACATACAAGGGGTAACCCACAAGATGCTTTCAGTGCTACAATCATGATGCTCATGGTATAACAACTTATATTCTGAAGCACAACTAACAATGGCATGCGTTCTAATCATCATATATTCACAAATAAGCACTAATCAACTAATCATCATATAAAACTTGGGTTTGATAGTAAAGGATACTCAAATCACACTTAGCAACCGTAAGGCCAAATATCAAATATTAAATTAAAAGAGCTAACAAAGTTTTAGGGTATTTAAACTTGAAATCAAGTTATGATTTTTAAACACCATTTAGATAAAAGTATTTTTTACAACCCTCATGTTTAACACCAAGGCCAAAACCTAAGGCAAATTGGTGAACAAAACATTTCAAGTAAAAACGGTTCAGCACTTTCTCCAGATTTTATCCAAATTTATGCTTCTGTTGCTCCCGGTTTTGGGGTATCAAATGAAGTCCCAATAAGCCCATTTTTTTAGTATGTCCTAGTTTAACATGTCCCATACAAGTTTCATGTTTATAGCTAAGGGTAGTTGGTTGAAATAAGTTAGACTTTTTAGCCATTTTAAAAAGTAGGTTTTGTCAGCCGTCAAAACTCAACAGAGTCGATTTTAAACAGAGGGTCTAAAACGGTTTTGGGGTATTATCCCAAGGCTTTAAGGTCCGATGTTTGGGCAGAAAATACTTCAATATGTTATCTACAATGTTCATATGGACCACTTTTGTAATAAGTCACACAAAATAGGGATTTTGAGCTATATAAAAATATGTGACAGAATGTTCCTTGGGGGCTGAAACTCAACAGGAACTTTCAAAGGGATTTTGACCTGTCAAACCTCAAAATTTGGTTCTCATTTTTGGTGGGTAGATATATATATATATATATGCATGTTATCTACAACTTTCATGGTTTGACCAAAGTTCGGATCTCACTTTAAAATAGAATTTCCAAGTCGGTAGTGTTGACTGATCAAAAAATTACACACTTTGGTAAAATTGTAATATCTTGAGTTCTAGTTAAGAAAATGAGTTGAAACTAACTTTGGATGAAAGATAACACAAACATCTAACTCTGGACATAAAAATAATATTTATATCAATTGTCTACATTGAGTTATGGTATTTCAAATCTCAAGGCAGAAACATCAAAGTTCTCAAAACTTAAGCCTCTTAAGGTTCAAGTCATCTACTTATGTCATGTCAAGTTTTTGTTCCATTTCTTTACATGCTTGTGTTCTAAACTTTAATATGAAAACTCCAGTACACTTAGAAGTCATCAAACTCAAAGATAACAACATACAACAACATCTCATATCATCCAAAAACTCAACAGCCTCTAATTCTTAACTACAACGCCTTTTCGGTTCGATTTCGGTTCTTGATTTTTAGAGTGTTTAAAGGGATGGGTTGAGGGATATTTTGAGGGATCTTAGATACAAGGTTTAGAGGTTTTACTTACTTGTTTTGAGATATCAAATAAGGGTGGAGGATGAATTTGGACTTAGCTTTCGAAAACTTCCTCAGTTTCTTCCTTTTCCTCCCTTTTTCTTTCTCAAACACTTCCAAACCCTCAAGAACAAAGTGTTCTAGTTTCTTCCCTCTCTTTGGCCAAAAATGACATATAGAGAAGAGGTTGTTTGGCTCTCATTATATAGGCAAGGCTAGGGAACACATGAGGAACAAAAAGTACATAAAAAGTCCCTTTTTCATTTTAATTAATGTGATTTGAAATTGATTTAAGTTGATTTGATTCTTGGAGGCTAGAATTCAGATTTGAGGAAATTTGAAGTAGCTAGGGTTCAGTTTGGGGAACAAAAATCTGATTCTCCATCAATCAAGAGGTTTGTCTTGGTTTTTGTGCCCTTATTATGCAAGAAAATGTATTAAAAGTTAATTTAATGTATCTTTTGGTGTCTTTTACTATTGAGACTTGTTATTTTAATATGTTTATGATAAATATAGTATTTTCATGTATTATCATAGTTTTTATAGCAATTGATTAAATAAATATAGTCTTTTAAGTCAAATTAAGCTATTTTGGCAATATATGACTTTTTGACTTATTTTGTTGTGTATGAATTTCAATAATAATTTGTTTGCTTTTTTTGACCTATAACTTAAGTTAATACATTTCTCATCATTTTAAGCTAAAAAGAAAGCAAAAAAAATTTTGGCACATTTCCCAAGGTGGTCGGCCACTAAGGGGTATTTTTGGCATTTTTTTTGTTATTTTTTTATTTTCTACTT
Source organism: Heliamphora exappendiculata (assembly GCA_034768845.1). Classification (NCBI taxonomy): domain Eukaryota; kingdom Viridiplantae; phylum Streptophyta; class Magnoliopsida; order Ericales; family Sarraceniaceae; genus Heliamphora; species Heliamphora exappendiculata. Next base: position 9,638,183 of record JAOTRH010000025.1, read on the forward strand.
AATTGTACTTAAATCCTTAATTTAGGGTATCCATATGTCAAAATTTAGATTTTTAAGGCTTTTTGCCGTACTAGGGGCAAAACGATCATTTTACTCTATTTATGAGAATTTTTTATTTTTAATTTATTATTTCGTGATATTTACTTCATTTAGAATGTTAAGAGATTCTCTGGGTGCTATAGTTTTATTGCCTGTGTTTTGGACCTTTTTAGGGTTTTCGGACCGAACTTAGGGTTTTCGGTTCAAGTTAGGGTTCTGAACCTCGTCCGTGCTCTATAACCTTGTGGATTATCCGTCACTAACACTAGGGTTCGAGCAAGGTCTTTACATGGGTCATTATTAACCGGGTTATCACAACTAGGGTCTGTATCGGGTCGTTACAAACTATCCCCCTTAAACAAATTTCGTCCCTAAAATTTTGCCCCGTACTTCATCGTATGGAAGGTTAAGGATGATTTACTAACATTGTACCTTCTCGTTCTCCAAAATTGTGTCCTTGTTTACTTTCATCGTTCTTTATTGCGGGTGTGGATATGGTCGAGCCCATATGTTCAGCACTTAGAGTAATGGTTGTTTTGTTCTACTAATATCTTAAACTAATTACTACCAAACTTTCAAGGACCATGTCACATAATCAACTAACCCAAAAGTTCGTATCTCTATCACTTTAGTTAGCCTCTCCCCATTAATTGTTACTTCTACTTCTGTTGGGTCCACTTGAATTTCTTCTCCAGATATAATATAACCTAAAAACATCACCCGGTCCAACTAATTAAAACTAACACTTTCCAAGTTTTACATACAACTTGTGCTTTCTCAGGATCTTCAAAGAATCTTCAAATGTTTCATGTGTTCCTCTTCATTCCGAGAATATAACCGAATATCGTTTATCAACACAATTATAAATTGGTCTAGAAAGCTTCTGAACACTCGATCCATCAGGTTCATAAACACAGCAGGCATATTCATTAACCCGAAAGGCATTACCATGAATTCATAATGCTCATAACAAGTCCTAAAGGCAGTCTTGAGTATACCTAACTCCCGTACTTTCAATTTATGGTATCATGACCTCAGTCTATCATTGAGAACACGTTGGCTTCAAAACACAACTTACATCGAGTACGACTTCCACAAGCAATCGTATATCTCTAAACTAGCGCACCATTGAAACTGATTTCAAACATTCTCCACCTCTGTCTTGGAAAGGCTGTCACTCTGCCGAAAACTAGCTCATTGCCACATTCAAACGTACGCCGAAGAATACTTCCCAATCGACTAACGACTATTCACTCGAAATCACATCACCACTTTGTCTTGGACTACTCTAGTCTTATGACCATCAAGATTCATATCGCCACTTGGACCTAATGAGTTACTACGGCTAAACATACCACACAGACTAAACGCTCCCCAAGTGTATGCTTACTCATATAAATGCAATCACAACCTCGTCATATATTTCCTTCACATATGTACCATCTACTCTACAATATTTTAACTAAACACTATTAATTCCTAATTGTAAAGTCTCTTTTCATCATCACTCAATCCATTCACACATTTTCTACCATGCTACCGAACCAAGAACTATTTTCGCACTTTAATTATTTTATCTTACCCACATTCTACCAAGACACTAGATTCACTCAAGGCCAATTACAAAAATCACACTCATGAATTCGTATAGTCTTACTTTATGCTTCCACTCTTCTCATCCAAACACTTATTCATCCTATGTATTCACACTAAGCTGCTACACAACTTCATCAAAAATAACAAAATTATATCACGCTTCAACTTCTCATACATAGAGTTCACATGTTCCCATAAGAAAACTTCTTCCCTATACCAGCAACATCTACTCACCAATCTAAACAAACTTGCTCTAACGGGTCACATCATAAAAGGTTTTCAAAAATAACTTTCTTGCGACTCACATCGATACCATAACGATAACCGAACACCACTCCAAAAGAGTTACACGGTCTAGACACCAAATGAATACAAATCGATACCTTAAGAACCTACTATGTTAATAACTTGGTCTGTCTAAAATGCGCACTCCACCCTTAAAACAATCTCCAGCATCAATGGAATTCACTATTTTCATGAACTCCTTTGCATCCAAATCCTTGAATTGTTTAACTAAAGAGTTACCAGTCTTTGAGGCGATCTTATTAATCTTGATGACGAAGTCTGTAATCATATGCTTTTATTCTCTCTCTAATCTTTTTAAAGGTTGCTCCATTTCTCTTAGCCTCTACCGTATGTTCTTGACGTGCTAGAACGTTGGGTTTGAATATCTTTTCCAATAACTGGATCGTTTTCTCAGGCGGTTGGTCATTCTAGGGTAAAACGAATGTGATACAATACATGGTTGTGGTAAATACCTATTCATGTAATCCATTGTGACTTAGTGGTTAATTCTTCATCATGCTCTAAGCGTTCATTGTTGTAATCAAGATTCTTCGTTCTTTGATAATGAAAGGAAAAATTCAGATTCTAACACTTTGGTGGGAAGGCTGGTGTGAATATCGATGTATATAGACGTACCTTCTTTGCTAGCGTACTAAGGTTATCGTGGGTTTCAAGGCTGTTTCTCATTTTTAACTTTCTTACTACCAGTATGAATCTTTTTCTTCTCAGTTTATCAGATGGGTGGATCAGCTATGAATTAGTCTTAGAGGAGTTCGAATTGTGCCATATGGTGGTGTCGCGAAACATTTGATGTGAAGCTGTCATTTCTAACTTTAGATTGCTGATGGCATATTCTTATTTGTCGGGACCTTTGAAAAGATATAGTTAGTTGAATAAGCCTTTACTTAACCATTCTTGCAAATGGGAATCTTGATCTTCAAAACTTTGTTAAACGCGGACATTAATATATAGTATAAGTCGTGATGCCAAGAAAAAATATGCTTCACGCTTGAAGAGCTGTTATGAGGTTTTTGTGTATCGTCTCAGTTTCCTGTGAAAGCGCTAAGGCCTAATGACGTAATATCCTGATGATCGTTGTTACTCATAGATCTATAGGGCAAGGTTTTGAAGGTTGACAGTCAAAAACATGTGTGGAGTTAGAACGTCATAGGGTGGAACCCAGGTGGTTCAAAGATACATTGGATTAGGGAAAGGGGTCAAGGATAAGGCAATTACCATTGACACAAATTGAGTGGTCATTTGGGGTTCAAATGTAGGAGAAACACGAAGAGGACAACGAACAATACTTTAAACAAGTGTTCCCGAAACAAGTCCAGTACAATTAAATTATGATAAAAAAAGATGTTTAAGGAAAAGGGCCAGCCAAACTAAATATTTGCCCTAAAGTTACGTCGGCCTAACGTACTTCAAATCAAGCATCCAAGTCTACTTTCCTGGTAAAGATTTCAAGAGTGTACGAATAATTCACAAAATCACTCCAACATATTGTGGTTTCAGAATAAAGAGAAATGAACAATGGTAGAAAATTTTATCAATGTCGAATATTTGGAACGAGTACTTAACAAAGAATTGATATCGAGTTCTACAAGAGAAGAGTTAGTTCAAGGATGATGACTCAAATCGGAGGAGAATCAAATGCGAATACCGGTCATTACCGAGGTAGAAAAACTTAAACACAAGGGTACTTTATAGGATTGAATTTTGAATAGGGTTATCAACAAGACTTGGGTGCATAAGAGTTATCGACGAACGATACTTGACGGTACCATTAAGGACTAATGATATAAGAAGGAAGGACATACAAAATAACTTTAAAAAGTTGACACCAAGGATTGGGGTAAAAGAGAAAAGGACTTATAAGGATGAAATTGCGGGATTCTAACACTGTCTCTCGATGTGATATCTAAAACTTTTTTTAGTCACACTCCTTTCTACCCCCCTTAAAATAAGATAACCCATTACATGAGTATCCAATCTTCGATCTCGATGGTCATACCCGTCCTTCGCATGTAGATTCTTGCTGCTTCCAATCCTGGTAACGTCCTAACATGACTTACTATAAGACTCAGGCGTAGAAGATTTTAGTTCTTATAATGTATAGATGATAATTATTAGTAATACTACGCATCCTATAGAGCACCAACGCGACAAAATACACGATTTCCCATAACCCAATGCCTAAAGGTTCACTAAACCTAAGCTCTGAAACCAACTGTGATGCGCCATCCTCTGAGTACGTTGAAACATATATAAATATAAATAAATAGATATTCTAGCCATTCATTTATATTTATATACGTTAGTTATTATATCATAAAGGAATTCCGAACTGTTCAATGTACTTGAATATTACAGTTTCAACAAGAAATTTCAAAAATTACACTCAACACGAGAGAACTAAATATAAGCATAAAAGCAGAGGTCTCGACTCCTTAGAAAGCATCAGCAAAATTCACGTGCTCTTTAAACTAGCCCTGTTCTTCAAACTCTTCTTCTCCCTCTGGGACGAGTTCCTCCAAGAACTCCCTACCTGTTGCACGAATGCCATGAGCCAAGGCCCAGAAGCAAAACACTCTAACCTTCTAACTAATCTCACGGCACAAAATTTATCGCGACACATACCATAAAACATCCAGTATAGTTTATAGTTAAGGAGACAGACAAATTTATAACATGATAGCAGATAAGTCAATAAACATGCGTGTATGAAATAAAGATGCCCAACCCAACATAACCCATCCCGATTATAAATCAACCGATCGAATTCTTAGTGGCACCATTATGTTCCCGTACGTTAGGTTCCCGTACATCAACATTCTCGATCACTACAGCGTATAGCAGCAGTTCAGCTCAAGACGTGATACGGCTCAAGACGTAAAACGGCTTAGGACATACATGACCCAAAGTTAACAAATCCAACACAATAATCCGAATGGCACCACTATGTTCCCGTACATTAGGTTCCTGTACATCAACGTTCCCGATCACTACGGCGTCTAACGATATTTTGGCTTAAGATGTGATTTGGCTCAGGACGTAACACGGCTCAGGACATACATGGCCCAAAGTTAACATATCTAATACAATAATCCGAATGGCACGATTATGTTCCTGTACGTTAGGTTCCCGTACATCAACGTTCCCGATCACTACGACATATAGCGGCAGTTTGGCTCAAGACGTGATACGGCTCAGGACGTAACATGGCTCAATACATACAAAGCCAAAAGTTATTCATACTCGACACAACAATCTGTATGGTACGATTATGTTCCTGTACGTTAGGATCTCGTACATCAGCGTTCTCGATCACTACGGCATATAGTGGTAGCTCAGCTCAAAACATGATACGGATTAGGACGTAACACGACTCAAGACGTACATGGCCCATTGTCAACACCCCCACATCAACCATATCAAGATACAACTTAAAACGTACAAGGGGTAGCCCACAAGATGCCTCCAGTGCTATAATCATGATACTTATGGTATAACAACTTATATTCTGAAGCACAACTAACAATAGCATTCATTCTAATCATCGTATATTCACAAATAAGCACTAATTAACTAATCATCATATAGAACTTAGGTTTCACAGTAAAGGATACTCAAATCACACTTAGCAACCGTAAGGCCAAATATCAAGTATTAAATTCAAAGAGCTGATAAAATTTTGGGGTATCTAGACTTGGAATCAAGTTATGATTTTTAAACACCATTTAGATAAAAATATTTTCTACAACTCTCATGTTTAACACCGAGGCCAAAACGTAAGGCAAAGGGATGAACAAAACATCTCAAGTAAAAATGGTTCAGCACTTTCTCTAGATTTTACCCAAATTTTTGCTTATGTTGCTCTCGGTTTTGGGGTATCAAACGAAATCCAAATAAACCCATTTTTTTAGTATGCCCTATTTTAACATGTCCCCTACAAATTTCATATTTATACCTAAGGGTAGTTGTTTGTTAGACTTTTTGGCCATTTTAAAAGTAGGTTCTGTCAGCCGCCAAAACTCAGCTGAGCCGATTTTGGACAGAGGGTTTGAAACGGTTTTGGGGTATTATCCTGAGGCTTGAAGGTCTTATTTTGGGCAGAAACTACTTCAATATGTTATCTACAATGTTTATGTATACCACTTTTGGAATAGGTCACACAAAATAGGGATTTTGAGCTATATAAAAATATGTAACAGAATATTCCTTGGGCGATGAAACTCAACAAGGACTTTCAAAGGGGTTTTGACTTGTCAAACCTCAATATTTTGTTCCCATTTTGGTGGGTAGATATTTATGCATGTTATATACCACTTTTATGGTTTGACCAAAGTTCGAATCTCACTTTAAAATAGGGTTTCCAAGTCGGTAGTGTTCAAAGGACAGAGAGAACCGCCACCGGTACCACGAGACGGGGACTTTAATTTTCTACTCCGGACCCTCGTCGATGCAATAAGGAATCCACAGCCTGCACCTGCTCAAGCACAGCGAGTTCGAACCGACATGATGACTTTGTTTTTTAATTTTTGCCGGCAGCAACCCCCGACGTTCAGTGGTGGAACCCGCCCCCAAGAGGCAGAGAGTTGGCTGAATCAGGTGAAAAAGATGTTAGAGTGTGACGCCCCATCTTCCTGGCACGTTGAAACATAAATAAGTATAGATAAGAGAACTATTCTAGTCATTCATTCATATTTAAATATCATAAATATTACATCATTAAAAACTTTGAACTAATCAAAAATACATAACGTTTATAGTTTCGCAAAAGATTCAACCAAAAATTACAATGAGCCCGTGAAAACTTAACAAAAAGAACAAAAGAGTGAACTTTAAATTCTTCAGCTAACATTGTGGGGCTCGGCTGGCTCCTGCCACTCACCTTGTTCTTTAAAACCTTCCTGTCCTTCGGGTGCGACTTCCTCAAAAAGTTTTTTCTCCTCACCTGTGGTACGAATGCCATGAGTCAAAGCCCAGAAGCAAACTCCCTAAATTTTCCAATCAAACTCACAACAAAATATTCTACAACGCACATCATATAACACCCAGTACAATTTATAGTCAAGGAGACGGACAAATTTTACAATTACAGCAAGGTAAACATATATAAGAACAAGTATACAAGTGCATGATGCAAATTAATGCGATGCAACTAATTTTATTTTCTAATCCAATTTAACTTAAGTCATTCTAGGTTCTCCCAAACCGATGTGAACCATCCTAAACCACATGATTCCAATCATACTGACCAAGTCTACCAACCGATAAAGAGCGTTTCTTAAGCCATGGAATGACTACGTAGCGGACTAAGTGTCCAGCCGGGTCATCACTGACGGCAAGGGCGTGGACAAGTCAACACTTAGGCTCTCGACTCTCAGGTCAAGGTCAAATGCGGGATCACGAAATCTAACTCCTATTATTAAAATACAAATATCACAATAATGTGCATTTATCACTTGGGGCAAAAACTTCGCAAAACAAGTCAAGGCATATAGCCAATATCACAATATTTTTAGATATCCAAATTTTTAAATATTTCAATTTCATCAATCACGGTACCAACTCTAATGTTTAATTTTCATTCTTTCAAAAATATAAATAAAAAAAGTTGATGAACCCCGTAAACCCAACCCAATGATAACACGATATGACATATGCAACTTCTATTTATAATTTATAGGTATAAATTGATCATGGCTTGGGCTAGAATGACATATATATACTTTACATGAAATTATAAAATTATAAACATGGAGTACAAGTATATAAAGCACAAGCAATAATTCACGAGACATAGATTCAACCTAGCGTTATGGATTCTATTAATCAATTACTCATTTTCATACACCAATCATCTAACATAATTCATTTAAAGTCCATATCTCTAAGTTCCACAATGTGATATGTCACTTATACACTTAGCCAAATTAAGATAAATGTTCAAATATCAAATTAAACTTCATAACAGTGTTTTGGGGTACCTAGACATGGAACTAAGTTCTGATGTTTAAAAACTATTTAGATAAAATTATTTTTTACAACTTTTATGTTTAACACTAAGGTCAGATCCTAGGGTAAATGGGTCATTTATATCATTTTAAAGAAAACTATTCAACACTTGACAGAGAAAAATATAAAATTTGGGCCTCTGTTGGCCTCGGTTTTGGGGCATCACATTAAGGGCTATGGGTCTGATTTTTGGATATGTTCTAGTTTAAGGTGTCCCCTACAAGTTTCATATTTTGTGATAAGACTAGTTGTTTGGAACAAATTAATGATTTTGGCAATTTTATAAAATGGGTTCAATCAGCATTAAAAGGTTAAGCATAACCTATTTTCAATAGAGAATGTACAAGAACTTTGGGAGACCATCCGAGAGTATCTAGGGCTGATTTTTAGTCAGTAAATAGATTACGATGTTAGCTACATTTTTCATGAAAATTACCTTTGGGTTTGGCCATTGAAAACATAGGTTTATAATTTTTTAAAAACATGTGACAGAGAGCTCTGTCAGTCACAGAATTGCAACAGTGACTTTAAGAAGTGTTTTGACCTATCAAAATTTTATATTTTAGGCTCATTTTGGTGGACAGCAAGATAAACATGTTTTCTACAAGTTTCATGTTTTGACCTAAGCTCGATTCTCATTCTAACGTAGAGTTTTCATGTTTGCAAATCAAAGTGGTCAGAATATAACACTCTTTAGTAAAAATGGTGTATCTCGAGTTCTACCCAATGAAATCACTTCAAACTAATTTTGTATTAAAGATAACTTAAAAATCTAGATCTTGACACAAAAATTACACTTAGATCATTTTTTACAATTAGTTATGATAGATCAAAATTCATGGCAAAAAGTTAAAACACCTAGAAAATTAGGCCCTTTAGGGTTTTAGTGTCCTAGCTCTTGACATGTTAAGATTTAGCTTCTTTTCTTTGCATGCATGTACTTTATACTTACATATCAAAGTTTCAGAATATGTAAAAGTCATGAAACTCAAAAATAATCACAGGCAACCATATCCAACAATCAATCAAACATAAACAGCCCATATTTTGGCTCTACAACGCCTTTTTGATAAATTTCTAGATTTTATTCTTAGAGGTGTTTATATAGATGGGTTGAGAGATATTTTTGAAGAGAATAACAAAGAGTTTTAGGAAGTTTACTTACCTTAGAAAGAGTAGACAATAGTGGAAGGTAGACTAGGACTTGACTTTGTAGTATAACACCTTGGATCTTCTTCCTTCTTTCTTCCTTCTTTCTCTCGTTCTCTTCTCTCTTAGAACACTTAGGATATTTTTCTAAACTCTCTCTCTCACTATTCTGCACAAAAATGAGGAAGAGAATGAGGGATATAGAGCTTTATTTATAGAAATTTTGATAATATATTTAATAAATAAGGTGTAAGTATATTTTTTTTTCTAAACTTTAATTGGTTGCATGGGAGGGAGGAATGCTTTTGAGACATACATATGTCAAATTTGGCAGCTAATGATTTCGGCTAGGGCTGTTTGGGGTAGACCAAAAATCAATTTTTCATTAATTTAGGGTTTAAATTATATTTTGGTACAATTTTGTGCATGATAACGCCTAAAATATTAATTTTGTATATCTTTTTGGTGTCTTAACCTATTAAAATATATTATTTTAGTATATTTATGATTAATTGAGTATTCTCATAAATTATCATAATTTTTTTTATAGAAATTGATTAAATAGGTGTAAACTTTTAAGTTAAATTAAGCTAGTTTGACAAAAATTAATTTTTTGACTTATTTATTGTGCAGAAACTTTAAATAATGATTTGTTTACATTTTTTACCTATAATATTATATTATTATGTATATTACTTGTTTAAAAAGTCTTAGGTCATAATAATGCTTAATTTGTACAATTTTTTTCTCATTTTTAAGCTTAAAAATGCAAAAAGTGACTTTTTGTGCACTAATACCAATGTGGCCGGCCATGCAAGGGCAATTTTGTTATTTTTATTGTTATTTTATCTTTTATTATTGAATTATATCTAAATATCTGATTTAAAATGCTCATGCGTTATAATTTAAATTTTTAGGACTTTTTGTTGTACCAAGGGCAAAATGGTCATTTTACCTTAATTATGAGAATTTTTAATTTTCAACCATATATTTCATGTTATTTACTTAATTTAGGATGTTAGGAATCTTCTTTGTGTATTAAGATTTTTCCTTTGAGTATTTGATCATTTTAGAGTTTCCAGATCGAATTAGAGTTTGGGGTTAAATTAGGATTTTGATCCTTCTAGCGACTTAAGATCTCGTCTGCTAACCGTCACTAATACTACGATTTGGGCTTGAATTAAACTTCTTGTTGGGCTTTATTAGAATTGGGCTTGATTTAACATTTATGGGCTAATGGGTTAGGCTTAATTAAAAGTGTTGGCCTTTATAATTTTATTTGGGCCATATTTTTAATTTTTTTCATGATCAATGATTTTCTTCGGTCAAGTTGTAGGATTGTGATTATATGATTTCATGTGATTTTAGGGTTTTTAATTTTTTATATCAACTGTCCTCAAGGGTTCGGGGTTTAAATCTTGTGTTTTAGAATTTCATTTTTATTTGATTAAAAGATTATGTAAAATTATACTTCGATTCAGTTTGCCTTTTTCATAATTTCCATATCTTCTTGGACAAACTTATAAATTTATGATTGTTTCTGATTTTTTATTTCTAGAATTCAGTATTAGATAATTCTATATTCAGTAGGGTTTTACTTTGAATTTTAAGGTTTTGTTCCCGTCTTAACCCAATTTTGGAGTTCTAGTTTTTGTGGATTTTCGTTGCTAACTCCTGTAATATGAAATCGGATACTTTTATATACATTTATTTATATGTTAGTGTCTATTGTAGAAAATATATGAGGATTACCTCATAGACTTTCGTGTAGCTAGAGAGAATTGAGGGATTTGCGTGTAATTTGTTAGGACTAAAGATTGTTGATGACTTCTAGAGTGATTATGGAAGAATTTTATAGTATTTTCATAATAGGTGTGTAGCTTAGCATAGATTTACCAATTGTGGGGTGTCTTGGGCTAAAAGTATAATTATTCAAAAATTCAGCGTTAGATGTGCAATTATTGAAAATTATGCAATATTAAGTTTTTACGTATATTTTCTTCTTAATTATTGATTTAACACTTAACTTTCTTATTCCTTGAACTTAGAGCCTTATTAATTGTGAACGTATTCATATTGGGTCATTTTTTAAATTTTGTTATTGTTTTGGACCAAACTGTAATTTTCTTTTATCTTATGGGGTTTTAGGATTTTTGGTTTTATTGATTTTTAGGTTATTCGATGGTTCTTTTTAGTTAAGATATATCTTTATGCTTTAGGATTTTAGTTTCGAGATCCGATTCTAGGCTTAATCCTTTGAGACTCTTAATTTTGATCTAATCCTAATATGAAAATCTAGTTTCGGCTGATTTAATGTTATTAGTCCATAGGCTTAAAAACCGGGTCATTACATAGAGACCACGGCCATAAGAATTTCCTGCCAATTACTTATCAATTAGAGAGAGAAGCTGACCACCGGTAGAATTCAATAAGGAATTCCCGCCATGTGGCTACCATGCAGCAGTTTGAGGAGTTTTTTCTCCAAAAGTACTTCCCAGATGCACAGAGACAGGAGATGGTACAAAATTTTTTGGAGCTGAAACATGCACGGATGACAATAGCTGAATATGCTTCCAAGTTCAAAGAGTTAGGTCGTTATGCTAGGACTATTATTCCAGATGAAGCGTCTAAGGCCAGAAAGTTTGAGTGGGGATTGGAGCCCCTAATCCGTGGCAAAGTTATGAGTGCATGCCTTCCTACCTATGTTGAGGTTGTCGACACCACCCTGCTGATGGAGAAAGAGGTTCTTGATACGAAGAAAGTGTTCTAGGCCAGAGCTAGATCGTCGAAGGGAGGCCCTATCCGTAATAACAACTGAGGCCAAGCAGTTACTTCCAAGCCATACAAACCACCGAATTAGTATGAACCTAGAGTTTATCGATGCTTCACTTGTGGTCAAAAAGGCCATCGAAAGTTTGAATGCCCACAGAATCAAGATCATGGGAACTGGAAACCACAGCGGCCTCCGCCGCAACAACAGCCACAAAATCAGTAGGAGCAAAGGATTTAGAATCCAGGTTCGGTAGCTAACTGAAACAGTAATGGCAATCAAATGGGAGCTAAGAATAGGGGAAACAAAAATGGTAATCAGGGTGGCAGAATCTTTGCTCTTCAAGGTGATGATACCGACGGCAATCAGGTCATCCAAGGTTTGTTTGTTCTTTTTAATACCTTGGTAAAAGTGCTTTTCAATACCGGTGCATCGCATTCTTTTATTTCTACATCTTGCATGAAAACTCTCGACATAGAACCAGAAAGTTTAAAGCAAGCGTTGAAAATTGTTTCATTGTTTGGAAGCCTACAGTGTATAAAGACTATATGCAAGTCCTGTGTGTTGAGAATCTCTGAGTTTAGTCTATTTTGTGATCTACGAGTGACGAACTTCAGAGGTTTTGATATAATCCTCGGTATGGACTAGCTATCAGCACACTGAGCAGTGATTGAATGTAATCATAAAAGAATCCGTGTATGCGTTGGAGATGGAACCTTTTGTAAGATTCAGAGAGATAGAAAGGAGTCTCTCGTTACACAGGAAAACAAAACCGATGGATTCGCTAGTTCTATCGCTAGCCTGACGATTAGTGATGATTCACTAAGGCAGGACCTTCCACAGATTGTTGAGGAGTTTGCCAACTTTTTTCCTAATGAATTGCCAGGGTTACCCCCAAAGAGGGATGTGGACTTCTCGATTGAGCTGTAGCCTGACACTACACCAATGTCAATCCCTCCGCACAGAATGGCATCAGCAGAGTTATGAGAATTGAAGGATCAATTGCAAGAGTTGGAATGGAAGGGGTTTATTCACTCGAGTACCTCCCCTTTGGGTGCACCTGCACTCTTTGTGAAGAAGAAAGATAGATCTTTGCGGTTGTGCCTAGATTATTGACAGTTGAATCGAGTGACAATCAAGAACAAATATCCATTACCAAGAATTGACGACCTTTTTGATTAGTTTCGAGGAGCATCGTACTTTTTAAAAAGTTACCTTCAATCTGGATATCATCAGCTAAGAGTTAAGGAAGAATATATTTCGAAGACAGCTTTCTGTACCAGATATGGCCATTATGAGTTTGTAGTGATGCCATTCGGATTGACTAATGCACCGACAGTATTCATGAGCTTGATGAACAAGTTGTTCCAGCCATTCTTAGATCAGTTCATGGTAGTATTCATCGATAACATTTTAGTATACTCCTGCACCGAATAAGATCATAAGCAATACCTGAGAACTACCCTCTAAGTTTTATAAGATGCACAGTTGTACGGCAAAGCCAGCAAATGTGAGTTTTGGCAACGAGAAGTAAAATTCTTGGGACATGTTATATCCAAAAAAGGAGTATCAGTGGACGCAGCAAAGGTAGAAGCTATGATGGACTGGAAGCAACAAAAGCCAGTTTTCGAAGTTCGCAGTTTTTTGGGCCTGGCAGGCTTTTATCAAAGATTTATTCAGAATTTCTCTAAATCGGCCCGACCGATGACGAGGTTGACGCAGAAAGGGATCAAGTTTAAATGGAGCGATGTTTTTGAAAAACCTTTTCAAGAGTTGAAGACAAGATTAACCAGTGCACCCATTCTGATAGTACCATATAGAACATGTGTTATACAGTGTTTTGCGACGCATCTAAGGAAGGCTTTGGCTGTGTTTTGATGCAAACTGGAAAGGTTGTAGCGTATGGGTCTCGATAGCTTAAGCCGCATGAGCAAAATTATTCGACTCACGATCTAGAGTTGGCAGCAGTAGTTTTTGCATTGAAGATGTAGAGGCACTATCTATACGGAGAAAAGTTTGAACTCTTCACTAATCATAAAAGTCTCAAATATATGTTTTCACAAAAGGAGCTCAACATGAGACAACGACGTTGGATGGAGTACTTGGGAGATTATGATTTCTGTATCGCATATCATCCTGGTAAGGCGAATGTGGTGGCTGATGCCTTAAGCAGGAAAACAAGAGTAGAATTGGCTTGTCCGTGGAATTCGTTGAAGACCCTCAGTGAGTATCATTTGCAACCGTAGAAGGAAGTGAAGGTATCTATTTCAGTGTGATAGTGGCAACACCAAGTCTTGTCCAGCTAGTTTTAGAAGCGCATAGATTTGATCAGGAGGTAGCTTTCATCAAACATCAGCTGTCTAATCAGGAGTCAGTTCAGGATGGGAGCTTCGTGCCGATGGAGGCTTAACATATTAAGAAAATATCTTTGCACCTAACACCAACAGTCTTCGAGATCAAGTATTAAAGGAATTTCACAAGTCGATGTTCGCAGTACACCAAGGCGTGACCAAGATGTACCAAGATTTGAAGCGATAATTTTGGTGGAGTGGTATGAAGAAGAATGTGGCAATTTTCATGACCCATTGTTTGACATGTCAGCAAGTCAAAACAGAGCATCAGAAACCAGGAGGGACTCTACAACCCTTAGAGATACCTCAGTGAAAATGAGAGCATGTAACAATAGATTTCATATCAGGACTGCCTACATCTCCGCAGGGACATACAGGAATTTGGGTGATCGTCGATCGCTTCACAAAGTCAGCGCATTTCCTACCGATCAGGATGACAGATACACTCGAGGCGTTGAGTCAAAAGTATATCCGTGAGATAGTAAGGCTACACGATATACCTGTTTCCATTGTATCTGACCGCGACCCGCGCTTTACATCCAAGTTTTGGCAGGGTCTACAAACAACTTTAGGAACAGAACTCTATTTTAGTATAGCTTTTCATCCGCAGTCAGACGGACAGTCAGAGAGGATTATTCAGACACTAGAAGATATGCTTAGAGCTTATGTGTTATGGACTTTCACGAAAGTTGGGATAGGAACTTACCGCTGGTGTACTTTGCGTATAACAACAGTTATCGGGCTTGTTTGGTATGGCACCGTCGAGGCCTTATACGGGCGACCTTATTGGTCACCTATCTATTGGACTGAGGCAGGAGAGACAAGTTTTCTAGGACCCGATCTTGTGATGAAAATGACAGAGAAGGTTAAGCTGATTCGTCCTCTCACAGCACAAAGCTGGAAAAAGAGTTATGCTGATCGAAGGCACCGACCGTTAGAGTTTGAAGTTGGAGATCATGTTTTTCTAAAGATTCAACCGCACCGTGGAATTATGCAATTTGGGAAGAAAGGGAAGTTGTCTCCTCGCTTCATTAGACCGTTCGAGATTCTATAGAAAGTGGGAGTCGTGCTTATCGTTTAGCCCTACCCCCACAATTAGCAAGTGTTCATAATATCTTTCATGTATCAATGCTATAAAAGTACGAGCCCGACCCTACCTACATTTTGAACTGGGAGGAGATTAGTTTGGACTAGGATGCGACATTCGAGAAGAGGGTAATGAGAATCCTCGACCGTCGAGAGAAAGTTCTGCGAGGCGAGACGATTCTGTTAGTATGCATTCTATGGCAACATCGAAGAGTTGAAGAATCAAACACCAGGTTATGAAGTACAAGATGATGTCGTAAAGGAGAACATAAAAAAATAGATAGAGCTTTGGTTCATGTGAACCTAGCTTCCAGAGTCTTTACTATCAGCATTTTTTTGTTTTTAGTTATTTTTTCTTATTTTTCGCTGCAAGAATAATGATGTAATCAAATTTTTGTTTAATTTTATTTTTTTTAGAAATATTAGAATAAGATTTTGCCTTTCTGTTACCTAGTATTTTATTTATCACTCTAGATGAATCTAAAATTTTTAGGTCATCACGTAGTCTATCATGTTACTAAATTTTATCTACATCAATCTGACTTTTTGAAGAGTTCTGAAGAATGTGAATTTGCAAAAGTTTAATTAGGTTTGAACTCAACTAGCATAAGTAGGATTAGATTTAGTCTCTAATTCTCTCCCATAAAAATGATTGTATGTTCAGATAATTAGTGTGTGCAAATTGTTTGAGGAGAAAATTTATGAGAGTCGAGTGATTTGTAATCCATTTTCTATATATTGAATTTTACTATCTGTGGACATAGGCAAATTGTCGAACCACATAAAATTTTTCTCTTTGTGAATTGTTTATGACTATCCTGGGCCTTTCTTGCACAACAGATATTAGTATTCACATAAGATTTTTTTGGGCAGTTTAATTCTCATGGTTGTGTACATTACGGTCTAACACACAAAAAAAGCATAACATTCTATGTACCCATCGAACTTCGAAGAGTGCTTCAACTCTCTCTTTGACTTGTAAATAGCAATAAGAAGGAATAAAGAAAAAATTGCTCGAAAGGACTGATTAATAGGAATGATCAGAGGAACTCTTATATGCATTTGTTGGGAGTTTTAGGCTTAAATCTCCAAAAATAAGATCAATAGACTTAGATAACCAAATGATAATTTACGTAAGCTTCAATCCACAATAGCAATCACGAAAGAACAAGAACAACCAAAAAATACGCAAGATTTACGTGGTTTGGCTAACTACCTACCTCCACGAAAGAGAAGAATCAATCCACTATACTCTTTAACACATATTACAAGATTCACTCCACTCCTAACAATATCTGTGGCCTCAAACTGGGCCTCTCACCATCTCTCTATACTCTCTCTAGCCTCTAACCTTAACCTCTCTGAGTATTTTGATGACTTATGAACTTTTGCATCTTTTAGAATCACAACCCCCTTTATATAGGCTTCAAAGAAAATCCTAAAGCTGTATAACTCGCAGCTGTCTGCCACCATCCATCTGGATTTGTGTCTATCCTAAATCTAATTTTTGACGATTCTAATTAATTCCAAATCTGATGTTGAGATTAGAGTCAATCCTAACAATCTCCATCTTGACTCGAATCATTCAACCATCCTCGACCTGGACCCCTTTCTTGGGTATGGGTGCTCCACCCTTCTGGATCTTCAACTGGACTTGAATTTGATCCTTCTGCAATCAATAGACTTCTCATTTTTGGACAATCTTCCAAACTCTATCTGTTCAGCCTTCTGTGAAGACTCTACCTTCTCTGACACTGCTACTTTCTCCTGAACCATTCATGTACTGCCTGTAACTTTCTTATGAGACGAAAGTTCTCCACTTGGCCGCTCATGTTGCTGTTGACTTGAACCACTATCACCCGTTATTCTGGGTGAGCTTTTTTTACTGAACTCCAACTTGACTACTGCACTCTTTTTTTGGCTTTCTGACATACTCTGCTCGTCAACTTGATCAAATCCCAAATGTCTGTGTCTCGTGTGGTCCCTGCTGAAATCAGTCTGTGTGATAGTGGTGACTCTACCTATCACCTTGTCCCCTACTAATCTGTAGAGTCCATCCACTTTTTGCCCTCTCATGATAACTGTGGATCCTTTACTGATCTTCATTACTCCACCTTTTCTTGTGAACTCATAGCCTAAAGAATCCAATGTTCCTAAAGAACCTAAATTTTTCTTTAACCTAGGAACATGCCTGACATTCTCCAAGGTTCTTACAACCCCGTTAAATATCATAATTTTGACCGTGCCAATTCCAACTGACTGACACATTGAGTCATTCCCCATTAAAACTGTACCCCCGTTGCAAGACTTATATGACTGAAAATATTCTCTGACTAGACATATATGGTATAAGCATCCTCAGTCTAAAATCCATGATTCTAACAGAAAGCTTAAATCTGAGAAAACTGAGAGTACTTCACCTTCTAAGTCACCGTTTGACGATTCTTTAACAAAACTGACGATTTTTGCAGTCCTCTTACCCTTCTTCTTTTCCTCCAGATGCTACTTCAATTCTTGGCACTAGCTCTTATAATGACCAATTTTGTGGCAATAGAAGCACTCTACATCCCTTCTTGCACGTGACATGAACTGGGGTCTGCCACTATTGGAACCATGTTCACCTGATCTACCCCTTCCTCTTCTTGACTCAAACTTAACAATCAGTACACCTTCTACATCAGATTCGTTATCCCTCTTCATCTTCTCATGCGAAAAAAAAGCCCCGATGACCTCTTCTAACTCTATAGTGTCCTTCCCGTACATCAAAGTTGTCACCAGATGATCATAGGACATTGGAAGTGATACCAGGAGGAGGATCGCCTTATCCTCATCATCAACCTTTACTCCAAAATCAGATAACTGTGTGATGAGCATATTGTACGTATTCAAGTGTTCCAATAGTTTTGTCCTTCTCGCATCTACAGTCTATACAGTTGTTTCTTCACATACAGCTTGTTAGCCAGATTTTTCTTCATGTAAAGATCTTTCAGCTTCTGCCAGATCTCGTGGGCTGTCTCTACATCGAGCACATAATGAATAACCTCGTCTCCCAAATTCAACCTAATCGAACTTGCGACCTTGCAATCAAAGTCATCCCAATCATCATCGGTCATCTTTTCTATCTTTTTCGCCTTGCCGAATAACGCCTTGGATACCCTTTGCTAGATCAACAAATCCTTCATCCGCCTCTGTCACAAGGAGAAGTTATCCTTACCATTGAACTTTTCAACTTCATATTTAATGTTCGTCATCTTCATTGTAACTTGTGATTAAGCCAATAACCAACTCTGATCTTCCACCATGACTTTAGGTTTTCAACAACCGTCGACTCTGAAATCACTATTGGGAATTTTAGGCTTAAATCTCAAAAAATAAGATCAATAGACTTAGATAACCAAATGATAATCCACATAAACTTTAATCCATAATAGTAATCATGAAAGAACAAGAACAACCAAAAAATACATAAGATTTACGTGGTTCGACTAGCTGCTTACCTCCACGGCAGAGAAGAATCAATCTACTATACTCTTTAACACAGATTATAAGGTTCACTCCACTCCAAACAATATCTGTGGCCTCAAACTAAGCCTCTCACCATCTCTTTAGCCTCTAGCCTGAGTCTCTCTAAGTATTTTGACGACTTATGAACTTCTGTCTGTTTTAGAGTCATAACCCCCTTTATATAGGTTTCAAAGGAAAACCTAAAACTGTATAACTCGCAACTGTTTTCCATCGTCCGTCCAGATTTGTGTCTATCCCAAATCTAATTTTTGACGATTCTAATCAATCCCAAATCTAATGTTGAGATTTGAGTCAATCCCAACAGCATTGAGGTGCAGTTTTAGTCATGCCCAAACAAGTGGTAATCCATTGGAAAGTTAAGAAAATCTTAAACGAATTAATAAATATAATCAAAATAGACATGCGCCGTAGGATAATCTGAATCGATGCACCTAGTTGGATATAACGATAACAAGTCAGTTCAGTTTGAGCCGAAACGGTAACTACCCTGCCAGAATTTTATTTTAAAACTAGCATTCAGGGCACACGCGAAGTGTGTGCAACTTGAACTATGTAAAGATTTTATAAAAAAAAACTTATACAATAACTGCATTTCGAGTTATGCAAAAGTCCTAAAAATAATATCTTGTTAATGATAATGCACTAATGAAAACACAAAAAAAGCAAAATCAAGACAATTGTGTTATTTAAATAATTTGACTTACATTTGTTTTCTCAATTACTCGTAATGACATTAATATTTAGAGAGATAAGTATAAAAAATATAAAAAAAATGTGTTGATTATATATCAGGGCTTCATAAGTTACTTCTACACATAGAACACAATAGATAGCTTGTGTGATGCATTTTTGCATACTTAAAATGCAAAGAAAATATAACATGTCATGCATCAAGATCATTATGCAACTTTCTTCTATAAAGTTGGAATAAAAAATAATTTGGAACTAAAAAAATGATATAAGAAAAATAAAGCAAAAAAAAAGAAAGAAATCAACTACAATAATATGAATTTATAGAAACATACGCATGCTTAAGATCATCTTGCGAGGCATTCTTCAGAATCCCGAGGATTTCATACTACTTACTGTTGTCACTCTTTTCATCGGTGCTCTCCCAAACATCTTCAATTGTCAATCGATCTACAAAATCAAAAAAATCCAAATCAAAACAAAGAAAGATAAATCAAATCCCCTAAAAAGGAGAAGAAATTCATACAAAAACATAGATCAAGAGAGGAGAGAGAAACCAACCGATGACGAAACTATAGACAAAATCAAGGAGCAATTATATAAGGAAATGTGTTTGCAAAACGTGGGAGTGGAGGATATTTGAAGTCATGTTTTGTATGGGTGTATCTTTTTTAGTTTAATACCCTTACAGTTAATAGATGCACAACAATAACAATTGTAAGCTTTTTTTTTTTTTTTTGAACTTTTAGATAGCTTTGGAATAATAAAAGTGTAAGTTGGCTTCAGAAATGGATTCACGCCAAAGTGGGTGTTTATTTTATTTAATAGTATAAAAGTATAGATAATTAAATAAAATTTCTCCAAAAATTAAGATACTCCCATGCCTAAGCCCAATCGATAGGACGGGCGATGTGTGTTTTGGGTAGACCCAATCTCAAGCCCACACTTACCTAGGTTGTCTCCAATTCACAAAGTTTGTACACCCCCCCCCCCCAAGCTCCTCTCTTAAGTCCAAGGTAAGAATATATAAACTCACATAAATTTCTTAACTTTCTAATGTGGAGCAAACTTTTGTTATCGTCATTCAATCAAGTTTATCTCATGACTTTTGAGATCAATTTGTCATTTATCACTTAATTAATGATTTTGATCAAGCAACCACTTACAATTAATTTACTTTCAAAGGTAAACCCATCACCACCTAGACCCATCTTAACCGATGTATGAATCTTATTTAAAAATTGGCTTAACAATAGCTAATAAATATGGTTCAAAATCATTTTCCTACATAAATATCACAGGACTCCACATCTATATCTCTTATCCAATGTATCATGACTAACATGAAGTATTACAATTTTTGAAATGTAACTTAAAATATTAGAATTTTTGAAATTTTAAGACACATTGGCCTTTCTATTTTAAATAAATTGATGAATTGTAACAAGCCCCATCATTCTATTCAAACCGGCAACAAATGCCATGACATCTCTCAGATTTTAGGTTTGAGGTCCAAAAAAATTTGTTTGTGTAGTAGGACCCAACACTACATAGGCACAAGAAATAACTGATTGTTGTTTGAGTTCCACACTGAAAGGTAGCATTTGGATTACAAAATTTACGACGGGATTTATCAAAGGAAAACATGGTAAGATAACAAAACAAATAAAATTCACCTATTTGCTTCATTATATTTGTTCGCATTACAAACTAAAAAGCTAGTTGGCACAATCAGAATCAAATGAATCGGTCCAAGCTTGATGACCGTGAGCAGAATATACACCGAACTCCTTGTCGCCGAACTCACTGAAGGCCCCTTGATCCGTCGCCGAATCCCTGCAACACAAAGAACACCGTTAGTGCTTTCCGACCTGGTTTGACCGGGAAACACTCCGACGTTCAAGTTAGATTTTTTTCTGGGAGGCCTCTAATCAACAATTAGGTTTAGAATTGCGTACCTGGTGGTATGGGATGCCTCCTTTTATATAGGGATCAAAATCCAAGGAGGTTGAGTCCTCTTAGGACTCTGCCTCTTATCCCTTAAGGATTTTGCCTTATCCTGGTGCAATTCTAATTGCTCCAGGACGTGAGGTCCTTCATTCCCGAATAAATTGTATCAGGAATGGGATCTGTTTGAGTTATCCTCCCTCTTAGGGCTGACATGGATTTTATTTGTTGTGGGCTACCCCTTTTTGGGGTGGGCTGAACTTATATGGCCCGAACAGCTGGTGGTCCGGGCTTCTTTGAATTTTAACGTAGTCTACTTTGGGCTGGGCGTTATGCCCATAACTCTTTTCCTTCCTCAACTGTCCCTAGCTCTGGCTTTTGCTTAACCGAATTGCCTAGCGGAGGCTCAGGGCTTCATCTTTTACTTTTCTATTTATTCGGTGAGTGTCTTTCTCCCCATTGTCCTTGTTTGGGGATGTATGCTTCATCATTGACGCCCCTGGCGTACATCCTTGTTTGGGGATGTATGCTTCATCATTGACGCCCCTGGGGTACATCCTTGTTCGGAGGCTTCTGCTCGATTCTTCGGGTGGTGGTTCGTTGCCCATACCCCTTGACATCCCTTTATAAATGATGGCGGGTGGCCTCAAACCCTGTTTTACTGACGTGGCATGTCTCGATTGGCACATAGAGGCGGTGACATAAGTCAAATTAATGATTATTCACGTCGTTTCAAACGTATGGCGCATTGAATGTGCCTGTTGTTTGAAACGATGGGTATAAAAACCCATCGTGTTGTCATTTCTGTCTTTTTCACTGTTGCCACCATTTTCACACCTCCAAGCCTATAAACTTTTTCAGCAATTTTTCGGCGAGAACAAACCCAAATTCTGGCAAAGTGCTTTTTCAGAAATCGGTGGATGGAATCTGTTTACAACGACTTGTATGCTTCCTTTTCTTCCTTTCGTTACTCTTTTTACAGCTTTGAGGCTAGTTTTCCTTCGTTTCTTGCTCTCTCTCTCCCTCTCCCTTTTTTTTTTATTTTTTTCTTTCTCCGAAAAATGGGCAAACTTGGAAAACTAATATCGACGCCAGCGACAATGCGTGAGTTCCAATGTTGACACAACATTCCAGATGATGTTGGCATCACCCTGGCTAATCCCGGTGATTCCCAAGAAGGGAATTGGGAAAAGCTCCCATTTCCTCTTGTAGCCATAATGGAAGGAGGAGTTCGGTTCCCAGTTCATCCCCTTCTTCGGCGAGTTCTTCGACATTACCAAGTAAGCCCCATGCAAGTTTCCTCTAATGTATTCAGAGTGGTCATGGGGGTTGTGGAGCTAAACCGTATCTTGGGTACTAATCTCGGTATTTGAGATATAATTTACTGCTACAACATGGTGAAGCACTCTTCTAGATCGTACTACCTCAAAGCAAAGAGAGTGACTGAGAAACTTGTCATTGAATTATCAAACTCCGGTAAGGATGTTGAAGATGATTTATTGTACATCACGGGGAACTTCAAGTTCGGTCAGGGGAAAGAACAAGACATCTTCACCATTGCGCGAAAGGATGATTGGGACTTGGTAGGTCTCCCCACCATCTGTTTGTTGTTATTCCTTATTGAGTGCGTTGTATACGTATTTTCGGAGCCCTTATGTCTTTGTTTGTTCGGCGCAGGTGCTATTGCTAACAACCCAACTCATGGGCCCTTGCCA
This sequence comes from Heliamphora exappendiculata, assembly GCA_034768845.1. Taxonomy (NCBI): domain Eukaryota; kingdom Viridiplantae; phylum Streptophyta; class Magnoliopsida; order Ericales; family Sarraceniaceae; genus Heliamphora; species Heliamphora exappendiculata. The sequence goes on from JAOTRH010000025.1 coordinate 9,661,360, forward strand.
GGTGTCCATTTAGAAGATTTAAAGAAGGTCTGGGAGTACAAGGGTCTTCCCGAACAACGAGGACTTAGGAGGGCAGCACACATCCTCCTTAAGCACATCCCTACTTACAGAAGTTTCATCAGGCCGAACACATCTGGTGTTCGGGTGGTAGCTGAAGCTTCTACACCGGTCGACCCCCCAGAGGCTATAGTCTTATCATTCACCAGGGCAGAAAGGCAAGTTACAATCGCTCAACCTTCATTCACCATGGCCGAGCCTGGTCTCTCACCACTAGGGTACACAATTTCTATTTCTTCTTCTTCATCATCATCTGTGACTTCCTTGGATCTTGCCCGAGTTAAAGAAATGGCAAAAAAAGGCTACAGCTGCTGATCTCTCAGACTTCCTCACTCTCGAGGGGTCCGAAGAAGAAGGTGTCGGTGGCTTCCACTGCTCGGTCTCAAGCCATCGACCTAGCCGTTGAGCTGTCTTTAGCAGCAACTGACCAAGAAACTTTGTCCCAAGATGCTAACGTAACCGAAAAGGACAAGGGGAAGGAGAAGGAAGGGGAGAAAGACAATGGAAATGCCAAAGGAAAAAGGGTGGCCGAAGCCGAAGAAGGGCCGAAACCGTGGTCCCTCAGGCTGACAAAGGGGGACCGCCCCATTAATGTTGAAGACAAAGCTGCTTCCCCAGTTACTTCCTATGGGTTGAGCAAGGCCCTCCTTCTCCCTGCTGACATGAAGGAGGTTCGGAAGCTCCTACACGAGAAGCTGGTGAAGTCCACCATTCGCCACTCCATCCAGGTATTCTTTTAACTCATTTTGCTCTTCTTATCTTTTTATTTTGACGTACTCCATCCGAATTACTTATGCACTTTCCTCTGTTTGTGCAGAGCCTTCAACGCTTGGCAGCCATGGTAGAGTGAGTTGAGGCCTAACAGGCTGAACTGACCAAGCTTTGGCAGGCCAACTTTAAGTATCTACAGCAGATTGGGAAGCTGGAAGGTAGTCTTCAGAAGAAGACATAAATTTCTGATGCTGCTCGGGCAAGGGCCTCCGAGTTGGAAGTACAAGAGATAGCTCTAAAAAGGCATATCCAGGAGAAGGAGGAGGCTCTGATAGCCTCTCAAGCCCAACTCGGGAAGGCCAAAGCGGAGCTAGCCCTTACCCAAGAGAAAGCCCATGCTAAAGGTGTGGCAGAGGCAACTGAGAACTACAAGGCCCAAATTCTTGGGCTCCAAGACATTATCTTCGGCTTCGCTTGGGAGGCAACTCGCAAGGCCGCTGGGGTTGAGGCATCCTCCCCCCTATTCTCTGATGTCCCCCTCCCAAGCAAGCAAGTGGTGGAAGAAGCGGGGAAGATGCTAGAGGATCTGAGGCTGTCGCTGCAGAGGCTGACCAAATGGTGAGTTCTGAAGTGAATCCGATCGTCCCCGCAGTAGCTGAAGATGTGGGGACTCCAGTCGAGACTACCGAGGACTTCCTTGCTGCCCCGTGAGGGGTTTGTACTTCTCTTTTCTTTTTGTTGTGTACTATTGTATGGCTCTTCAGGGCTTTTGATCTTGTAGCTTCAGGGGTTCCAACCCCCTTTTTAGTTAATGAAACTAACACTTTCCATCTTCTCTATTTCCTCATATTACAACTGCGTTGCATTCTTTTTCCTTGCGTTTTAGCCAGTTATTTTATCCCGCAACTTTAGGCTTTATACATCCCAAGTATGGGCTTAGCCTCCGTACTAGGAGTTTAGCTTAGTTCGGATCAACTTTGAACTTAGCCTATTTGGGCCTTTTCATCCCAAGTATGGATGGTATTATCATCCATACTGGGGGCTAGATTAGTTCGGATGAACTTCGTACTTAGCCATTTTAGGCCTATATTCATCCCTAGCATGAGACTAACATCCATACTGGGGACTAGATTAGTTCGGATTAACTTCGAACTTAGCCTCTTTAGACTTATTCTTCCCAGGTATAGGATCAACATCCATACTAGGGGTTTGATTAGTTCGGATGAATTTCGAACTTAACCTTTTTAGGCTTATTCTTCCTAAGTATGGAATCAACATCCATACTAGGAGTTTGATCAATTCGGATGAACTTCAAACTTAGCCTTTTTAGGCTTATTCTTCCCAAGTATGGAATCAACATCCATACTAGGGGTTTGATTAGTTCGGATAGACGTCGAACTTAGCCTACTGAGGATGTATACTGTATTCAAGGTATGCTTCCCCCCAAGCTTTTTTCACGGAGATCATGTGATAAAAACTTTGAAAGTGAAGTAAGAAACAAAAAGCTCGTGCCGAACAGCAGCGTTTTATTGTGAAAATAAAAAATTACAGAGAATTGTAAAATCAAAAATAAAATTTGCGGAGGTTGTTTGCATTCCATGGCCTAGGGTCAGCTTTACCACTTATGTCTTCTAGGTAGTATGCTCCAGAACTAACCTTAGAAGTAACTTTGTATGGGTCTTTCCAGTTCGGGCTGAGCTTTCCGTGAACTGGGTCTTTCATATAATTGAGAACTTTTCTCAAGACTAGGTCTCATTCGCCGAACTCACGATGTTTTACCCTTTTATTGTATCCTTTGGCAAGAGTCTACTGGTAGGCTACCAATTTAATGGTTGCCATTGCTATTCATTCTTCGGCTAGGTCTAGATCCATGGCCAATGCTTTTGTGTTCACTTCGGAAGTGCTGACCTCTGTATATATCGTTGGTAATTCAACCTCTAATAGTATAACTGCCTCTACTCCCTTGGCTAGGAGAAGGGGGTTTCACTTGTAGACCTCCTTGGGGTTATCCGGTACGTCCATAGAACTAAAGGGAGTTCTTCAACCCATCTTCCTTTAGCAGTGTATAGTCTCTTTTTGAGTCCATCTATGATGGTCTTGTTTGTGGCTTTCGCCTGCCCATTACTCTGTGGGTACGCTAGGTTGGAAAAATAGTTCTTGATCCCCAGTCCTGCACAGAAGTTCTTGAATACCAAACTGTCAAACTGAGGTCCATTGTCAAATATGATTGCTCGGGGGATACCGAACTGAGTAACGATATTTTTTCAGGTGAACTTTTTCACATCGACATCTCTGATATTGGCCAAGGGTTCAACCTTTACCCACTTGGCAAAGTAATCTGTAGCCACAAGTAGGTATTTTCTGCAACCCGTGGCCCTTGGAAAGGGCCAACTATATCATACCCCCATTGAGCAAAGGGCTATAGGCTAGTCAATGGTGAAAGATCTTCAGCTAGGACGTGGATGTTTGGACTGAACTTTTGGCATTTCTCGCTTCTCTAGACGTATTGCTCAGCGTCTTTTTGCATGTAGGGCCACCAGTAGCCCTGAGAAATTGCTCGGTGAGCTAAGGACCTTCCTCCGTATGGCTGCCACAAATTCCTTCGTGAATCTCAAATAAATGATCCTGAACTTTGTTCGGGTGAACACAGAACAGGTAGGGCCCAGTGAAATATCTCTTATATAGGTCCCCCGAACTAGAAACCCAAAACCAATCTGCCTTCTTCCTTACCATCCGAGCTTCTTTTTGATCAGGTGGGAGCTCGTCCTTTACCAAATAGTTCTTTAGGAGAACCATCTAGCTAGGCCCTAACTCCGAGCAGTGGACCTGCTCCTTCTCGGTGCTGGCTATGCTTGGTTGTCACAAGACTTCCATAGAAATCATCATTTTCTCCTTAGAGCTTACGGCTGATGCAAGGCATACCAAAGAGTCAGCATGGCTGTTTTCCTTAGATGAGAGCTGGATGATCTCGCAATATGGGATTTCTCTGGCTAACTGTTGTGCCAGCCGAACATATGACTGCATTCTGTCATCCCTGGTCATGTATTGCCCCCTGAACTGGTTTACAACTAGTTGTGAGTCACAAAATACTCGAACTCTCTGGGCCTTTAGTTCTTTGGCATCCCGAAGTTCGGCCAAGAGGGCTTCGTATTCGGCTTCGTTGTTAGTGGCTTAGAAGTCAAGCCGAGCTGCCTTCTCTTTAAGGATTCCATCCGGGCTATATAGTACGATCCCTGCCCCGGCACCTTTATTGCATGATGATCCACCCATATAGAGCCTCTAGGTAACCTTTGAATCTCTATCTTCTAGAGTTGTTGGCTTGGTGGCTTGCCCTCCGGTGTCTACCGAACATTCCTCCTGGCTGAATTCAGTAATGAAGTCGACCAATACTTGACCCTTTATGGCCGTCCTTGGGCAGAAAGTGATGTCGTGCTCCCCAAGTACCACGGCCCATTTTGCAACTCTCCATGAAAAGTTAGCTTTTCGAAGTAATGCTTAAATAGGGTGTTCAGTAATTACCTTGATCGGGTGTGCTCTGAAGTAGTGGATTAGTTTGTGAGATGCGGTGACAAGGGCCAAAACTAGCTTCTCTAGAGGCAAGTATCGTGTTTCTGGATCAAGGTGCACCTTGCCCACATAGTAGATGGCTTTTAGATCTTGTCTTCCACCTTCAGAAGCACAACGCTTACAGCACGACCTGACACTGCGAGATAAAAAAATAGTGTCTCACCACTGTTCGGTACTGTTAGTAACGGTGGGGAAGAAAGATAGTGTTTCAGCTCAGTCGGAGCTTTCTCACTATCTTCATCCTAAACGAACTGGTTAGCTCTCTTCATAGCTTTGAAGAAGGGATAGCACCGATCAGATGCTCGGGTAATGAACTGGTTGAGTACTCCAGCCATCGTTGTCAACTTCTAGACTTCTTTCAAGCTCTTTGGGCTCTTTAGATTCTGTATGGCCGTGATCTGTTCGGGGTTTACTTCTATTCCTCTGTGAGTCACTAGAAAATTCAAGAACTTCCCAGAGCTTACTCCAAAGCTACACTTGGAAGCATTGAGCCTTAGTTTGCTAGCTCTGAGGATATCGACGGTATTCCTCAAGTCATCTAGATGTTTGTTCGGGTGCTTGGTTTTTACTACCATGTCGTCGATATAGACCTCCATGGTCTTGCCAATCAAATCTCCGAACATCTTTGTAGCGAGTCTTTGATAAGTGGCTCATGCGTTCTTGAGTCTGAACGGCATCACCCGATAGCAGTAAATCCCACGAGGTGTAATGAAACAGTCTTTTCCATGTCCAGGGGGTACATAGCTATCTGATGGTACCCTCTGTATGCATCTAGGAAACTCATTCTCTCATGACCTGCTGTTGAGTCGACAAGCTGGTCTATTCGGGGCAAAAAAAAGTAATCTTTGGGGCATACTTTGTTTAAATCGGTGAAGTCAACGCAGACTCGCCACTTCCCATCTTTTTTCTTGACTACTACGACAGTGTTTGCTAACCAGGTCGGATAATAGATCTCTTCAATCGCTTTTACCTCCTTTAGTCTTTGAACTTCCTCCACTACTGCTTTTGTATGGTGTGGTACAGACTTTCTAGGCTTCTAGATTACTGGCTTTTTCTGGGGATCGATATTTAGTCAGCGACTGATTACTCCACGATCTATCCCTGGCATCTCGTAAGACGTCCACACAAAAACCTCTTTGTTTTCTCTTAGGAACGTCATCAGTTCGACTTCTTCTTATTTGGTCAAGCTGGTTCTAAGCAAAAAGAATCGATCTGGATCTTCTGGGGTGATAGTGACATTCTTCAGGTCCTCCACCACCTTCTCTTCGACTGTTCGGCTGTAGTCATGGATTGTGGGGCCATCCTCCACCTCTATAGTCTTCACCTCTGGATAATGTTCTTGAGTCTTCATTGCCGCGAGGAAGCACTATCTTCCGTGTGTTGATCTCCTTTGATTTCGACAACTTCAGGGACTAGTGGTAGGCTGACGGTACCGCTCCCAAGCTATGAATCCACGTTCTTCCTATGATAGCACTATAAGTAGATGGTTGGTTAACAATTAGAAATTCAGTATTTACCGTCGCGGGCCCTACTTTCACTGGTACAGTTATCCTTCCAACTAGCCATACTGGGTCTGTGCCGACGCCGATCAGTGGGGTTGTGCATCTCTTGAGTGCCGAGTCCTTTAGCCCTAGTTTCTAGAACAAATTATAGTACATAATGTCCACCGAACTCCCATGGTCTTCTAATACTCGCATCACATCATAATTGGTGATGCGTTGTGTCACTACCCAAGCATCATTATGGGGTCGATGTATTCCATCAAGATCTTCATCTGAGAAACTAATCCCTTTTAACTGGTTCTGGTTGGAGTCTACTTTTGTTCTTCGTCGTTTGCCTTCATCCGCCTTCATAGTGTGGGCCATAGTTCTAGCTTGGTGCCGAACAAATGTTCGGGTAATAGGTTCTGCAATACCATGAATCATCTTAACCACGCCGAGAGGTGCATCTCCCTGGTCGGGGCCCTGATCCGGCACTTGGTTTCCTTCTTCTTGAACAGTTTTCTCTCTATCGATGAATTCCAAAAGGTGTCCTACCTGAACCAGGTCTCCCAGATGCTTTTTGAAAGTTCGGCATTGTCTAATCAGGTGGCCATGATCTCGGTGGTAGTGACACTTTCGTTTCTGATCTCGTCTGCTTGGATCCCCCATCAACTTTGGTGGCCACTGAACATAAGGCTTATCCTTGATCTGGTCCAAAAGTTTGTGCAGGGGTTCTTTGAACACCGTTTGCATAGCCTGGTAGGCCATTGATTCCTTTTTCTCTTGGAATTCTTTTCTACTCTTCTTTTCTTTTCGCCCTTTATCCCTTCTCTCAGGTTGTTTGACTGACGCTACACTTTGTTCGGCTTGGCTTATATCTTCCTCGACCTTTGCGTGTTGCTCGATTTTCACCATCAGCTCGGACATAGTGGAGACAGTCTTCTTGGTGAGGGATTGTCTGAAACGACTTTGAGGAGGTAGCCCAATTTTGAAAGATGCCACGACAAGTTGTTCACTGCAGTTCTCAATCTCGTTATAAGTCTCCCAGTAACGCTGAGCATACTCCCGAATTGTTTCTCCATCATTCTTTCGTAGGGCCAGTAGTGTATCAAAACTCTTCGTCTGTTTACTATTGGTTATTAACCAAGCAGTAAAAGACTCAGCCAGTTGCTGCCAACTAACTATAGAACGTGGTGGCAACTTGTGGAACCAACTGAGGGCTGTCTCCCCCAAATTGGATGGGAACATGTGGAAAAGGATCGCATCGTTCCCACTCTAGAGTGCCATTGCCTGTCTATATTGCCGAATATGGCTCACTGGATATGTCTTCCCATCGTACATTTCAAACTTTAGCGGAGAAAACTTACGAGGAGGATCAGCATTCTCAATGATCTCGGCCAATTGAGACACTAAGATCTGTTCAAGGGCTCTTATTGCTACGTCTTGGGCTGTTCGACCACCACCATGCTGCATCCTAGAGTCCATTCTTCTCTCCAACCATAACCGTGGGCCTTAATTAGGGTCCAGTTTGGCCCGAGCTACTCTTTCATGGTTTAACCGAACTGATTCTGTTTTAATGGTGTCAGTTCGCCTAGAACTTCTTAGACTTACCTCGGGTTCCTTGCGCCTCTACCTCTGGGGGTGACTTAGGCTGTAGAACTCTGGGCTTTGCTCGGTCTCCTCTTGCTCGGGACTTTCTCTTTGCCTTACACGTGGTTCCCTTCGAGCTTGCCTCTGGACCAGTCATCTGAGCTCATCAATTTCCTTATCACGTTGGTCCATTCTCTCTTCCAGAGTGTTAATGATCCTATCCCGCCTGGCCAGTCTTTCTTCTAATCTTTCTCCTTCTCTTGAAGATGGCAGAGAAGGTCATTCTCCCCTTGAGCTTGTGGTTGAATAGCGCCGTTGTCTCCCATTGTGTGAGGCATCATCTCTACGCCTTCGAATTTCTGAAGGAATTCTGGGGGCCCTTGGTCTCTCTGGGACAATCGGTATAGACCTTTGGGGGATTTCTCCTGGCCCTCTGGTACAGCTTCCAGTGAATCCAGTCGGAGTCTGACTCATGATTCTGCTAGCACGAAGTCGTCGTTCTCACAGACGGCGCCAAATTGTGCGTGTTACAAACTAAAAAGCTAGTTGGCACAATCATAATCGAATGAATCGGTCCAACCTTGATGACCGCGAGCAGAATATACACAGAACTCCTTCTTGCCAAACTCACTGAAGGCCCCTTGATCCGTCGCCGAATCCCTGCAACACAAAGAACACCGTTAGTACTTTTCGACATGATTTGACTAGGAAATACTCCGACATTCAAGTTAGATATCTCTCTGAGATACCTCTAATCAAGAACTGGACTTATAATTGCGTACCTAGTGGTATGGAGTGCTTCCCTTTATATAGGGATCAAAATCTAAGGTAATTGAGTTCTCTTAAGACTCTGCCTTTTATCTCTTAAGGATTTTGTCTTATCCTTGTGCAATTCTAATTACTCCAGGACGTGAGGTCCTTCATTCCCGAACAAATCGTATTAGGAATGAAATCTGTTTGAGTTATCCTCCTTCTTAAGACCGACATGAATTTTATTTGTTGTAGACTGTCCTTTTCTAGAGTAAGCCAAACTTATATAACCCGATCAGCTAGTGATTCAGGCTTTTTTGAATGTTAACGTAATCTGTTTTGGGCTGGACTTTAAGCCCATAACTCTTTTCCTCCCTCAATATTCTTTATCATTTCCTTCACCTTTTTCTTTCCCTTCGTAAATCCCTCAAAACCCATAATCCAAATATAGCCTAACAATTCTTCTAATTGCCAGTCATTTTGCAGATGTCAATGGACAAGATGGGGACACGTTCATACGGTTTGTCCTCATCTCCTATTTTATTGGGACAAAGATAATAAGAAAACAACCAAAGAAGTGGTGGAAACGGAACTAGATGAGCACAAGAATTTAACGGGAATATTCTACAAAGCTTAAAAGAATTAATATTAATATAATTTAAACATAATATGGTAAAAAGAAATAGTATTTGATAAGTGATCATGATTAAAAGACTAAATTATAAAATATATAGATGAAAAATAAGAGATAAATATAATATTTTTATATTTTAGTATTATTATAATTTTTAAAACTAAACTTTGTATCATATTAATAAATACAAACATAATATATTTATATAGTCGGAAACAAGATAAGAAAAAACTAGGCAAGAGAAACAAAGACTTTCCTTACCTTGTTATTTGGAGAGCAAAGGCATGCAGAACAAAAAGAAATTATCATTCCTATTTCAGTTAATAGAAATATCATATCACTTACATGTAACATACATACCAAGGTTCAAATCAGCTAAAAAGAACACAAAAGCTCACAAGAAGGAAGCAACTTAGAAGAGCTATTTGATATCTATATAATGTTCTGAAAACACCAGGAAATAATCAAGGCGCTATGAAAAGTCATTAACCATCTGACAGAATTGGTTGTGAAAAACCCAGATCCAGAATGAGATTGTGGTGATGCCATACTCATCCACAAAATTAAACTATAATACGTACACAATTGTTTCTTTCTTTCTTCCGTTCTTTCTTTCTTTCTTTCTTTCTTTCTTTACACTAATCTTTCTTTCTTTCTTTCTTTCTTTCATAGTCAATAGAGTCTACCAGAGCCTAAAGCTGCTTCTTGGCCAGTAAGAGTCATCCATTGAGAAAATATAGAGGCAAACATAATCAAAAAAAGGCAAAGATGAAAGTTTTGACTAAAGAAATGAGGTCATTCGCTCCGAATTTTGATTATGTATCTCCCAAGTAGTTCCCTCATGATGCTGACAATCTACATCAACAGAAGCACAAATTTCATATTCGGCTTCACTGTTCAATTAATCTTTGCAAACCAACAACAAACTCAAAATGTAAAATCCCAAGAACTCGTCAACATTGCCAACATATGAACAGCTATTTATGCTAGGACAACAATGTTTTGAACATTTATCAAAATGAGACCACTGGGTTGGCATGGCTTGAAGACTGCAGCTGGGATAGAGCAGTATCACTTTCCTCGGTTTCAGCAAAAGCAATAGGTGATGTTCGATTGATATGCTTCCTATAAATTAATCAAATATAGTCAGAACCCAAAGGAAACTTTGCTAGTTGAAATGAATGCAGTGCAAGATAAGAGTATGAAAAGGGGCATACCATTTGAATCAGTGGAAATTAATGCTGCATGCATCTGTAGAACAGGCACTCTAAGCCTACTTGTTTCAAAATTTTTGAATTTCAGGTTATTTTCAGTGCTAGCATGCTTCTCTGTTAAGTATGAACTAAGTACCATCCATGAAGTATGGATAGTTCAACAAACATGTCGTACCTATACCAAGTGCATATTGGGTACTATACTTTGTATAGTAACTATTGCATGTACGCCTGGTACACAACACGTACCCATTTTTTTCCTTGCCTTTTATAAAGAGATAAAATTAGTTTTATAACAATTTTTCCTATACTTTGCATGATTTTAGAATCAAACTTTGATTTGGAGATTCTTCAGTGTATGGCATTTTAACTCTCATTTGTACCTTACTTCAGAAATGAAAATATAGGTATAAAAATGTAGTTTGGAGGTTGGATCCTTGATCAACCAAACCATTAACTAAATTTTGTATTTGATTTTACAAGGCTTTACTTCAAACTAAGAATACATTTTTTTACAGACCTAAAAGTAGTTCTCAGAAGTCACGCCATAGTTTTTATTAGATTGTTGTATTGGCCATACTAGTAGTTGTGACCATACAAGTGCTTCATGGAGTACTCTGTAATATCATGTGTCTGTGACATTATACCTTCGTCCGAACTAACTAAAATGAGCACTCATCCCAACCAACAGGTTGACTTACTTTGGTGCTCAAATAATTCAGTTGTTATTATGAAAAGCTAGGGAATGAAAAGGCATAGGAACCCTATTAGATGGCAGTTTCGTCCATTACAACGTAGAATATGGAACTCATTTAATTTTGACAAGGATAGATGGAAAAACTCTCATACAAAATGAGTGTATACCCCTTTCAGTTCATCCCCTACATTTTTCTTTTTCGTTAGATTTTCAAGAAGTGTTGCACTCTGTAACATGGGGCCAAACAACATTTACACCTTATCTAATGAGATATAGAGCAGAATAGTTTATCCAGATGAAAACAGTACGCCTGAAATGGCTTAATTACTAAAACATAACAGAAAGTATACATTTTCTGGGCAAGCAAAAAAAATGGGTTCAATTTGCCTTCAACCCTACTCTAAACACAGTTCCCAAACATCCTATCTTTCAGGAGAAATAGTCAATATACTGAATATGTAAAGAATGACATACCAATCAGAGATAGAAGTCTCATCAGACAATGCCTTCTCTAGTCTCTCCTCAAAAGGTGTTGCATGCCAACTAACCTTCTGATCCTGCAAACAATACATAAAAAATGACCACCTAATTGCAACTTATTGTACATGCGCATGACAGGAAACAAACAAATACAGAACTAATTCTTACCTCTTTATATTTGTTAGTTGAATTTGGAATTCCATTTCCATCCCAGTTCTTGGGTGAAATACGAGAAGGATCATCTTCATTCCAATGAGCAGCAACCATCCCAATGATTGGCCTATCCCCAGGGGTTCTGTGCAGAGGAGCATTTCCAGTTGAAATGGAGCTAGGCAGTTGATTATTGCAATCTTGATTCATTGATGGCAGCTTCAGCCAAGAAGACAAGCTTGCTTCTACCTTCAACTCTTCCTCAACAGAAGTTTCTCTAATCTCATTCTCAACAGGGTTCAGGACTGAGTACACGTACTGGGACCTGATTCGAGGATTCTTGGTATTTGTCATACTTTCTAGATACGCGGGGAAAACAGTCCCAGGTGTTTGCATCTCATCAGTGAGTTTTAGTGGGGTAGGGTAAGGTGAAGGCTTTGACACACTGTAATTACCAGCTGATTGAGGTGGCTTTAAATTTTGGTTAACAGTTTCAGATGAAGAGCTTGATGAAAATGAAGTCGCATCATCACATTCAAAACGGACAGATTTGTTTCTGTATTGCACATTAGGAGCCAAAGTTCCAGCTGCAACTGAAAGACTTGCAGTGCTACTAACCTCATTAGTAACGCTCGCAACTCCACCGCCTTGAATAGGGCTACTAGAGATTCTTCCAGCATTCTGCCTGTCAGATACACAGCTATTAAAGGGCAAGAACCTTTGATGTCAGGTAGCTGTACTATTCAAGGAAAAGATACACTATGAGTCACAAACAGTAAGTATGAACACGGGCACAAAAGCACTCATCAATGAATCCCTTTCTATGCCAAAGATAAAGATTAAGGAAAAAAATCAAATTTTGAGAACATTTTCAGTAATACGCTGGTAACAACTTTCTGCTAAGCATGTGAACCGGAAGATAAGGCTGACAGCACGCAATTCACGCCAATAGTTCTACGAGCTTTTATGGGCAGCAACTATTTTCTTCCATGCCTTCAAGAAGAAAAGGTCAACAAGCTAATTGGACAATACCAGTTTCCTGACCTAAATGGCATTTGAGCCTTGTACGTGAAATTCAAGGTTGTAAATACCAACCATTACGTAGCGTAACAGCCAATACGTATCGGAATTTTGGACATTCGATACCGATATCTATCAATGTATCAGCTGATACATGGTCGTATCATCAATACCGATACTGATACAGCGATTTAGAATCTCATGTGAATACAAGCCAGGCCTCGTTAATTCAAATGTAAAGGCATTCTGAATTTTTAAAAATAAATTAAATTAAATAAAATTGAAACATCTCAAATGGTAAACAACTGGTTAATACTACTCTTTAAAGCTATTCACAAATAGTAGAAGCTCAACCTGTTAGGTGTATGCTCCAAAGAATCCAATCCCTTTACCAATTTTTCACAAAGTTTGATAGGAGTCGGAGGCTGATCAGGTTGCGTCTCCAACTTAAGTTTCTCTATCGATGTGTTAGGAGGCCATGAATGAAACTCCGAAGGTTCTGAATCTCCATCACAAGATGACAAATCTTTAAACTTTTGTGACGCCTTGCGAAATTCAGGTGGAGTTTCAAGTAAGGTACCACAGGCTTTGAGAAACCGAGCCTGCAGAATATAATTAATCAATTCAGTAACTTTGGAGTGTCACAGAAACTGGAACAGAATGAATGATGATCCATTAAAAGTGATCACCACCAGTGAAAGACAAATGTCAAAACAATTTGTGCCGTTCTTATTTATTTCTTCCACAATGTAAGGTAATAAACTTCATAAGAAAATAGGATGAGTTTGGACCACAGGGATCTTCAATTTGTTCAATAAAGAATATGAGCTATGTAACACTGACACGCAGATGGGACACAACCCACACGCGATTTTCAAAATTTAGATGTGGCAGAGACTAGTAAAATATATATTTTCTGTATATTATCATTTGCTATGTTTATGAATACAACATAACAAATGACCAGTTATAATAAAAATAAAAATAAATATAATTTAACATTAAAAAATTAATCTTATGATGCATAATTTAGACACCATCCAACTCCCAATAGAGCAACTCAAAGATAGTAAACGCAATAAAAAGGAGCATACTCACAACTCACTTAACTTCATCAACAAATTACAACAACTTAATTTAAAACAAAATGATCAGCCAAATATACAAGAATCGTTGCGCCTAACATGTCTTGAGATGTATCTGGACATAAAATATGCATGAATAAACCGTCCCCAGCATTTCCAACCAAAACAAATTAATAATAAGAAAATAAGGCACGAGGCTATCTATCATGTATCTCAGCATGCTCGAGCTGCATCGAAGTTTGACACATTTGAACAGTCCTTTGGAAACTAAAATGAAGTGTTTGTGCTTCATTAAATATGAGAGACGATAAAAATTATCTTTGAGTAGAATTGCAAGAAACAATCTAAAATAAACTAATCAAATTTCATGTCCTGACTTTTAGGCGTCGACCAACACCTCCGACTTCAACCTAGTTCCCAATATGCTCAAGAATTATGTTCCAAAACGTTACCATGAATTGAGTTATCAATCCCAAGTTTTTCAGCATTGATAGTCATTGAAGTGATGCAATGGTACAAGACAAGCAAATGGTGAATGACCTTGTATGCGCAAGATTTTCAACTTATCTGTGTGTATCTAGAGAAAAATACTATTAACTGAAAAGCCGTCCCCTAAGATGATTAGGTCTCATTACAGCATTAGGGGTAAGGTGATATTACTCTCAAAACTAGGCACAAAACCCAAGCCTTTCTACTCCACATGAAGCTCCTCCTTATAGGTCTTCCTTATACATCACTATTATCCAAGAAACCACCAACTCGAACCCTTTATGTTTTCCTCCAAATCGAGCAATGACTGCCTTATTATTGTAGGTGTAAGTATCCGGGATGGACCGGAGTAGCGGAGTCAGGAAAATGAAATGCACCACAATGGCTCGGGGACTACCAGAGGTGGAAGAGACAAAGAGCTCAGGACAACCTTAAAGAGATGTGAGGTTGGAACTGGAGAGCAAGCTAGAATATAGAAATGGAAAGCTAGTGTCGTATTTTAAAATGATCAGTTGTGTCTTGAAAAAGCTTAAGATCGGCTTTTTATAAGTAGAGCACCAGAGAACAGGTCGGGTCCTCTTACAACAAGTGGCCTCTTCTCCTTGGCTCAATAGATGATGCCTCACCTCCTTCATACCATGGGGAGGCATATCATATGTAGACCATCACGGGTATGATACAAGTTTCCAAATGTCAAGCATCTTGGTCAATGTACTCCTCTCTCTCTCTCTCTCTCTCTGACCGGTCAACGGAACTTCCTTGGAGGCTACTCCATGGACAAACTCCTTGCACTAGCCTCCAAATGGCATGCCTCCTTTGGTCCCAAGCAATGTTACTTAGGCCCTGCTCTCAGCCTAGGGTACCATCTAAGAAGCACAGGTGTGAGTACAATGAGATAAGAATACGTTGACACGATTAAAATTTTAAAAATAGGGCACATGTACGACTGTGGTAAGGCAGTAACTTTATTTAATTTTGTATTTTTTGACTTGTATTATATATATGCTAAATAATTACTTTTAGCTTATTAGGAAAAGAGAGAGAGAGAGAGACACCGAGAGAGAGAGAGTAATTTTTGTCGTCCCCATGATTGTAAGAATCATACGATTCACAATCCGATTCATACGATTCGATGCAAGTTTCAAATTACACGATACAAATCGTTACTTGGAATCTGAAGTGACATTAAATCGTACATTTCACGATTCGATTCATGCAATTCATGCAAATCTTTTTATTTTTGACAAAGATCCTCTATTTGGCCTAACTTTTTTTTAATGCTTT
>JAOTRH010000025.1:9684088-9763356 GCA_034768845.1 Heliamphora exappendiculata
GTTAACACTTTCATTTTAGAAATATAAAATATTATCCATTTAAAACCATTTATTCTTAGAAAATGAATTATGAAAATGATCAAAATCAAATTAAAAAGCCCTTTGGCTAACATCTTTCATTCTCAAAATGTCCATGAGCTCCCTACCGACCGTCGAACCCCAGTTGAGCGACCCTCGGGTATTCATACGATTACGCTTAGCTCTTCCCATATGTCACGAGGGGATTCTAGGGGTAAACATGTGGTGGGGTCAAGATCCACTCCTCATTTAGGGAAGGTTCTTTAATGCAGCCCTGGGAGGGGAATTAACCATCTCGGAAATAAACTACATTAGTTAATATTGACATTACCGATCAACCATCTGAGATTCGAACTGAACAAGGTCAAATGAGGGACATCCTCAATCAAGTGCTAGCATTACAGGTTTGTCAAGGGCAACAATTAGAGAATATTCAAAAATCTCAAGAGGCATTTAATCAACATGCTGTAGACATTGCTGAGCTTCTACAACGTTTTTGCTAGTTTTGGTGGCCGATGTTGCTTGGGGGTCTTTGTTTTCTCCCCATAACAACTAGTAGATGACGCTTATGATATTCAATCAAAATGCTTCCAAATGAAGATGTACTTGTACTGATAGTCAGGTCTGTGTTTATGTGGATGTGATGTATGAGTCGCATTCAAATTTATTATAATGAACACTTTGAATATTAATATGAATGCTTACACTTTATTCCATCCAAATATGTTCATGGTATGCACGGTAATTGATTGTGATTGATGCACGCCAACTTACAAGTAATGTTATATAATTGTTTCAAATTCTACTGCTTGAGTATTGTCGATGTTAACATTATTTTAAAGGAAGCATAACGACTGAACCAAAGTGATGTATGTTTGTCAAATTGTGTTCCAATGCAATATACTATGTATAAATGAACTCAACGTGATTCTGCCATGGATTTGCTAAAAAATATAACTACGAAACTACGACATCATGGATTAATAATGAGTATTGTTATTCGAGTATGACATCACGTAGAATGTTTGGTAAATTGTGCGTCTTATGTTGATTGCGTCGCTCCTGGAATGTTAATAGCTGCATTGCTTGAACATGCATTCCAATGGATTGTATAGACAAGCGAGATGTCCTCGGCTTTCAGTTGAAGCTCTTGCCCTACTAGTGAATGAAAGTTAGCACAGGTCTGAAATTGTTGACATGAAAGTGCGAGTGAGAGGGATGGGGCTATTGAACATTACTTCACGTAGAATCTTGTACAATATACACTTACTACTCCATGCTGTCGCAGGTTAATTGTTTGGTTCCATAGCTATTATCTAGTATTGTGTTTCTACGTGACTGTTATATACCGTAATAGCAATCACTAGTGCCCATTCTCACGTCTATAACCCAAAACCTCAAACTCATTCATCTACGAAAGTTACCCACACACAATATAGGTGGGGGATTATAAATGTGGGAGTGGTGAAGTTATGAAATTTGTAACTATCTTCAAAATTATCACTGTATAAGTGATGTAAAGTATAACTCTCGTCGGCATTGATGGGCACATGTATCATCATTTTCACCTTTGTTAATTGTTAAATGTTTTAACTCCTATCATGAAATGGTGACATGAACCACAACCAGTGCAAATATACTAATGTTAATCGTTGCGAACAACAAATGTATAAATTCATCGGAACACATTACAAGCGATTGGACGAGTTAACTGAAGACGACATTTACCAAATGACATTTGATTTACAAGATCTTGTAGAAGAGTTCAATAATACATATTCGAAAGTGCATGGATTTAGTGTTCGAAGGGATAATTTGCACAAGGATAAAAAATCTTCAGTTGTTGTGTCTAGAAAGTGGGTTTACTCGAAGGAAGGCCAAAGAGAAAGTAAATACCTTCAACGACAAGAGCGTCAGAGAGACCCACAGCCATTGACGAGAGTGGGATGTCAAGGTGCGTTTTGTATCAAGTTTGATCGCAAACGTGGTACATACGTGGTTGCCTATTTCGTCAGCGAGCACAATCATTGTTTGATAGGGCCAGTTGGTGTTACATTTCTCCGTTCACATAGGAACATCAGTAGTCTGGACAGAGCACGTGTTATATCAATGCACAATGTTGGCATAAGAACCAACCAGATAATGGACTACGTGGCGCAACAAACGGGGGGATATTACAATGTTGGATGCACACGAAAGACTTATACAATCATTTTGCTGATGAGCATCAAACAGAAATTGGTGATGGAGATGGTGAAGCTGCCTTAACATACTTAGTTGCTAAATCCGAACAATACCTCATGTTTTATTACAAATATGACGTTGATAGGGAAAGTCGTTTGAACAATTTATTTTGGAGAGACTCGGCCTCTCTTGCAGACTTTTTATGCTTCGGTGACGTATTAATATTTGATACCACATACCGAACGAATGCATACAAGAATCCATTGGTCATCCTTGCCACGGTCAATAACCACTTCCAAATGGTAATGTTCAGTTGTACATTGTTGACATCTGAGACCGTAGAGACGTACACGTGGGTGTTGGAAACATTCCTTGCTGCGATGGGCAATAAGAAACCTATCTCCGTTGTGACTGATGGGAATCAAGCCATGCGCAACACCATCCAAACCATTTTGCCTAATGCTCGTCATCGGTTGTGTAAGTGGCATCTTAAAAGGAATGCCCTAACAAACGTCCACAAAATGGCTTCTTGGCAGGGTTTGAACGATGTATGTCTATGCAATGTATGCCTGATGTTTTCGAAGCCGCTTATAGAACACTTGTTTTCAACCATGGCCTAGAAAATAACAAATGGGTTGGGGAGTTGTATGCGAAACGCATGCTATGGGCTGTGGCATACTTGTGGGGCCATTTTTTGCTAGAGCGAAGAGCATACAGAGATGTGAGGGTATGAATGTGTTTCTTAATCGCTTCCTGAAGCTCAAACTATGCATTTATAAATTTTTACAAGCATATAACAGGGCACTCACAAAACTACGACATAACAAAGCGAAGGCTCAAATCGAAACTAAGAACATGACCCCTGTTCTCTCAACGGGTCTAAAGGCTATTGAGAAACATGCGGCGCTAACATTCACACGTACTAGGTTCTATAAGTTTTGAGAAAACATAGCATCGGAACAGTTGTTATTTTTGGTTGACAAAGTTGAATTCGAAGGTGTTCGTGTGTATTACTTCTCGAAGTACACGCAACCAGAAAGCCGTTGGAATGTTCAGTACGATGCAAGCAATCAGACCATTAATTGTTCGTGCATGCATTTCAAATCATTGGGATTACCATGTGCTCATATGGTAAGTGTCATGAAAATAAAGCACTTGACAGAAATCCCAAAGGCATGCATCTTGCCCAGGTGGACCATCAATGGGTACCGCAGGTGACACAGTTTGGCGCATTATCAGGTGCATGTCATGAGTTGTGCTACTTTGCCTCTCAATCAGAACAAGGGTATGAAGAGACGAAAGAGGTGATTACAAAGCCAACTTGTAAAATGCGAGAATTAACCACCCAGAATACAATGGTGGGCCTTGGCAACAATGGTGATGAGACGTCGATGTCTCCGACTGTAGGTGATCCTACTGTCGTTAAGGGTAAGGGCATCCATCACATTTGACCAAAGATCATACCAAAGCGCCGAAGATGTGGTAACTGTAGACTCGTTGGGCATACGAGAAACAAATGTCCACTAATAGGACCATCAAGTGCAGTTGCCCAAGATGTAAAAGTCGAATGGCCGACTACGAATGATGGTGATCATGACTACCTTAACATGCATGTTGGCACGTCCGATGGTTGGAGTCAACAACCATTCACTGGAGAAGATGCACATAATAAGTGCTACCCATCATTTGTAGGCGGTCATTACGCAGCACCTTTTTATGATGGTAAATTCAAGTACAACTAACATTCCACGGTTAGTCAGTCTCTTAGTACTAATGTGAATCATTTCATCTTGTTCAAGTTGTTATAATATATGATTGATGATGAATCTACATTCCTCTGTAGGATGGAACACACATAACAGACCCTAATAGCATTTACGGTCAACATGTCGGGGGTGCCAATGAAAAGGATGGTTCATTTGACAATGAACCATAACGATGAACTGTCGTAGGTGCCTGTTTGTTTGGGGTATAAGATTTGGGGGATTGGAGCATTACGTCACGTTTTAAGCTATATTCGCTATTTGGCTACTGACATTAACATGGATGCTAAGTCCACTTTGGTCCCATACTCCAAGTACAATACACCTGTGATAACCCTCTTGAGGATGATGGTCTCATGCTTCTTGATTGTTGCTTGATTGTTGCTTGATTGTTGCTAAGTTATGTGTTCCATGATTTCGACCTTGAAGAGGTCACTAGATTCTCTATCCATTGGAGGACATGCTCTTGAGAGGTTAGTTGGCTTTTATAATTAGGAAGCTTTCCTTTCTCATTTTATTTTTAAATTCGTTATGACTGATGTCGCTATCTGCCATCAAAATTAGAGCACCATTCGTCAATATATTGGGCACATGTGTACACGCCCTGGACATTTCAGATGTTAAACTTCATTCATCTGGCTTTCTACAGCTGCAGCAAGCAAGAATAGATGATTTCAAGCTTGCTTAAATCAATATTATGTTCAACTGATGCCTAGACTTCCTACGAGCTCATGTTGTCTAAATTTATATTAGGTTCAATTGATGCGTAAACATCATCGTGTTAATTATGATGTATAAGAAAAATCGCGGATGAATTGAAGCAAAATTATCAACAACACTCAACCCACAAGCTGTAGAACTTGTTGCAGTCAATGCAGGCTATGACGTTATGCCTTTCAAAGACTTGTTATCCTTATGATCTGTTAAGGCAGTTGCAGAAGGTACATATCCCAAATGTGGAGCATTTGTTAATTTCTGGACATATATGGAAAATGGTTGGAGAAATCATCTCATAGAGTTATGTTGTTAACAAATGTAGCATTGTGACCAACACTGGTAGTGACTGCTCTTATATTTGTACGAGTTCTACCTTCAAGGGTATGTTTTATGCATTAATCTCCCATATCGATTCTTTGGCAGTGAAGTGGCCCCATGGGATAAAGTCCAGTCACACTTCATGTTCTGATCGTTGCAGAAGTGATGACATACTGGTAGAATGGTTGAATCCTCAACGATAAACTTCTCTAATGAACTTCATGTTATGGAATCCCCAATGTTGAACCCAAATTTTAGGAACGTCACTTTATACGTGAAAAGTAATTTCATCCAAATGTTGTAGAGGTAGCTGCACAAGTGTTCAATGATGGTTATGAAAGGGAAGGACAACGTGTGGATGACTACATTCGTATAGTAGGACCATCAACAACATGGATACAATGGAGATATGTGATATTGACTGAGCTATATGGTGAATGGCTGGCACGTACCAATCAAGCCAGGCTTCTTTTATCACTTGTTAATGTTGTCATCATGTACGATTAGGATAATCTTTATGATATAGTTAGTGTGCAGCTTGTTTTGGAAACCTCAATTATCTTATCCTTCACAATGTGCAAGCATCGTTATGAAACCGCAACCCTCTTGGTAGGGATGCAGCAGTGTTCCAGTTGTTCGTAGGCAACTTTTAAGTAACTTGAGTCAACAGTGACCATCAGTTGTCATGGAAATAACACATCTCACTGAATTACCAACAAAAGGAAAGGGTGAATCTAGAGTAAGCATAATGTCTTATCTAAGTTCCATTCTCAAGTGCGAAAAAAGTCTATCAATGTAGGGCCAATGTTTTCATGCAACAACCAGCTCCCTAAGAGAAACAATTGAAAGAATTAGTGAATAATATATTTTTATCATTGGATCCCCACTTAACATAGAATTCCATGAGTTTTGTTAGCCATAAAAAAATGTAGGTTGACCTGATGTCTGTGGTTAAGTGATCGCATAATATTATTTTTTAAAAATAAATAAAGTCTAATATATAAGTTTAAAATAATGTTAAACAAATATTATTGCATCACTTAGGTATAGCCTTATCACTGCATTTTGAATAGTTGCTATTGTTTAAATAATGCCCTTGTTTGTTATTTAGTATAATCACTTATACTTATTGATAACAAGTCATATGCAATGCATGTATATGTAGAAATGTTGTCATTTAACTCCTGTCCAATAATGGAAAAGGAATATAATATTCTCGTTGCAAAAACATCAATACAAGAAAACAACTAGACTAATTGATACCGTGTTCATATTAAATAGGAAAGTAGCAATGAAAAGAATACCTCATTTTGAAGCCCAAACAAAGCAATATATTAAACCAACTATGAATACTTGCAAGAGTACTTCATAGCAATATCTAGATCTTCAAAGGTAATCAAGAGATGGTAATGTAAATACCTCACTCTTAAATAAATAATGCAAACAGAATATAGAACAGCGTTACGAATCAACCACAAACAATGAAGACCAATATTCTTACAGAATTTGGTCAACGGTTTCCCAGTCTTACAGAACGAAAAAGCACAGGGGGTCAACGGACTGCATTGCCATCCATCCGTGGGATAAAGTTTTGCATGGTGAATATGAAGAAATAAATGGGAAGTCCGATCAAAAGAGTTCACAAGTTACCAACTACTTAAAATTGCTCCTTTGAAAACCAGAGATATTTATACATTCAGCCAAAGAGAAATAAAACGTGATTAGTAAAAACGTTTATAAAACAATTTCAAGCAAAAACGTGTAAGGTAAACACATTTTTAATACAGTGGAGGACAAAAATGTGTAACGTAAACACGTTTTTAATGTCATGCCAACATAAAACGTGTTTGTTGTACACGTTTACAATATAATTTACCTCAAAAACGCGTTTCAGAACAACATTTTCAGAGTAATTTTAAAAAAAACACGTTTACGTTACACGTTTTTAATACAGTGTAATACAAAAACGTGTAATGTAAACACATTTTTAATGTCATGCCAACATAAAACGTGGGTGTTATACACGTTTACACTATTATAACATAAAACATGTTGCAGACTAACATTTTCAGAATCATGTAAATGTAAACATAAAACGTGTTTGTTAATCACGTTTTCATGTATATATGGCACCCACTACGCGCCCAAACTTGTGCCCAACAAGGCAGGATCATCTCCTACACCAGTGACCGGCGCCCAACAAACCTTGCCATGCACCAAAACCAGTGGCTTGTGACCAACCCGCGCTGGACTCCGCACGCAACACGCTTTGATAGGCACCACAACTAGTGCATGGCACCCAACATGTGCTCAACATTACGCCGAACAAGCCGTTTCAGGCGCCAGTGTCATGAGTACACATTTCTTCTTCATCTAACTTGTTCAAGGTTGAAAATTACTTGTACTAGGTGCAAACTTTTTGTTAATTCAAGTCAATAGTATACTACACAATATGCAAAAATAAATGAGTAAGAATGTGAGAGTGCGAGTGACATAAAATGTTTGAAGTTTAAGTTAGGAGTCCTATTATTCAAATATATTGTAGGATTACTTTCATGCCACCATATGTTTTTAAAAGAAGGTCTCATTTTCTGTTATCATTCTTAATATGCCTCTAATACCCAATAGGGAGGCAATGTTGTTTGATATACTTAAACAGTATCCTCCAAAAGGTCGAAAGAATCCGATTTAAACAAATTAAAGAATAAACCTCCCTATTTGTTGGAGTGATGCTTCCCAAATGATCTGAATTTAAAATATCAATTAACCGAATGGAGTCGCACTTTACCCTTTATATTGTGAGACGAATATGAAAAACGGTTGCATATGTGCTTGTACTTGTATAAATTTTTGGGTTAATCGATTATTAGTCCGTTATAATGAATCTGTAAAAGGATTGATCCGACATATAAGGTTTTGCAGGATAGGTCCAATAGTTGAAATCACATTTATCATTGTGTTATTTTTATCCCAAGTAGCAAGTGAATATGTACATATGTATGTATATACGTACATATCATTCATAGGATGATTGCGTTATTGGTGTCAAATAATTTATTTGTTTCGATTTCCAAAGAATTCATGTCCTATCAATTCACCATAACTCTTCCCATCTCTCTAACTCTCTCCTTCAAGTAATCACCACACCCACGCAAAGCAACCACCCTAAAATCGTCATTTGTCTAATTACCGTCATTTTATCCATTGGTCCGTTACTTGGGCGACATTCGACTGACCTTGTTGGGATAAAGCCCTTTTACCAAGCTTGATTTATTCAACGTATGGGGTTTCTGTTTTGTTTTAGTTTATGTGAGCATAAGTCACATGGGAGCGTAATGCACTCCACGAATTATACAAATCAAAATAGAGCTTTGCATATCACGTCGATGATGATCAGCAGTACTTTCTTCACCTTCTTAGAAGCAACAATCAATTATACCCACTCAACGAAGTTGATAAAATAACTTACTATGTTCAGTGTTTGGTATGCTTCCATGAAACTCATTGACATTGTTCTATCCAAAAAGTCGTAATGACATGCTAGAAGATATTGGTGAAGTATGACGAATATAGAATGTTTCGAAATACCACATACATGAAAAACTCTTACAAGGATATTTGGAGAACTGAAACCACCCTATGTATAGAGAGAGAGAGAGAAGTAAGACATCCTGTTAACAAGCGCAAACAAATTATATACTAAAGGGGAACATAGGGAGAATTGTCCATTGGGCATGACCTCGATATACACAACGACTGGTCACATCAGTACTGAACAAGAAAATCCCATACAACAGAAACACCAAGGTTTGAATGCACTTATCAACAAGGTAGCATAGCCAATATCCATTATAGGTTGTTGATGGGACCATTCATCTTACACAACAATGATCTTAAATTTGCGCATATGATCCACCAAGTACTACCAATTTTACATTCATGTGTACGCTTAGTACATTATGTCTCTTTAAAAAGTACAACAACAAATTGTCACAAGTACAAAAGTGAAACAATCCCACATGTTGGTGAATGACGATTATTACATCACGAGTACAAAGCACAAACAATCCCGAACGTTGGTGAATCATGATTACTACAACTACTGAGTGGGATTTCGAACATTATTGGGATCATGCACGTCTCTTCACTAGGCTGAGAAACTTTTTATATATTTTCTCAAGGACAATTGCCTTATACTTGTTATGCGCGTGAAGAACAAGGTCCACCACGAGCCTCTTCCTTGCAACCTCTGAAGCAAACGTTAACTACATACGAAAATGGAAATCAAAAAATAAGTTACAGATTTGACTACTTATGTTGAGTAAACAATGTTCAATACTCCAGCACCATTTGGGTACCTTACGCATGTCCGACTCATCCAGATGTTAACACTCATAATATTTTACGACATGCATGCCGCAGTCATACCTACATTACATATGCAAAAGCATTAAAAGACAAGACTATTTTCTTGTGAGTATAGAAGTTAGAATGCAACTAACCCATTCTCTTATTGTGGGACCCATTCGGGTCGACAGATCAAAAAGTCGTTTATAGTGGGCATGACAACCCCGTTACTATAGACGTACTCAAGTAAGACCTGGTCAAAGAAGCGAACCTGCATGTAGACGAAAGCAGGCCAACATGATTTTCTATAAATAGTAGCGACTAGTAGACATGGAGATATGGGAGTATACTAACTAGAGTCTTGACCGACTCCTCCTAGCCGAGATTTCGCATGGGGGAAGGAAATGAATCTAAAATGTAGACAACTCTTTCGCGCATGTAGATGACGGCCATGTACCAGTGTTGTCCATTGTCGTTACAGGAATGTAGATCTGTACGAAATATATAAGAATGGAAATCCATTAATTTTAGCAGGTTGCAAAGATTAGTGATGCAGAATTTTACCCTTTCACATGCAATTAGGTGGCCCGTATAGCGATGCATGCCAAAATATGATGCTAGAATTAAGTTTGGCCGAGCATTCCTACTCAATATCATTTGCTATGCAAACACGAACCAGAATAATAAGGTTATATACTCCATAAATCGAATGGCATAAATGGAAACATTGTACGAAAATTAAGAACAAAACATGCATACCGATACATAAGTAGGCAAAAACTAATTTGTCCATAATCCATCCGGACTATGCTCTCGTTGGAGGGTGGTTTTGTTGATGGCAACACAAGTTATGATCTGAGCATTTGCCAATTAAGTTATGGTAGTTGACAGATGAGTGAGGATGAACATAACAGAACAAGGAATCTAGATACTCACAGCACACTCAACCATTCTCTTGGCCGTAATATTAACAAGTCGTGTCGTCTCACGTGGTCGGTGGTGGTTTCAATTAACACCTCCCTACAGAACCCAAAGTAAACAACTCAGCAAAAGGAAAAACATATTTTGAACAAAAAGTCAAATTATGTGGAATACAACCTTGCCGACAACTTCGTATCAAATATGTATGTTGCAACGTGAGTCTCAAAGGTCGAAAGTGGTAATCGTTTATTGGTTTTTATGCGGTAGCTTGCTTCACCACCATCGCCGTCTGTTTTCATGACGAAAGGGGGGGAGTTACATGTGTATAATAAACAAATGTATATAAATATCTACCCATTATATATGTATTAATTATTTAAAGTAAAGTAAAAGTTTGTAATTGTTACCTTAGCAGTTGATTGTTTGTCAAACCTTCCCCTGCGCTTCATTCGTCTTTGCTTGCCTACATTACCCTGAACCATGTAAGGACCCTCATACAGCACAGGTATTGTTTGTATTGGAAGTTTCTATTCAATGGATTTAGTGCCCACCATCGTAGGAAGCTGGGGAGCAGGCAACACAGAAGATGACTCAATAGATGACCCGATATGGATCATCGTACGAGGAGAGCGCCGTAAGATTTTCATCGGGGAACTCGGCCTTGTCACCTGGAAGGACAGGAGGGCGAGCATGAATGTACCTTTTGCTTCAATTTCACCATTCTTCATTTCAATGGCTTCGTTCTTTGGCTCAATAGTGTGAAATACATGAAGGCTAGGATTGGGCTTGAGCGTGGGGGAGGGGATGACGACCTTAGTGGCCCGCCCAAACTGTATTGTTGCACGAGAAACCACCAAATTCCTGCTTCAATTGGGTGAGTCCATCATGTATTGAGGTTGACATCGCACCCATCGAGGATTTCATGTAATTGGCATATTCGTCAAAGTCCTTCTCAAGCTTGGACACACGCGCTACCAACCCCATGAACTCCGCTTCAATACCTATTTGACTTTCTTTGACATTCACATCTAGTCTTCCTCCATCTTTTCCAATGCTCTTCACACTAAAAGCACCTGGCTCAACCTTCAATGCAACCTGTTACAAAATACTGAACGAGTTTAGTAAACAAAATATAAATATTGCTTACGGTATAGTCCTTTTAAATGAAATATTTGATAATGTCAATAGAATATTTAAGCTAACTTACTTTCTTATTATCTTTAAATCCTATGCTGTCCAATAATTTCATCCGGGACGAAATATCCTTATTTTCCCAGTATTGGAGACAAGGTGTAGGTCTCTTCCTCCATGGGATGGAGAATTGTCTCGCTGGTGTGCAACTCTCAAAGTAAAATAGCTGTACAATTCATATAGCAATTAGAAGGCGTTATGTTGGTTATTTAAACATGGGATAAGATTTATGGAAGAACGACTGAAGTAGAAAGGGGAAGACGAACAGAAAAGGCTAAGAAAAACGTACCATGAGGAATAGCAAACGACCTTTGAGGCCTTGTCATCCTTTATCTTTGAATGTGCGGGACCCCCTCTATGAGGAAGTCCAACACGAAATGGCTCCAATTATATCAACTGATGATGGAGATATTTACCAAGGCGTGTAGATATCTCTGATTCACTCCCAGGTCAGAAGTTGGGCATAAGATGGCCCTTAGGAGGTACAACACCAGCTTCCTACATAACATGTCGTCAGCAGCCTCCATCGAGCTCAACCCATCTTTCAACTGTTTCAGTGCGATTGAACCTTTACTGATCCCAACCGACATACACAGGTCGTGTATCTCAGTATGAACAGATTTGATAGGCACAAGCTCCTCATCGCATGGCAACTGAAGAATGTTGTGAACGTCCAAGGGTGTAACCAATATCTTCTTCCCATGGACATTCAAGGTCACCGTGGATGGGTCGAACATCTCCATTAACCACTGACAAAGTTATCTTGGAAACTTTGTACAATGTAAGTGGAGTAGGCCGCCGAACCCCATGTCCTTACATGCTTGGACTTGCGAGGGTCGCAGGCCTTGTAGCGTGACGTACACAGAGTTCAAAGCGATCCGTGTCGTAATCATAACCTAAAAACAAAAAACAAAAACAAGGCAATGAGAATGTAGGAGATGGGGCCGTGCTTATTGAAGAGTATAATACATACAACAATCCTAAACCGTCGTTTCTCAGTTACCTTCGGAGAGTTGATCTAAGGAACATCAGTTTTCTCTACTTTATACCGCTTCGAAGCAGCCTTTGCTAGATTCTCATACTTTCGCTTCTCACTTTTTGGAAGTGCCTTCCACTACTTTCCCACTTCTCGTTTAAACTATGAAAATTAACCATCATATAACATTAAGTGTACATTAAACGCGTGAAACTAATAAATTTGACCATCACCATAGAAGCAACGAAGACAATACCTCAAGGCCGAGCACATCGGTGGATGAATGTTGTCTTCTCTTCGTGCACTCGTCTTAACTACAACAATAAATAGTAAGGCATTAATACAACAACAAATAAAATGACCTATCTAATATGGAAATAAATTTACAAATCTTACTAATAATAAATTCATGCGCCGCAAGAGCGCTTAGGAATCATGTGTTCTCCTTCTTTTTCCATATGAATTGTAAAATAATCAACATATATTCATTGGTAAGTTGTTTCAAGAAAAAACAAATAAGACATAAGTCCTTTTGTAACTCTAAGATTCACTAGGTATAACCCACGCCTACGGCTATTCTGATATTTTTTTAAAATCACTCATGCATTCCAATAATTATTTCCTTACTCTTATTTTGATATAATTCGTGCATTTCTTAAAAGAATGAGCAAACAATATGCACAACTCATGCACATTAGAGATGGAGGCCAAATATTACTTAGCTCTTGGTAATTTACAATAGTTTTACATGGCTTTTATACAAGTTTTTTGAAATTGGTAGGGATTACTACAACGTAGTTGACAGCCTTTCCGCACTCCTCTTAAATTTAAATCTACTTAGCGTTGATACCAAGTCCAACGTACAAGTGAAACATGCAAAGCTCTTGTTATTAACTGTAGACACGGGTAAAGGAACATAACATAACTAATTCAAATAAGCAATTACTCCCCCACAATGATAGCAAATAGACTCTCTACAATCTATAGACATTGGAAATGGCTAATGTAACCAAATATGCTATGAAATACACAAGAGTTAAAATCCATGCCGCCTTCCTACTGGATTTCATTCATACAAGTTTGATGTTACCTGATAACATATAAAGTAGATGTGCTGGAAAAGAAATGTATTGCGTGGTAACTATAGAGAATAACGAATGTTCATATCGCATTTCAAAAATCAAAAAATTAGTTAAAAAAATTAATTTAAAGTTATGGAGATTTGGTAGTTTCATATGACATTACTGAATTTGATGAGAAGGTTCTAGAAGCTCTTCAATTTGTGAAGAAATAATGGATTTTGAAAAATATATTCATCATAATCTCATCACAAGTAAAGAATTAGGAATGTTTTTAATTTGTTGTTGTAAAGAATTATGATCCAAATGTATATTCCGTAGATACAAACAAATAACCAGTCTACGTCAGAGGAAAATTACGAATTTCGATGACTTTTCTTGAACATATAAATTCCGCATAGACACGCAAACATTTGGGAGAACATAAATTCAACTATTGAAAATATAGGAATTATAAATGAAAGCAAGGAAAAAGATCGCAAATCAAGGCAAAGTAGCAGATTCATAAATAAGAAGAGGAGTATCAACAACAAAATCAAAGTAAACACGGACGAAGCTAATGGTAAGTGCAGCATTCAGGGTTTTAGCTATGTTACAGAGAATAGCTGGCCTAGATTGTTTGGGACAAAGACGTAGTTTGGTTTGGAGGTGTGTTCATGGTTAGGTGAGGTGGTGTATGTTGATTAACAAAGTTATTTGATAGGATTATAATAACTAGGAAAATGTGTGAAGAATACAGAAAAAGGTACTTTAGTTTCTACATAAACATAAAATTAATATCCAAAGTTGCAGCAATTGTGATGGTATTAAGTTGATGGGTCACATAACGAATTGCGGGGGAGAGAGATTGAGCATCATCTAAGAATTCCAACAACAGTGTCAAATAATTACTTTGAATGTATGCTTAGTAGATCAACTATGCCAGCAATTAACTTACTCATGGAAAAGTACATAGAGAAGAATAAATATTGTCATATAACTCTTATTAACTTTGAAAAGGCTTATAATAGGATGCTTAAAGGTTGGTAGGTGTTGGAGAGAGCGTGAGTGAGAAAGGAGTATTTAAATGTGATGAAAGTTGTGTGATGGGGTTGTGAGAGCAATGAGATCACCTGTAAAGGACACGCTTGGTTAGTAATTTCTTTGTGGCATAACATCAAGGATCAACCTTGAGCAACTATCTTTTTACCGTAGTTATAATAAGTTGACTAGCATTTGAAGATGATGTTTTATAGCGTACAATGTTCTTAGACAATAATGTATAAGTGGACAATATTCAAAAAGGAGTTGGTGGTAGATGGGAAAATTTGGTGAAGAACATTGAAATTGAAAATGTTAGGACAAGTAAGAATATATTTGACTATATGGGATGTATAATCTTAATAACAGTAGAGGTAAGAATAGGAAGAAAAAGAAAGTTAAATATTAGAAAACATAAGTTACCAAAAAGTACTAGTTTCCCCCTTTATGTTGCATCATTTTCAAGTATGGAGAGACTAAGGATGATATAACTTAAAGAATCAAAGTATGGTTGGCTCAAGTGAAGGTGTATTTCTGACATTATCTGATAAACTCTCTATAAATTGAAAAAAGTCGATATAGAGGAGTGATTATGTTCAATCTTGCTTGGCATTGCCCCTCTCAATGATTGTTCAATCAATATTGGTCTCGTGCTTGAGTTGAAAGACTCTCCCTCCATCTATCAAGCAATCCAACCTTCATCGACAATTTTTTTGCCTTTTAGTACTCAATGTCCGATTGATCTTCAACATATAACAATGTGTTGGACTACATCAACAAGTTTGGGCGTGATATGTCCAACAACAGAATTGCCACATGTGACATTGAGCACAATTTAGTAAAGAAATAGCCCACTTGCCTCTCGTCTAGTCAGTGGAACCAGTGAACAACCGAGCTACTTAGATGCGTGGGGTAGAGCGCTCTTAGTACCCCCTCACCATGCTAAGAAAAACCATAAATATGAAAGATAATAGGGCACGCCATAATAATTATTGGATTATTAAATTTATATGCCACATAACCAAACAAAAGCGAAGGGAACATTAAGTCTTCACTTAAATAATACTCATTCAAAATTATTATTATCCATTACTATTCAAGTAATTACCATCCATTCTAGATAATAATTAGATAAGATAGAAGCTCGTAAACAAAACGTTCATTTGTTTAATTTCTTTCACAACCAGAAATTTGCATTCTTTTCAATAGTTATACTCTCAATTAATCTATTTATATGCCACTTGGCCAAATAGAAGCAACATTCTAAATCATGCATGCCCTCCCTGTGGGACTGATTAAGATTGTATGTAGCTTTAGCAAATATTTTCAATTTACTTGCTTAATTAAGATGTATAACATTATAAACTCTAGCAATCCTATCATGTAATCGATAAATAGTTTATCGATAACCATCACAACCTCTCTCCTAATATGTAATCAGCAAAAAGCATTGAATAATGCACTAAACACAAAAATTGATATATTTTCTTCATTAACACCCTATAGTCCAAGCCCTTCAATCTAGCCGAGGAAGAAAAATCCTGTAACTTCTTCAAATTGGAATCCACAAGATGAAGAATAGAGAAGGCTAAAGAATGGGAAGGATAAGCATAACAACGAGTCACTGCCCTCTAACAAACTCCATGGTTTCTTCCATCTTA
This sequence comes from Heliamphora exappendiculata, assembly GCA_034768845.1. Lineage (NCBI taxonomy): Eukaryota > Viridiplantae > Streptophyta > Magnoliopsida > Ericales > Sarraceniaceae > Heliamphora > Heliamphora exappendiculata. Next base: position 9,700,284 of record JAOTRH010000025.1, read on the forward strand.
ACCACATCCCGATTGACTCACTGACTCCTATTTATAGACTCCTCAACATTATTTAGAATCACCCCAATGACACCTCAAAAACTAAAATTCTTTAAACCCTAAGTTACAAAAACTACAAAAATAACACTCAGAGAAAATTACAATAATAAATCAGGCCATCGCTTTAATATTTGTTTTAAAAAAATCACGAGAGACTCTATCACATCAAATGTTACATCTAACACTTCTCCCTTTAAAAGGAGATGATTACTACTAGTATCAATTACTTCAATCATAAGTACTGCCACAAAAGCAATTTTCCCTCTGTGTCGAATTGATCTTCAACGTACAATAATGTGTTGAACTACTTCAACAAGTTTGCACGTGAGATGTCCAATAGTGGACTGTCACATATGACATTGAGCACAATTTAGAAAAAATAATAACTCAATTGTTTCTCGTCTAACTAGTAGAACTGGTTAGATGCATGGGATAAGGGACTCGTAGAACTCACCATACTAAGAAAAAATAAAGAAAGTGAAAGATAATACGATATGCTATACTAATTACTGGATCACATAATTTATATGCCACAAAAACGAAATAAAAGCACAAAGAACACTAAATCTTCACGTAAATAATAATTATTCAAAATTACTATTATCAACTATTGTGACGACTTGGAACGATTTTATTTTACGGTTAATTAATTAATTTGACATAACTAAATTTATCGGAATTGACTTTTGAGAATTAACAATGCGTGTTGTACGTAATTGGTGCGTGTTGGGACACCCGAGTAAATACTTACAATAAATTATGTAGTGTTAGAAAATTTTATTAATATCATGTAAATTAAAATGGGAGGATAAACTCCAATAGACTGTAGCCCTTCTTATTCGACGCCACCACCATTGTTTTATTTTTTTAATTCTTGCTTTACTTTATTGATTGATTGGAAGGGATGAGAAAAATTTTGAGAGGGAGACTTCTAGAAGATTGAGAATGAGTTAAGAGGTGATTGCTTGTTGATATAATGGAATTTGTCATAATGCTAGTCACTTTCGGTGATGGGTAGTTGTCGGTAACATATTAGTGCTATAATAAATTTTGGTTTGATGCTAAGATGGCATGAATGCTAGTTAAGTTCTCTACTTGAGGATGTTTGGTGCAGTAGAACCCTATCTTGAGAAGGATCGTACCATTAGCAATCTCATGGTTAGGTGTAGTAATTTCTTGAAAAGAAGATGATTTGGTGAGGTGGTATCACGATAATGATGTATTCAGTTAAAAACCTTGGTGAACTTTTATATGGAGCCTTGTGTTTGGAAATAGATTTGGATTGAGACTTCAATATATATGACTATTGAGCATTCCAATACTTGGGTGACCTAATCCTTATATATAGGCTAGGGAAGTTCTTAATGGATTCACATGCAAGTTGGAGGCATGGCTTTTCTTCTCGAAAATAAGTATCCCTTTCGTGATCTCTACAAGACTGAGGAATTTGGATTGGCGACAAGATGCCTTTTTCACAGATTATATTCCTATAATTTTTGCTTTATTCTATCTCTGCCAGAGAAGTAATTGTTCATTCATCTAGAAAGTTGGCAGAACCTAGAACATTATTTAATGGACATCCTTTGAAATATTGCTATCTGTTATGATGGCGTTGTGAAGAATGTATGTAGCAATTCAGTTATTCAATGTGAATATGGTATTAAGAAAAAACCTAAGAGTTTCTTCACTGCCGGTTAACCAGTTAGTGTGTTGTTTGTAACTGCTAGGTCAAACCCAGCATCCAAGGCAGTTCTTGACTCTTCTTGAAGAAGTAATTCATCATGAGAGATGATCAAAGAGACACTAATTTTCACTATGAATTTTAAGAATGGTCTTCTGACCGTTAAATATTGTTGAAATCAAACGATTTGTGATTGTGGGAGAAAGTATTGTTAAGACAATGTTGCATAGGAGCCAGTAGGAAAGACTAGAGTCGACCTGAAAGATATTGTTGTTAAGTATAAGGGATGGAAAACAATGCATGAAAGCTTTGAATTTGATGCTAACCTTTTTAATCATGTTCCTAGATCTAAACATAAGTGTGCAAGGGATTTGTGAGAAATGTTAAGAGACTCTTAGTTCAATCTGAAGAGTGTTCATTCAAAAGAATGAAGTTAATTATCAGTAAAAAGTGTTCTTTTGAGCAACCATGTAGTCGTGCAGAACGTATTATATGGGGCATCATGAAATCGAGGGTCTTGAATAAGTATGAATGAGGTTTAAGCTTGGGAACTAAAGTGTGATGAGTGATCAAACGTTGGTGATCAGAGTTGACTATGTGAGGTATGATAAAATATAATGATGTTCTTAGAAAGAAAATTGCAGGTGCTTAATAGAAAGTTTTTTTATTCAGAGATCTAGATTTCTTGAAAATTTAGGGTCTCTTATTCGAAATTGGCTACCACTAGTTGGTATTCAAGTTATCGAAGATAACGACTCTGCAACCAAGTAACCATAAGCTCAAATTTCAAGGAAGGAATCGAAAGCTGGTAGGGCCGAGCCACTTAGGGTTTCTAAACTTAGTGAAATCAGAAATTTGAAGGCTAAAAAATGTAGGATTCTGACTAATGTTAGTAAATTGGTTGTGATCTTTGTCGATTTTCTATAAATTATATGAAACCTTAAGTTCTAGTATTTGAGAATTTAAGATCATGCCCAAATTATTGGAATGCGTAGCTTAAATATATGGGATTAAATTCTATGGTAATAGTGGGACAATTTGTGGAAAATGAGGCTATTTAATTAGAGGATGTAGAAATTAGTGGGTAAAGATTACCTACCTAATTCAAAACTTGAAGAAATTTCTTAGAATCTTAATTAAATCCATAGTTTATTGGATTAGAATTTATGATAACGGAGGATGAGAGATGAATGGAGAACCTTAGATAATTGATTTGAGCTATATAACCTATATATTCAACTTATGAAGATTGAATTGAAAGATTTGTCTTGATATTTAAGGAATCATATACTCAAACCCAATCATCTTATTGATAAATTGGAGGTGTTGAAGAAAAAAATTTTAGTTTGATAGTAAGAGTAAAAAAAATTGGACAAAATCATACATTGTTTTTGAATTATGAAATAAGTTCATGGATTTAGGGCTTTAAACACAAAGTCCAAGTTGCGTTGTTTGAAATGGATCAAATTGTAATGATATGAAAATATAGTTATAAAATTTTTTTGACTGTGATTGGGAGTTGAAATCCATGTTGAGCCTAAGTATAAATTGTGATTTGAGTTTAACAGATTTACAAATAATTTCGGATAGTCCAAACAACAGAGAAAAATCTGTCGAAATTTTGAATTTTACACTTAGTTTATTTTTTTAGTTTTTTGAAATCTAACAACTTTTGGAACAAGTCAAAGTTCAAGAAGTTTACTTTAAAAAAGGTTGACGATTGAATTGAATTATAAAGAGGTTTCCTATTTTTTAGTTAATAATATAGGGGTTTATACGTAGAGTTCACGTACCTCGGGTTCAGGGCGTACAACTATTATGTAAGTCTTGATAATAATTATCATCAATTATAGATAATAATTAAATAAGTTAGAAGCTTGTAAACAAAATAGCATGTTCCGATGTAAAGCTATGAAGTAGATTTATTTTATTTTAATTTCAAAGTGAATAATTAACAGGACAGAAAAAAGAAGTGTCCGATAAAACTATAAATTCTGTAAATTCATGGTAAGACTAATAGCATCCTCAAAAGGACTAGATCCACATGATGCTACCAAGTATAGTCATTGTAGACTATTTACAATAGAGAAAGAGGTGAGAGTAAAGAGGCATGACATGTGAACATATTTCAAAGAACTTATAAGACAAAGAAGTAGCTAATTTTTACTATAGAAAACACTGCATGCCACTATTTGAAACCCATCATAAGATGTTAATGAAATACCATCTTTGGTCCAAAACCAGCTTTTTGGGTAGGATTCTATGTAAGAGGGTTAAATTTGGAAAAAAATAAAAAATTAGTCCAATCTGGACTTTTCTAATCAAATATGTAATATCATATCTTACCTGGTGCTTAACAAGAATGACGGATTATATACTTCATTGTTAATCCCTCCTTTTTACAAAACCTTACATTAATCCTACCCTCATTATCAATCTCATTCAACCTAATACGGTTATCAAACATGGCCTATGTGTATGAACAGTAACTCATTAAATTAAAATATAGAAATGAATTAATGAATATGAAACATTTGGACATATGTCTAACATGTGCTCTAGAGGCTAGAGTACCCAACAAATGTGTGTGTTAGTTAGCAAGCAACATGTGTTTGGATCAAACACTAACGACACAACACTTTTTTTAGAAGTGATTTGCTTCTTAGGACTTCCCAACTTTGTTTTTATGCGGAGAAAATTGATAAAGGAGATGGGAAAAATTAGAAAATAGAGAAAACTAGAAGTTTCATAAGGTATGACTGTGATGGAGAAAAAATAAGAAAATAAAGAGAAAAGTGGAGGACAATGAATAGATGACAAGGCTTGAATAACCATCATTAATTATTTTTTAACATCATCTACTTATCTACCTCAAATTCTTAATTGTCAGGAGTAGTGTGCAAGCATAGGTTTCTACTCCATCAAAGCAGAAAGGTCATAGGAAATCTACAGATCCTTGTCACCACAAACCTAATCAAACAACTGTACAAGCAGAACAATACATTAACCATTGTTTTTGAATCTCTGTATGACATTGCATATTCATTGTAATTGTGGCCTCAAGAGCCTTCCTAGCATGCTCATTCAATTGAAAAGAGGAATACATTTACACATAAGACCAGTCATCTCTCCATGTCTAATAAGGGAGATGATGTAGAACAAAAGTTAAGTTTAATTCCAAAAACATCCATCCAATGTGTCAGTGCTACACTACCAGCATCATGCTCAAAAAAGATTTAAAATTAAAGGGATCATAAAAAATAAGGCACTTTGTTTGCAGGAAGAAAGAAAATCATGCACACCAAAAAATAAAATGCACAATAGAAAACCATTGTTCAAAAACAAAACAAATAAGCTCCTGCTTGGTTTCCAAAAAAAAAACTAAGAAAATACTCTTAGAAATGTTATCAATTTGGATGTTAAGAAAATACTCTTGATACTTTATGGTATTATCAGTTTTACCAGTGCTTTATAGCAAAATTGTAAATACTTGCAAAAAATTCTTGACAACCATCACCACAAACAACAATAATAATAGATTTAATATAAATCCTGTATATCCCTAAATCATGTTGTAAGTTGTTATTTCAGTAACATTTTTATTTATTAATTTTTTGGCTTTCATCCATTACAGATGAACGGAAAGCCTAGACATTGAGAAAGTATACACTAATCATGTATTGAAATAATTATAATAAAACCGTAAATCTGCAACAAAGAAATAAAAAAATATTCTCCCAATTTTACAAAAAAAAAATAGCCTATTCATGTGATGCCCTAACCTAGTCCCACTACCACCCATCCCACACCACACACAGTCGTAACTCATCAACCTATTCCACACACCCATAATAGAGAGAGAGAGAGAGAGAGAGATGCCTTGTCGGATAAAAAGTTCCCAGGAAAGAGAGAGAGAGATGGAGAGAGACATTGATAAATTTACTTCTGAAATTTCTTTTTCCCTTTTTTCTCTCTCTTTAGTGATGTAAAGAATGGAAATATGATGTTTTATGATAAAATGTTTGGTTTAGTTACTTCTTTTATACTGTCAAGTTGTGCTTTGTGTTGGATAGTTTTGAATATGAAATCATATTTAACAACAATTGAAGGTTATCAGATCATACAAATTGAAGCCATGACTATATACATTCGAACACTACTATATAGATTTCAAATAAGTAGTGTCTTATTCTTAATTTTTTGACATAAGATGTTCAATCTTGTTCTGTCGATAAACTATTTATTGTACTTTGTTGTGTACATATTAGATGAATGATATTTATTTTTATTCATCAACGTTATATATTGTTTCATTATTTATAAATGTTAACCACCTTTTGGCAAACCTTGCCTCTTTCATTTCATGGGACCAATAGGTAGTACCAGAATATTTACCTATTGTCCATCAACTATGCCTTTCGAACCAATTCATTACTAAAAAATCTTCTCTGACTTTTGAATAGTTGAAGTAAGAACTTTATATAAGAGTTAAAGCTCAAAAAGAATAAACCAAGCCAAACTAAGCCTTCATCGAAACTGAAAAAGAATAATTCACAATTTTTCATGTCAAAAATCAAAATGTTTTGCCTTCTTTTCTTTACCTCATTAACCTCGACCTAATGTATTAGAAACATACGTCTCAATCTGCCATCCCTTTTTAATAATCAACCTATAGCAAAAAAAATTATCAATTCTAATCATCAAATCATCTCATGGCCAACACGTATTCTTACAGGCTTAAAATATGTTTAGAAGATATATACAAAATAACAAAGCGATGTAAATGTAATGTGCAACACATAAATTACAAGAAATGTCACGCTCCAAGCACCAGGGTCAAGCGAAAGCCCACCCAAAACACAGTTTGAGAAAATAAGATTTGCAGTTGAAAACCCTCAACTCAAAAAATATTACATCATTTGGATAAAAATTTTCACAGTTCAACTCTCACAAACAGTAAATATGCAATCTCATACATGAATAAATATATTGCCTCAAGGCGTACAAAACCAACCTTCTAAAACAGGCGTCACATGTGTAAGCACATGTCCAAAATAGGAAACTACAACTAGTCTTCTGTCACCACAGGAATCTAGGTCAACTCCTCATGCTCACCTGAAAAGGTTTACAGCAAAATCCCACACCGTGAGCCGAAGCCCAATAGAACATATACAATAAAACTGTGAAGCAGGCTATACAATTACACACACACGGGCTCAACCACAAGAGAAAAAAAAGTTTCTCTCTAAAAAATTACAAGTTTTCCATCAGACTAACACGAGTCTCAAAAGGTTTTATCTCATAAAATTCTACATTTTTCATCTTCCAAACTATGCATATCATACTAACAGATATCATGCCACAATTCAGGGAAAACTGTAAATAAACAGTAATCTCTACTCAGGCCACTCAGCCGAGAAGAAAGATAAAATGTAATCCTATGTACCGACTCTGCCATACAGACAAATGTAACAACTATAAACTCATGTCCATTATCCTAATCCTGAACCACTTAGGGCCTGCTAGATAATGACAAGTTCTATACGAAGTCACAACAATAAAGCCACTCACGGGAAACATACTTCTTTACGGATTTCCACGACCGTTGGACGAAGCTAACCAAACCACGTTTACGGGGATTAACCCGAGGGATCGTAGCGAACCCACTCTGCGCACGTTTTTGGACTTCCACCAGGGAGCAATAGAAGCCCAACTCAAAACTACACACTATCACAGTACATCTATGGAAATATTTAAAAACCCATCATAATTTAACTACAAAAACCCGTAAACAATTTATACACCACATGTATACAAGAGAGATCCAATCCATCAATATGGAGATCTAAAACCATTTCTAACAAAACATTTAAGAGTTGAGACTCAACCCCGTGGGTTAGCTCCAAACCTCCAAAAAGACATTTTTAACCATTTTCACAAAATACCTCCTTTTGAAAACTACGGATACCACGTACCCGAAACATGTATACAACCAAGAAAATGCGTAAAAATCTACTTTTACCCAAAACCAAGGTTTATACATGAAAATCATGTTTGCTGTATTTTCTACCAGGTGAAAACATATATAACTACATATATCACCCTTATACAGCAGTAGGGTCTAGAATCCTACCTCAGAGAATCAAGAACTCGACTTCTCAAAACTGAACGGCGTCAGAATGAGAATCCGACCGGATGAATGCAAAGCCCTCGACCCCGATAACAAGGACCCACAAAGGAACCAACCCAAAACCAAGTCCCGGGCCCTCAAAGCTAGAGAGAAGGCAGAGAAAAGGGGAAACTTAGGCTGGAAGAAAGGTTTTAATAAACATCTCCAGCCCCTGGGATATTTATAAGCACGCCAAAAAGATACTGTTCAGTCGATCGAACCCCTGAGTTCAATCGACCGAACCCAAAAATTTTAGTTCGGTCGACTGGGCCAAGCCCTCTAGTCGACCAAACTGCTGGGCAGTGTGTTTTTTACGCTGAAATAAGGTTTTTGGTCCAAAAACAAGCCAAACAGGCCTCTACCAAACCCCAAAAAGCGTATAACACATTTATACATGTTGTTCTACAATTTTAAAGCATAACTCATGCATCGAGGCTATTCATATACTGGAATAAATACGTCATGTATACAAATAACTAAAAAAGAACAGGTTCTGGGTCTCACAACTCTCCCCCCTTAAGGAATTTTGCCCCCGAAATTCGCAACAAGGTCACAAGACAAATAGGTCTGGGTATTTAGCACGCATCCCAGACTCGAGTATTCATGTCGCTTCTTCAACTCCACGACGAAGCCATAGGACTTTACATAAACAATTGTTCTCCCCCGAAACACATGCTCCTTTTTATCAAGATTCCTCACTAGACGCTTCTCATAAGTGGCATCCTGATCAACCCGCAGCTCAGTCCAATCTAACACATGCGAAGGATCAGGCTCGTACCTCCGAAGCATAGAAACGTGAAACACGTTGTGCACAGATGCTACCTAAGGTGGCAATGCTAGACGATAAGTAACCTCACTAATCCTGTTAAAGATCTCAAATGGTCCAATGAAGCGCGGTGATAGCTTCCCGCTACGGCCAAACCTCATCAAAGCTCTACGTGGCGAGACCTTCAGAAACACATGATCCCCCACTGCAAACTCCAAAGGTCGCCTCCTCTGATCTGCATAACTCTTCTGGAGGCTCTGCACTGTCATAAGGCATTGGCGAATCACGGCAACCTTCTCTGTCGTCTCCCGTACCATGTCGTGTCCTAATATTGTGGTCTCTCCCACATCTGTCCAACACACGGGTGATCTACACGGCCTACCATACAAAGCCTCATACGGTGCCATCCCAATTCTGGACTTATAGCTATTGTTGTATGCAAACTCTGCCAGCGGTAGATGATCCTCCCAAGAACCTCTGAAATCAAGGACACGAGCCCTCAGCATATCCTCCAAAATCTTTATAATCCTCTCTGACTGACCATCCGTCTGGGGGTAAAAAGTAGTACTGAACATCAAGTTCGTCCCCAAAGCCTCATGAAGACTCTGCCAAAAGCGCGATGTGAAGCATGGGTCTCAGTCAGAAACAATAGATACTGGTACTCCATGCAACCGGACTATCTCTCTGACATACAAGCTACTCGGTCGTTCCACCGAATCCTTCACTAGGATGGGGAGAAAGTGTGCAGACTTTGTCAACCTATCAACCACAATCCACACAGCATCATGTCTCCTAGGTGATCGAGGAAGCCCTGACACAAAGTCCATCGTGACATTCTCCCACTTCCATTCTGATATAGGCAACGACTGTAGTAATCCTGCTGGTCTCTGGTGTTTTTCCTTCACCTTCTAACAAGGTAAGGCACCGTGAAACAAACAGGATCACGTCCCTCTTCATTTTCGTTCAACAGAACTAACGACGAAGGTCATGGTACATCTTTGTGTCTCCAAGATGCATCGCAAGTTGAGAATGATGGCACTCTCGTAGTAGATCAGCTCGGCATGGCTCTGGCACAAACAACCTCCTAGCCAACCTCAGACTCTGATCTGAACCCACAATCCAGCCCGCTATATCCTCTCCACTAGCAACACGATCTCGTATCATCTGAGCCTCCTGGTCCATCTGCCGGACCTCTAGCACACGTGTTATCAACGCTGGTCGAGTAACTATTGAAAATAGGGTGGCACCCATCACTGTCTCCCCGAGACACATATCAAACTCTCCAACCTCTCCAAGCATGTCCCACTCACGTATAGCCATAGAAGCTAACGACCCATGAGATCTCCTACTGAGAGCGTCGGCCACAACATTAGCCTTCCCTGGATGATACTGCAAGTCAAAGTCATAATCCTCCAACAGCTCCATCCATCGTCGTTGGCGCAAGTTCAGGTCCTTCTGCGAAAACAAGTATTTCAAGCTCTTATGATCAAAGAAAACCTCAAAATACTCACCATAAAGATAGTGACGCCATGTCTTCAAGGCAAAGACCACGGCTGCCAACTCCAGATCGTGTGTCGGGTGGTTCTTCTCATGCATCTTCAACTGTCGAGAACCGTAGGCTACAACCTTACCCCCTGTATCAAAACACATCCAAGACCTTCATGTGATGCATCACAGTATACCGTATACCCCAAGCCTCGCTTAGGAATGGTCAACACTTGCGCGCTAGTCAACCTCGTCTTCAGCTCCTAGAAAGCCGACTCATAGGACTCACCCTAAACAAACACAACGTCCTTCCGCGTCAGACGCGTCATTGGTGCAGCAAGTCTCGCAAAGTCCTTCACGAACCGTCGATAATAGCCTGCTAAGCCCAGAAAATTGTGTATCTCAAAGACACTTTTTGGCCGCTCCCAATCGGTCACAGCATCAGTCTTTGACGAATCCATAGCTACTCTGTCTGTCGACACTACGTGTCCAAGAAACCTCACCTCGGACATCCAGAACTCGCACTTCTCGAACTTCGCATACAAGCGATGCTCTCTCAAAGTCTATAGCACGATCCGTAGGTGATCTTCGTGTGCCTCCCTAGTGGGTGAATATATCAGAATATCATCCACAAATACTACAACAAAACTGTCCAGATAAGGATGGAAGATCCAATTCATCAAACTCATGAACGTAGCAGGAGGGTTCGTCAGATCGATGAGCATAACTAGAAACTCGTAGTAACCATAGCGAGTCCGAAAGGCAGTCTTCGCTATGTCCTCGTCCCTAATCCTCAACTGGTGGTATCCTGATCTCAAGTCAATCTTTGAGAAGCAGCTCGAACCCTTCAGCTGATCAACAAATCATCTATCCTCAGCATCAGATACTTGTTCTTCACTGTCACCTGATTCAGCTTCCGGTAGTCGATGCACGAACTCAAAGATCCATCCTTCTTCTTAGCAAAAAGAGCAGGAGCTTCCCACGGCGAAGTACTTGGGCATATAAACCCTCTGTCTAGCAACTCCTGAAGCTGTACCTTGAGTTCACGTAACCCAGCAGGTGCAAAACGATAGGACAATATAGATATAGGAGCAGCTCTGGGAACTAGATCAATAGAGAACTCTACCTCTCGGCTCGGCGGTAAGTCGAACAGATCGTCAGAAAAGACATCTAGATAGTCACAAACCACCGAAAGTAACTCTCCTCGAACCCTAACCTCCTCATCCAACATAAGAACAGAAAAGAGGAAACCCAGGTTGCCCTTGTTCCGCACATCACTGGGCAAAGACATCAAACCCTCATCCCGGTCACCCACAAAACAAAAGCAATCTCCCGCTGGTGTACAAATCTTTACCCTTCGTCGATCGCAATCGATTGAGGCACGATAGGTGGTCAGCCAATCCATCCCTATGATGACATCAAATGCGCTCATGTCTAGAATAATGAAGTCGAACTCTAAACAACGATCGGCGACCTCCAACACGCAAGATCTACAGACAAAACTCAACGTCACACTCCCACTGACTGGGGTCTCCACGCTCAAAGTACTACCCAACCAGTCCATTTTCAATCCCAAAACAGATGCAAAAGCAGATGATATAAATGAATACGATGCTCCGGTGTCGATAAGAACACTGGCTCATGATCTATAGACTAGAAAAGTACCTATGATCATGGGGGAGGTAGCAACAACATCGGGTATGACCGGTGCTCTGGATGAATTGGGATCTGCAAGAACATAAGCCCTGGCCTGTCCACTGCAGCCCTAAACTGCCGACTGTCTGCACGACTGTACTGATGCGGCCCCTTCTGCAAACCTTGATGGTTGGCGTCCCTGGACAGATGGAGTAACAGGTGCTCCAACCGTACTCCGCATGCTCTCTCCACTGGGGCAGTTCCTCCGGATGTGCCCTAACTGGCCACACTCAAAACATACCACTGGTTCCCTCTGCTACGTCTGTCGCTCTAACTGCGGCTGAACTGGTGCTGGACTCTGGCATTTTGCCGCACGATGCCCTGGCCGTTGGCATCTATGACAAAGAAGCTCTCTCTGATCTGACCTTCCCGTTGAAGCTACGAGAGGTATAGGTGCAGAAGACTGTGGCTGATACGACCCCACTGGATAAGAACTCGGACCAGATGTCCGCTGACGCTTGTCCTTACGTCCTCGATCCTGTGTGCGTCCCCCACCTTGCTGACCCCTACTGTCCCTGTCTCTACGTGTCTCGTTCAGAGTATCCTCCACCTTCATGGTGGTCTCCACTAACTATGTAAAGACCTGCATCCTGAACGCTGCCACTCTGTCACGAATAGCGGGCCTCAAACCCCTCTCGAACCGCTTCGCATGGAACTCATCAGTAGGCGCAATCTCCTCTGCAAATCGGGACATGCTAGTAAACTCAGCCTCATACTCAACCACTGACATAGTCCCCTGAGTCAGAAACAGGAAATCCTCTCTATAGCGATCCCTCAAAGTCGTTGAAAAGTATTTCTCCAGAAATACCTTCGTGAATGCATCCCAGGTGCCTCCCACTGTGGTCTTGAAAAACTTCCACCACATGTGAGCACTCCCCCTCAACTGGAAGGCAACAAAAGAAACTCGCAGATCATCCTCCTCAATCTAAAGGGTATCAAAGATCCCGGTGACCAGCTCTAGTCATTCTGTGGCCACTTTGGGGTTGAGATCCCCAGAAAAGGTAGAAAGGTCCAAATGGTGAAACTCATGCATCGCAACCGTCGCCCTTGGTTCATGTATGCTCTCTCTCCCCTAGGCCTCAGCCAGCTCTCGGATGGAGCCTACCATCTCATGCTTCAGGTCTCCGTCAACAATTTCTTGGGGTGCATTAGCATCCCCAATATCTAGGACTGGAACGTCTCTTCGGCCAGAACCACGGCCTCGTCCTCTCCTCGTGGACATAATTCTACACGAAAGCAACATAACAGAATAAGAATCCATACAACATGTTATTGCTAACATAAAAGACATATCATGTATAACCATGCTAACACATAGCCACTTAAGATCATGTCATCACATCTCACATACCGAGAAGAACCAACAAGAAGGACTCGTCCATTTGGATAACCTACTTAGATTCCTTGCTAGAAATCACGTCTGCGAAACGCGTCTCTAACATGGCTCCTAAGTTTGTCAATCCAAATGCCCGAAGGCAAGACTAATTAATCCTAAGGTCCAACCTCCATACCCACATATACACAACCATCATGCTAAACAGGTTATCATGCTTATGTAAGAAAACTCTTGAACACATGCAATCAAGCACACATACATCCTCACTAGGTGATGTACCCTCTTTTTCATGGCTCATAGGTATTCGAACACAGAGCTCTGATACCAAGTTGTCTCGCCGCAAGCACCAAGGCCACGCGAAAGCCCACCCAAAACACAGTTTGAGAAAATAAGATTTGCAGTTGGAAAACCATCAACTCAAAAAATATTACATCATTTGGATAAAAATTCCCATAGTTCAACTCTCATAAATAGTAAACATGCAATCTCATACATGAATAAATATATCGCCTCAAGGCGTACAAAACCAGCCTTCTGAAACAGGCATCACATGTGTAAGCACATATCCAAAATAAGAAACTACAACTAGTCTTTCGCCACCACATGAATCTAGGTCAACTTCTCATGCTCACCTGAAAAGGGTTACAGCAAAATTTCACACCGTGAGCCGAAGCCCAATAAAACATATACAATAAAACTGTGAAACAGGCTATGCAATTATACACATACGGGCTCAACCACATTAGCCAAAAAGATTTTTCTCTAAAAAATCACAAGTTTTCCATCAGACTAACACGAGTCTCAAAAGGTTATATCTCATAAAATCTCACATTTTTCATCCTCCAAACTATGCATATCATCTTAACAGATATCATACCACAGTTAAGGGAAAGCTATAAATAAATAGTAATCTCCACTCAGGCCACTCAACCGAGAAGAAAGATAAAATGTAATCCTATGTACCGACTCTGCTATACAGATAAAGGTAACAACTATAGACTCATCTCTATTATCCTAGTCCTGAACCACTTAAGGCCTGTTAGATAATGACAAGTTCTATACGGAGTCACAACAATAAAGCCACTCACGGGCAACATACTTCTTTACAAATTTCCACAACCGTTGGACGAAGCTAACCGAATCACATTTACGGGGATTAACCTGAGGGACCGTAGCGAACACACTCTGCGCACGTTTTTGGACTTCCACTAAGGAGCAATAGAAGCCCAACTCAAAACCATACACTATCACGGTACATCTATGAAAATATTTAAAAATCCATCGTAGCTCAACTACGAAAACCCGCAAACTGTTTATACACCACATGTATAAAAGAGAGATCCAATCCATCAACATTGAGATCTAAAACTATTTCCAACAAAATGTTTAAGAGTTGAGACTCAACCCCGCAGGTTAGCTCCAAACCTCCAAAAAGACGTTTTTCAGCATTTTCACAAAATACCTCATTTTCAAACCTCTTTTTGAAAATTACGAATACCACATAACCGAAACATGTATACAACCAAGAAAATGTGTAAAAATTTACTTTTACCGAAAACCAAGGTTTACACATGAAAATCATGTTTGCTGTATTTTCTACTCGGTGAAAACACATATAATTATATATGTCGCCCTTATATAGCAGTAGGGTCTAGAATCCTACCTCGGAGAGTCAAGAACTCGACGTCTCAAAACTGAACGGTGTTAGAACGATAATCCGACTGGATGGATGCGAAACCCTCGGCCCCGATAGCAAGGATCCACAAAGAAACCAACCCAAAACCAAGCCCCGGGCCCTCAAAGGTAGAGAGAAGGCAGAAAAAAGGGAAAACTTAACCTGGAAGAAAGGTTTTAATAAATATCTCCAGCCCCTAGGATATTTATAAGTATGCCAAAAAGATACTGTTCAGTCGATCGAACCCCTGAGTTCAGTTGACCGAACCCAAAAATTTTAGTTCAATCGACTGGCCCAAGCCCTCCAGTCGACCGAACTGCTGGGCAGTGTGTTTTTGACACTGAAACAAGGTTTTTGGTCCAAAAACAAGCCAAACAAACCTATACCAAATCCCAAAAAGCGTATAACACATTTATACATGTTGTTCTACAATTTTAAAGCATAACTCATGCATCGAGACTATTCATATACTGGAATAAACACGTCATGTATACAAATAACTAAAAAAGAACAGGTTCAGGGTCTCACAAGAAAAGTTGTTAAATAAAAAATTCATCGACTCCAATCAACTCAACAGCTTAAATAAACTTAAACGATAATAATATAGCTATTCCGTTTACCAATTAAACCCAAGTCAAAAAAATCATAAAAAATAAGGATATTTATAAATTCTAATGCACATCATTTATATATATATATATATCGTGAGATAATTTCAACTAGTAAGTGTGTTCTTGAATAACAAAGAAAGAAAGAGATAGAGAGACACGCTTTGCCGGAGAGAGGTTCACAACGGAGGAACTGAAAGCGCACGGCAAAACCACAACCACAGTTTGGCGGGAGAGAGCGCGAGAGAGGGAGGTTGAGAACTCGAGAGAGAGAGAGAGAGAGAGAGAGAGAGAGAGAGACGGAGCGCGAGAGATAGAGAAGACACAGAGAGCGAGAAACAGAGAACTGAGAGCGGGAGAGAGACGAGAGCGAGAGAGAGCGAACAGAGATTAAGAGAGAGAACACAAAGAGCGGGAGAGAGAGAGGAGACAAAGAACGTGTGAGAGGGAGTGAAACGGCTGAGGCGCTAAACGTTGCCTTCAAATTTGGACGCCTCCTATTAGATGTTGGTGTCAAGGAGGCTCTGGCTGTTGAGATCACAGTCTAGACGGCTGAGATTGGCTGTGAATTAAGTTTTATAAACGGACTGCTGAAAACAGTTTGGGGCATCATGCCCCAAAACCCCTGTTGTGTATGCGAGCACGACCCGACGGCCATCGTCTAGACTAAACAAATTTAGGTTTTAAACTAGGGATGTTTAGGTGGCACCACAAATTTACGTCTGGTTTTTGCTTCTTAGGCTTCTTCTCAAACCTTGGCTTTTGATTCTTCTTCTTCTCCCTCGCGTTTCCTCCGGACTTCCCGAAATTCATTGTCGACGAAGACGAGCTTCGCCACACGTCCGCTGCTTCCATACGCAATCTTCTCTCGCACCGTCTCGCAGGTCACCTCCTCCGAAACGAGTTGTCGCCATCGCCGTCTTTGTCTCCCTTCTCTCCGCCGCCCTCATCACCGCATCTCCACCTTCCTAATTCTCAAGAACTGACAGTCATCGAGCACCATCTTAGAGTTTTTACAACCACAAGCTGTTGATTCGAGCAATGGCATTACTTCATTGATGCCAGGTTTGTCATAAATCAGATATGTGATATACCTACGAAGCTTGTGCCTTGCTTAGCCATGAATCTTGTTTGCTTGCTGCTTTCAGCACCAAGAGATTCGCCTATGGTTTTTTTGGATTTGTTGTTGAGAGCTCCAAATCCCTCTGTTTTGAGTTTTCGTTGTTTTACTTTGCTTTTCTTTTTTTTTTTTTGACTAAAATATTGATGATGCTTAAGCTTCTAGAAGGTTTATAATGTAATGTTCAATTTTTTTGGGTACAAGATAATAATCAATTTGGAGGATAATTATCCTTCTTAATTTCTATTAATTTGAGATTTTTTACCCTGTCAAAAAAAATTCTGATTTTTCAAGAAAAAAGTATATGAAGAAACTTAAAATGGGGGGAAACATATTTGTCGTACCAATCATAATAACATGGAGTATGGAGAGTTTTTTTTACCTTTACGCCATTCTAAGTTCTAGAAAGGGAGGTATGACTTTAGGACTATGACTGAATCACTTGTTAGGATTATTGATTTTGTAACTTATATTAGCATATGTATTATGTTTACTTGTACTGAGTAAATTTATATTTTTATGCATGGACTTAATAATTAAAAAGGAGAGAGTGTTGATCTAATTTGGTTAACTAAGTAAGAGATAAAAATAATTAGTCAATGTGTATTTGAAAGATATCTAATATTTTTTTATGATTTTAGTTAAAAAACAATTTGTCTACTTTGTTTCTTTCAATGATTAATTAGTCAGTGTGTATTTGGGGTTAGAAACTGAAGTATCTTTTATTTAGGGAAAGCATGCGATGGTCATAAAATCTCTACTTTCATTTTTTTGGATAAACTATTGTGTTGTTTCTTTTGACCAATCAATCACAGGCTTTATTAGATCATCCCAAATCTTAATTTCAACCATTGTCGTGGAATCGTTGCCATTCGCTTTTTTATCAATTGTTTTTCTTAGTTTAAACTTGGGAAAAAGAGTCATTGGGGAAGAAAATAAACTGAATGATCGAGGAGAATCCTTTGTGGATACAAATCATACAATGTATAGTTTCTGCAAATTTAATGGCCCATCTTTGTGATTGACACGAAATGACCCATGTGCTTACAAGCTCAGTAAGAACCCTTTTGTCCAGGTAAAACTACACTTCATTGATAATTTGATTTCTTGAGAAAGCAACTAAGTAGAAAAAGTAGTGACATTTATTCGATATTATAAATAATCAATGTGTTGTGCGATGAAACTAATCAACACTAACACCACCAACCCACCTTCAATTAAATAGCAGTGACATTCAAACTGTTCTTCTTGCCGAAGCTTCAATCTGAATATCTATAGAGAGATGATGATATAGAAGATAATGATGAAACAAAGAAATTAGAAGGGGTGTGTGTTTGGACGCCGTATGTTTTTCTTCAACTTTTTATGTTTCATTCATGTTTCTGCTTTCTTCTTGTGCTAATCTCTTTTAATCTGTTTCTAAATCTTTTTTTGTGAGTTGTATAAAGTTGATATTTGCAGATTTGGAATAAAAAGTGTTAAAATATGAAATAATAGTAGTTTGTTAATAGAGAGTCGGAATCGATCCTACTCGGTGTTCCTTTTCCATTTGCTTTCAATAGTTCTACCTATCCAATCAAAGCCTGGAACTGGGCTGAATTCTCGCATCAATTTTAGTTCAATTCCATTACTCACATACCGGCCCTCTAAAATGACGATCTGTCTTAGTTAGATATATGGCATAGTTTCTGATATAGCTATAACACAACACATATAGCAGCAAATAACAAGTATTTAAACAAACTAGGGCTGCCAAATCTGAGTAGGTCGTAATGACATTAGGTGTACTCTGCAACTTCTCAATGTAATATCAAACCAAATGGGGGTAGGGTCTTCGCACTATATTTTTCAGGCATTGGCCAAAATTTGGTTAAAAAATGAATCACATGAGCACTACATCACATATAGAAGGCCATATACTTAATATACTTCAAAGATTTTGCAAAATAACTCATTTAGATTCTCTGATTAAGAAACCAACCAATATGTCATATTAAAGGAGTGCCAAGACAAAATTGTAATTTCAACTTCACTTAAAACAAACACCTTCAGAATTCCACTTTCAAAAATGATTTAATGACCTTCCTCAATAGGTAATTTCCCTCTCCATTGTTTCACAATACAAATTGTGTGACTCTACGAGTCTATGTCAATCAATTTTCCAATACATGTTGAAATAAATGCCAAATGTATGTATTGTCACTGTTAATAGCTTCAGTTGTCCTTAATAAATATACCACATCATCACAACACTTCGTGCTTCCTCGGCTTAAATTCAACTATTTAAGGTATTTCTCTTGTGCACTTCTAAAGTTTCAACTGATTAGGGATCAAATGTGGGGTTTCACCTTTTGATCATCAATCAATAGGTAGCATAGCCTTCAATGCATTTTTTCAGTTTCCTGTTTCAGTTAAATTTCTTCTTTCAGCTCAATTTACTGTTCCTATCACTATTGGATTCAAATTCTCCATTTAGCTATGCAATAATCCAGGACTCTTTTGAACCTTTTGCTTAACAGTACATCAATTAGATTGAGTTTAAAGCCTCTATAAAGACCAGACATAAATAGAACTGGGTATGTGGAACTTGGTATATAAAACTTAATATGCGGAACTTGATAGCTTTTGCATTCATTCATTTATCTTTATTGATAACTATTAGTTTAGAAATTGATATGTGGAAGGTTCAAAACATGAAATAGTTAATGGATCTATCATTTCTCCAGATTATATTCTCGTAGTGAGAACAATACTTTGTTCTACATTAAGAAACCTTATTGGAGTATTTCTCTTTATTATTTGCTTCAGTATCCATATGTATCATAAAGAAATGATAGATCCAGTTTAGAACTTTACTTATCTTTACAGTGAGCTTACTTTCCAAATTATTTTTGGTGCAATGCCTTGGAATTTTCTGCTGTAAAATGCCTTTGCAGGTAATTTCAAATTTGAAATTTCTTTATCATTTTTTTTGCCATGCATTTAATTTTTTTTATTTTAATAGTTGATTCATATTGTTGCTTTGCTGATTCTTTGGTTTAAATTTTTACAGCTCATTACTTTGTGCTCATGTATATCAGCACAATGAGGACTCCATTGATCAGAACAATAGATTAGATTGTGAGCTCTTCTTATACTCTCAAAATGCATATATTTTTCTTAATCTGTCTTCAGTTCAAATTAATATAACAAATGCTTTGTGGGCTTGAAACTTTAGAAACTAAAGTGGAACTTTCAGGATTCGAGAATATCTTTATTTGATTCTCTTCAAAACTTGGAATTTGAAACCTCCCATTTTGCCGAGATTCTTTTTAGATATGCTTATTTCACTTTCCAATTTTGGTAGTGTGTTGACACAGCCCTTTGTCAAAATCAACAAATACCACTTTTGATTTTGATGCAAACATACAAAGTGGAACCTTCAGGATTCAAGGAATCTCTCCTGCTTCAAGTTGTTTATTTAAACGTTATCTTGTTTCTATTCCAAAAAAAAAGAATATATATTATTCTGTCTGATTTGGAAGCAGAATTATTTGTGTATTTTTTACGTTTAAAAATTAAAATATTTGTAATAGCATAATGTGCACCGACTCACGTGCAACGCACGTGATAGCATCACTAGTATATATATAAGTAGAAAAGGGGCCAGCCACCTTGGAGGTTTTGCCAAAATGGAATTATTCTAATTAAAAATTTAAAATACAAATTATCATGTTTGAGCCTCAAAAGTCAAGAAAGACTTACACATCAACTCAACCTCTTTTCTTTGTTCCCCACTCATCCAAACAACCCC
Organism: Heliamphora exappendiculata; assembly: GCA_034768845.1. NCBI lineage: Eukaryota > Viridiplantae > Streptophyta > Magnoliopsida > Ericales > Sarraceniaceae > Heliamphora > Heliamphora exappendiculata. The sequence goes on from JAOTRH010000025.1 coordinate 9,720,651, forward strand.
TTATCTTGCTTGGGCACCAAGTGTTTATATATATATATTTCTTTAGGAAATATATATGCACTTCTTCCTAACTAAAGCCTAACCAAGCCTCTTTGAAGCTAACAAACTAACTAAAGTCTAACCAGCTTGGGCCCCAAGATAGCCTCAACCCCTTTCTCTATAAAGGAAGACCCCTTCTTCTCCCCCTTGCTTCCCTGTTAAAATTTGAGCATCTTGAGCGAAGAAGAAGAAGAAGAAGAAGAAAGGTTTTTAAAGCCAAGTCAATCTTCTAGTTTCAAGATCCAAGAAGATAAGTAAGAACTCTTATAAACTTTCCATTATTCACTCAAAACCCTTCTCTCACCTCCTTTCTTTAAAGATCTTAAATCAAGAACATAAAAAAACAAGGTTGAAATGAGCAAAAAGGAGCTTAGGATCCCTAGTCGAGCCAAGGATCTTTGTTTGAGTTGTGATGGATTGATGAATGGATCATGTTTCCTTCCTTATTTGTGGTTGTTGGAGTTTGTCTTTGATGTACGATGAATGATCTAGGCACAAAAGCTTGATCCTTAACATGAAAAGTGAATAAAGAGCCAAGATGAGCCTTTACAAGTGCTGTTCCAGGTTTTTCCTATAGCAAGGATTCACTTTATACACTTCTAATTAATGCTAGAAAAGTTGTCTGGACCTAATTTTTGTGTCCAGAGTTAGATATGGATGATGGCTTTCAAATGGAATTTATTTGAGGTGATTTGATTGGGTAGTTTTTTAGAAAATGAGTTTTTTCTAAACTCGTGCACTTTCTGTCATAGTTTGTTCAAATGGGTAAAATTTCATTTTTGAGACTTCTTTGGAAATTGTTTTTTCATGAAAAATGTTCACAACAAGTTATTTTAGTTATCTGGAAAGTTTTATAAAGTTTTAGTACCGTTTGATAGGTCAAAGCTATTTTTAAACAAAGTAGACAGAATCTGGCTCTGTGGACAGATTCGACACATTTTCTTGTAGAGGTCAAAACACCTTTTTCTGTTTGAATATTGAGAAGTGTTCTTCACAAAAAATTTAGAGAACATCCTAAACAATAGGAGTAGGTGCCCTACATTTACTTGTGCTTTGGTTGCTTATTAGGCACCGGGGAGTTGGCGTTGGGGGCGGCTAGAGCATTGCCTCGCGATTAAGGCGTGATCTTCCATTCACCGAACTAGGTGAGTGCGCTTAAATAATACGATGAACATGATTGTGCGAGATATCTTTTTAAAACGTTTCTACATCTACGTTTTGAATAACGAGATTGTGGTGGATGATAGCATAAGACTTTTACTTTCAAATGCGTTGTTGATTCATGTGCTATCTATTTTGAAAGAAACATGTGTTTGAAAGATGAATGATGCTAATAAGATACTTTTGTATGAAACGAAAAATTATATTTTTATTTCAAAGTTCCAAGATTTGCATGTATTCGGGCTGTCGATGTTGGCCCTATATGGGTGTGTTTTGCCTACAAGGCATATTTAGCGAGCCATGCTTGTTGGGAATGCACCTACCACCGGTACATGAAGAGTGACTCTCATTCCATCACATAAATAACTGTGCATTGAGGATTGAGGTTGTGGTATCGTCGGAATGTTCGGTCGTGAGGTAGACGACTGCTTGGTTATTGTTGAATAGGATTGTATTTGTGAGAAATGAAAATGAGTTGTGATTGTTAAGCCGTAATTATACCATTTCGAAATGATAAAGTTATTTATAACTTATGAGACAAATGTGTTGAGATGAATGCGGGGTTTTCTCATTTTTTGTTAAAGCGTGATGAATTATCTTTCAAAGATGTTTTAGTACTTTCAAACTCAGTGCTTAGTTTCTCCTTATTCATTAATACTAAGTGCACTCTCCTATAACTTTTGTGATTGTAGATAGCAGGATACGCTAGAAGGTTGGTCTACCACGGTCTGTGTCTAAGGCTTAAGCTTGGAGACTAGTTTTTGTTTTTGATGTTTTTGTTTTCATGTTCTATAATTAATAGAGATGCTACTTTGGAGACTAAGTTAGTTTGGCTTATGTTTTTTATGAATGGGATGGAGTATCCCTTGAAAACTTGTCTCTCTCAAATGTTATGAAAAGTTGTTATGGATAGGAAATCAAATTTGTATATTTTTATCTACGGCTGTTTTAAGCCTTATCAGGTTGTGAGGCAAAAGGATTGTGGCGATATCATACCCCCACTATACAGGTTGAGTACCTTGTGAGTGCGGGTGAGACAATATTGAACTAGAAACATTACATGGCCTTATATAAACTTTAGCAAACACCTTTTTTTCCTAGAGGAATTTGACTTCTCACATCTACTGTAGAATTACATAACATAATTCCAATATAATCTGAAAATACACAAATGAGAACTCCTTTTCCTAAAAGGAATATAACTTCTCACATCTACTGTTAGAAGTGCATAACACCATCCCAATAAAGAGTGAAAATACACATTCTCTAAAATGTTATCTTCAAGTTTAAACATTATTTGGCTTTTTATAGATTTTAGAGAATTCCTTTTCCTAATATGAATTTGACTTATCATTTTGGAAACTCTAAAACCTATCTAAAACCACACAAACTAATGAATAATAATCCAATTACAAGATCCATAAGATGACTCATGGGTGACCTTTATTACCCACATTAAGAATTCTACAAATTTCCAACATACACTTCACCTATAAAATTCGAGAATTAATTGTAAAACCTACCAAGACATATTATTTGTCCGAGAACGGGCACAAATAGCACTAAACTAAGACTAGTAAGTTGACATGTATGGTTTTGTTAGGATCTAGTGCTTACCATCTCACCAAAACCCGCAGATAGTGGTGAAGGTGCAACTTTATTTCCTTAAAGGGTATAGCGCCAAGCGCCACAAGTCTATTGTGACTCGGCCCAGACCCGTACCTCCGCCACGGCAAGATGCTGGGCCAAACCCAGGCCAGCAATCCCCCCTCACCCCCCAGCACCTGCCGCACTACCCGCAAGACACAGGGCCTTCCACGATGGGGAATCGAACTTGAGACCACCTGCTCTGATACCAATTGTTAGGATTAAGCGCTTACCATCTCACCAAAATCCGCAGGTAGTGGTGAAGGCGCAACTTTATTTTTTTTAAGGGTACAGCACCAAGCGTCACAAGTCGACTGTGACTCGGTCCAAACCTGGACCTCTGCCACGGCAAGATGCAGGCCCATACCCAGGCCAACAGGTTTGTCTTCAAATGAAGCCAAGTTTGAAATGTAGTGACTTTTGAAAATTTATTTTTCTTGAAGCTTCTTATGGCATGCATCAATGTTACAATTAAATCATCCTACACTTGACCTTGGTAGCCTTAATATATTCTTACCATCCTATTGGATCAAATTTAAAGAAATAAGTCTTCTTACATATTATTTTCCTGAGTTAGATATTTTGTAGTGCTTCTGGAAGTTTATTCTAACATAATTTCTCTACTGTTATAATTATTGTCCACTTGTGTTACATTTCAGGTACCTTGGTAGAATGGAGCTTCAGTGAGAAGTATCTTCACGATGGAGATTGATCTTGAGCTGCCTTCAGGCCAGGAGGACAAATTAGACAACAGGTCAGATGGAAATATTGGTGAGAGTACAGATGGACTTTGTGCTGGAGAAGAGGACGTAAATTCTCCTAGAACTAGTTGGGATGTTAAGGGAAGCCCAGGACTAAATGTGAGTGGAAACATTAGTACAAATGGGGATGGAGTAGATGAGGATGCTTTTGGATTGGACACTTTTGGCAAGGAGGTCAAGAGTTATGAACCCCAAAATGGTTTGGAATTTGAATCAAAAGAGGCTGCATATTCTTTTTACAGAGAATATGCTAGATCTGCGGGATTCGGCATTACAATAAAAGCAAGTCGGCGATCAAAAAAGTCAGGAAAATTCATTGATGTAAAAATAGTCTGCTCTAGATTCGGTAGTAAGCGTGAGTCCAGTACAACTGTTAATTCACGATCATGTCCTAAGACAGACTGCAAGGCAAGCATGCATATGAAGAGAAGGCAGGATGGAAAATGGTTTATATATAGTTTTGTGAAGGAGCATAACCATGAAATCTGTCCAGATGACTTTTATTATGCTCACAGGGGAAGGGACAAGAAGTCTGGTATTGTTTCTTGTCAAAAAAAAGGACTGCAGTTGGCTTTAGATGAGGTAGATGTACGAGTGTTGTTTGAGTATTTTATGCTAATGCAGTATGAGAATCCAAATTTTTTCTACGCAATTGATTTAGACCATGAAAAACATATGAGGAATGTGTTTTGGGTTGATGCCAAAAGCAGATATGATTACTGCAATTTTTATGATGTAGTTTTCTTTGATAGCAGATATGTTAGGAACAAATATAAAGTCCCCTTCGTTCCTATTTTTGGGGTGAATCATCACTTTCAGTTAATGTTGCTTGGATGTGCATTGATTGGGGAGGAAACAACGGCAACTTTTGTTTGGTTAATGCGCACATGGCTTAGAGCAGTGGGCGGTCAAACTCCTAGAGTTGTTATTACTGATGAAGGCAAGTCACTGGAAGAAGCTATTACAGAGGTGTTTCCTGATACACGCCATTGTTTTTGTCTGTGGAATGTGTTGCGGAAGATTAATCAAAATCTAGGTAATATGGTGAGCAGATCTGAAAATTTTGTGATGAAATTTAACAAATGCATTTATCAAACTTGGAAAAAAGAAGAGTTTGAAAAGAAATGGTGGAAAATGATTGATAAATTTGAGCTCAGGGAAGATGAATGGCTTCAATCACTTTATGAGAATCGTAAGAAGTGGGTTCCTGCTTATATGAGTGATATTTTTTTAGCTGGAATGTGTACAGCTGAACGATCTGATTGTATATCCTCTTTGTTTGATAAATACTTGCACAGAGAGACTTCGTGTAAGGAGTTCATGGATCAATACAAAGTATTTTTGCACGACGGGTCTGAAGAGGAAGCCAGGGCTGATTTTGAAACACATCACAACTCACCTATTGTAAGATCTCTTTCACCTTTTGAGAAACAGATGTCAACAGTTTATACACGTGCCATATTTGATAAATTTCAGGTAGAGGTTTTGGGAACTGTTGCTTGTAGTCTCCGAAAAGAATTTGAAGATGAGGCAGTTGTAACATATCGAGTCGATGATTTGGAAGAGAGGCAGAATTTCATTGTAGCATGGAATGAAGTAGACCTAAAAATCTGTTGTTTGTGTCACACATTTGAATATAGAGGGTTTCTTTGTAGACATGCAATGATTGTACTACAAATGTCTGGTGTCACCACCATCCCTTCGCACTATATACTACAACGATGGACGAGCGAAGCAAAAATCAGGATATCCAATAGTGAAATATCAAGTAGGTTTCAGTATAGGGTGCAACGTTTTAATGAGCTTTGTAAACGAGCCATTAAATTGGGCGAAGAGGGATCTCTGTCTCAGGAGACCTATGATATTGTCATTTTTGCACTACAAGAAGCCATGGATCATTGTGTGGCTGCGAACACTTCTGCTAAGTGCGTTTTAGAGCCGAACACGTTGGCAACTCATGGTTTCCTCCGCACTGAAGAAGAGAACCAAAGCAACAATTTGGCCAAAGCATCTAAGAAAAAGAAAACAAATAAGAAGCGAAAGGTCAGTGGAGGCTCAATATTTCAGTATGTTGTTGGTATGACCATGTCTAACATCATTTTTAAGGAATGCAATGCTCGAAGTTGATGACATAATATATTGTAGGTACGATGTGAGACTGAAATAATAAATAGCGTGGTACAAGACAGCAATCTGCAGATGGTTTGTCACATGTTACTACTGGTGTAATCAAATTCTATTCCAAGAATGAGTTCCATGGATTGTGATATAACCTTTATATGGCAGATTCATTTATTTTCAGTGTCCATGTATGTAGGGGCAGTTGAACTCTGGAGCACACAACATTGATAACACGTATGTTCCCCAACAGGACATGCCAGGGACGGTATGATATCCCCATATTGACCTCAACATATTGCAAATAAACAGCTTATTTATTTCAATGATGCCTTAAAATGGCCTTTCATAACATCGATGTAGGAATTAGGATCGAGAACACCAACTGTTGATTGCTATTATGGTTCTGAACAGAGTGTACAAGGATTGGTACTTAATCGTTTACCCTTTACTGTAACTCATTAGTCTGTAATATTTGTAGTGGATCTCCAAGTAATGATTTGTTAGCTAATCAATATCAATATCTGTCCCAGGGACAATTGAGCTCATTATCTTCAATTCGTGACGGCTATTATAGCAACCAACATGGAATGCAGGGGCTGGTATGGCACCTAGTATTATTGTGAGATTGGTACTATTGCAAAATAACTCAAAACAGTAATCTGAATATATGGTTCAGACTCCTTGGTCTCACTTCTTCCCCCCCTCATTCAAGGGACAATTGAATTCTGTTCCAATGCGCATTGCTCATTATGGCCCTCAACAAAGCCTTCAAGGACTGGTACAGGATTAATGTATTATGGATCATTGAACAAAGCAGAAGCATGTTTTTTATTTTTTATTTTTTTTATGTATGAATGGATAACTCTCTTTAATTGGGTGGTTGCCGTTGCAGCAGGGACAAGGTGGTTTTAGAGCACCAGCCATGCAAGGTTGTTTCAACATTCAAGATAGCTTGCATGATATGGTATGTGTTTTGAGTTAGTAATTTTTCTTGAATCATTTTACTTGTACTTAGTTCCCTTGAATAATTTTACTTGTACTTGATGCATGTTCTTCAAAACTGGCTTTTGTATTTACTTCAGGAACAGTCCACGGGTTCCAGACAGTTCCACAACATTGTGCCCAAACGTTTGCAGGATACACATCTCCCGCGGTAGGTGCATACTGCATCGTGTGATTTGCTGTTCTTTTTATGGTAAATGAGAACCGATAGGAGTAGCATGATAGAGTGCTCTCTCTCTCTCTCTCTCTCTCATGCCTTCCCTTTTGTTCTGTTGTGTGAATATGGTGGTAACTGCATTAGATTCAGTGTGAGCTGCAGCTCCAGTGGTACAAGGTTGAAAATTCAATCCCCTGAAAAGTAGTTTTTGGAAATAGTTAGCATTATATTCTGTTTTTTTTTTTTAATCTTTTTATTATAAAAGCACATGAGTTGAATCATCTAACAAGAGCCACAATACATGTGGTTGCAGAGAGCAAAAACGTGTGTAAATTGAAGTACTTAATTGGAAGAAAAGACATTATTGTTAAAACTGAAATTCTTTACTAAAATGGATGGTGGTCTTAAGTTCACACTGCGCCTAACTACAGAATAAATGGTGGTACATCTGTTTCTATTTTTAAAAAAAATTGGAACGCTCCATTTGGTATGAATGTAACCAAGACAAATTTGTCAATGCCTATCCTCTCTCTTCCTAGTTCTATTCTTTTAGATAGGTTTATTTCCATATAGGATTTGGAATATACTTAAATTGGACTTGCTTAGGGCTTTCTAGAGAAGATAGAAAAAGGCTTTGATACCTATAGTCAACAATAGCCTTTTGGGAGAGAAATTGAATAAAAGGTTGCTAAATTGACGTTAGCGAAGCTAGATTCTCATAGCGAGGTGCTCTGAGTTAACGAACGCTGCAGTAGTGTTGAAGCCCTATGTGCTATAATCACTTTAAATACAAAGAGCGGAGTAGGCGGAGATAAATGAATCTGTGGAACTTTGATCCCTTATCGTCTTCTTTTGATAAAATTGATCACTAGAGAGGGAAAAATATTAAAAAGATATTAAATAAAAATAAAATAAGTAAATAAAAATGAAATAGAAGAACCCAATTGAAAGTTCGGTCGAATGAATAAATGGAAAAAGCCTTTAGCCTTTACTTTCGGTAAATATGCTTAGGATTGGTCCTTGCTGATTCACATTGGATTCTACGTGAGAGAAAAGGAATTTTACAAAGTCTTATCCACGCCCTGGGTATTCCTTCGAAGGGCAACTTTAGGGGCAAAAAAGTCCCGTTGCTTTTACAGCTATATTCTTCACTGGGCGTGAAGTTGGTTAAATTTTTTGTTTCTAACTAATCTCATCAATTACATTTTCACAATTGTTTAGAATCAGTGGCAATGAAGGGCAAAAGAGCTAACAGAGGTTTTGATTTGAGAAAAAGAAACTTAACCTCCAAGTTTTTTAAAATATCTTCACAAATTTTTAAAGGCTAGATATTTATAGGTTTTGAAATTTTTTTTTTGAAACACGCGCTACAACGCTCAACGACACGGTATCTAACCTAACATGCATTTTTAAGACACATAAGCGTAAATAAGCACGTTGAATATATATATATATATATATAATAAAAAAAAAAACAAAATCGGATATTACAACTCTCCTCCTTAAGGAATTTTATCTTTGAAATTCACTACAAAATTACGAGGCAAACAACTCAGAGTATCTAGCGCAGACCTTAGATTCAAGCTCCCATGTCGCCTTATCAACACCATGATGATGCCATAAGGGATTTTTACATAAACGATTGTCCTTCCTCGCAACACTTTCTCCTTTGTGTCTAGAATCTTCACTGGGCGCTCCTCATGTGTGACATCCCCATCAATTTACAGCTCAGCCCAATCTAGAACATGTGAAAGGTTAGGCTCATACCTCCGAAGCATGGAAACGTGAAATACGCTGTGCACAGAGGCCAACTGGGGTGGCAAAGCCAAACGATATGCTACCTCTCCACTCCGTCCAAGGATCTCAAATGGTCCAATAAATTACGGTGATAACTTTTTGCTACGACCAAACTGCATCCCGAAAGATCGGAATTGACGATACTCCTTTAAGGATGCTTATAAGTTTTGACCAAGTCAAATCCTGCAGGTGGATTTGATTATTCGGCAGTCAAATAAGTTAAGCAGAAGGGCTTAAGGAATATCAAGATGCCGATTAAATTAAATTGTTAGTAATTAAATTTAATTGACGGGCATCGAAAATGTTAATATAGGGAGAAATGGTAAGTATTTAATAACAGAAGCTCAATGTAAGAAGGTCTTGAGATTATGGGTCAGAGTGCAATTATAGTTCTTTAGTGGTGTGAACTGTAATTCAGTATTTTATGAAAATTGCAGAAATCGCTGCGTCTTTCCATAATTGCAGAAACCGCTAGCAGGTATCTGTGTTCCACTAGAAGTCTTACTCATAATTACTCCACAAGTCCCTACTGTAGTCCTATATATATGCGGGTAGGCTGAACCAGTTTTATCGATGATATTATATTTTGTCTCTCAAGACTAAAGATATCTGGGTTCTGTCGATACGAGTTCTCGATAGTTCGTAACCCGCACTACGTTCGAAGATTGCGTAAAGGAATACAGTTGAAGATCTGACAGGAGTTTCAACTCGGAATCAAATCGTAGTTAAAGAATCAATCGATAAAAGGTATTCTTCTAAATTAACTTTGGTTGCATGATTTTTATTTTGATCATTCGGTGTCAAAAGTTTTATTTAAAGCCCGTTTTGGCATTTGGCCATCTAGATAACATTTGACTGAAAATCGTTTACAAAAATAATGATCTTGGCAGTTTTGCCTCCAACAAAAATAACCTCGAAAAACCTCGAAATCGAACCCCGAACGCTCTCAGACAACCTGCTATCCGTCGCCCTTACTACCGCCTGTTTCGACTTGTTTTTGTCCCGATTTTTACTATATTTTTAGTCTATTTTTCTTGCCTATTTTATTGCTATTTTGTGTCTTAAAAAATTCACAAATCTGTCCTGAAAAAGTCACAAAACTGAGTAAAAAAGACCCCCGAGCTGCCAGCCAAAGCTGTCATCGGTGGGCTGTTTTGTCACCCCTTTTTGTTGTATTTTTAAACATATTTTGCTGCTATTTTTAATACACAAACTTTGTAAAAAAATTACTAAAAAAATCTGTTTTAAAACTGTGTAAAAATCGTCACGATCTGTGGCCTGAAGCACTTGAAACCACCGCCGGAATCACCAGTTGTACCGCTGCCCATTTTTCGTGTTCTTGGACATTCGAACCTATTCTTAAATATTCTAAAATATCAAAAAACAGTAATAAAAGTTTTTGCATTGAAAATCAATGTCCCAAACGCTCACATTCAAACTAAAAATGCTTAAATTATCACGATCAACTATCGTGATTAAAAAAATAAATAATCATCATCAACTCATTCAATCAAATATGAAAATAATGACGAAACAAAAATTAGAATTAGAATACCTGCAAAATAAAGTTAGCACAGTTCTAAATCTACCCGACCCCTCGATAAATTGTAAACATAATCAAAATGGTTCTGATACCAATTGTTGGAGGCAAACTTCCAAAATCATTGATTTGAATACGATTTTTTTCGATAAAAAAATTGGACTCACCGAAATAGGCTCCACATTTAAAAAAAATTTGATGTCGAACTATCTAAATAAAATTCGTGCCACCATAGTTGATTTATATGAATACCTTTCAATCGTTTCTTCAACTCCGAACTTTGATTCTACGAATTGAAGCTCTGAACAGACCTTCTACTATATTTTCGATGCGATTCTCGAACGTAGTGTGGACTACGATCCTTCGAGAATTAGTACCGGCAGAACCTGATCAATCTTAGTCTTAAAAGACAATAACAAAAATTGGTTCAGTCTATCCACATATTAATAAGCTAAAGTAGGGACCTGTAGAGTAATTATGATATAGACTCCTAGTGTGACTTAAATACCTTTCCAGCAGTTCTTGTAAATATGCAAACCTCTCAGCAATTTCTGTAATTATGAAAATCTTGCAGCGGTTTCTGCAATTTTCATAAAATACTAAATTATAGTTAATACAACTAAAGAATTGTAACTGCACTTCTAACCATAATTTCAAGACCAATTGCATCGAGCTCCTGTTATTAAATACTTAACTTATCTCCCTACGTTAAGATTCTCGATACTTGCCAATTAAATTTAATTACTGATAATTTAATTTAATCGGCTTCTTAAAATTTATTAAACCCTTCTGCTTAACTTATTTTTCACCTGGATAATTAAATTCATTTGCAGAGTTTTGCCCGATCAAAACTTATAAGCTTCCTTAATGGGGTATCGTCAATCCCGATCAATCGAGACGTAAATTTCGTCAATAATTAATATTCACTATATAATTAATATCGTTATTCAACTCGCCGGGACTATTGACCCATAAAAGATCGCACCCTCTAATGAATCAAAATAATGAATATTAAATATACGCAAATAATAATTATTTTGGGATTAAGAATATATATCCTTATAATAACTTTCGGGTGTGAATTAATTTATATAGTCAGTATAAAATTAATTACTTCAATGTAGTCATGTTTAATACGCACAAAGTGTACTAGCACAGAGAGTAGGAATAATAGACGATGCTATTATTTGTTTCCCGTAACTAAGATAGACCTATTAAAACTCTGTACTACAATCGTACCAATAGTTTGTCCAATTTCATCTAAACTGTGAACCGTAAACTTATATTTTACAAGAACATATAATCTAATTTTCTGTGTGCAAGCCGAACTCTGTACACCAGATTAAATACTGTACAGAAAAACGAATAACCATGTATAACATTTGAAGAAATGATATTGCATACATTGCTCATTAAGATTCTTATAAAATAAAAAAATAATTTTATTTAAAATAAAATAAAATAAAATACTAAAACCAACAAAATCTATAATTTTTAGTATACAACCATAACACAAGATTCAATTTTCTTTCTACATAGCCCCTAATCCGCCTCGAACCCTTCCCAAATTCACTCTCGAAAACCCAAAACTAGTTTCAACAAAAACTTTCAATCAAATCCATTTCAAACTCAACTTAACCCAACTTCAACCCGATTCGACTCCGTCACCAACTATTCAATCAATTGCGTTTCAAAATCAAACTCAAATTCAAAATTCAAATTTCTATTCAATTGCAAATCAACATTTTAACTCATTAGTTATGTTTCCCAGTTCAAACTAACCTCCAAGTTCGTTTCAAATACGTTCTAGACCCATGTTTTAACATAAAGATTCCCAAGACTTCAAAATTTAGTTCAAACCCGACGTCTACCTCGATTCAATTCAATCAACCCCATTTTCAAAACTAGGCCTAACTCAGAGTAAAAAATCGAGCCCAACTTAATCCAAAATTCAAATTCGTCCCAAAATCTATTTTTTACGAATCCAAGCTTGTTTTAACCAAAGTCTCAAGTTTGATCATAGGTTCAATTAAATCCAAAAGATTGTTTTTGTCCGAATTCAAAAGTCCCATTACTTCAAAAGTCCAAAGTCTCGAGTAAAGGTCCATCCAATCTAAATCAAGGTCTAAACCAAGTCTAAGGTTTCCAATCAAGTCAACTCCAATTCAAATCTCAATCCCGAATTCCAAATCAATTTAATCCAAACGTCCGTTCCAATTTAAATATTCAAACATCTAATATTTAAGATTTAAATGCGATCATTATCCAAAATAAAAGTCAACCAATGAAATGATGAAAATCTCGGCTTACCTCAAGGTTCCGAGCCGAGAGATGATCCTCGCGACAACAAAGAAAAACCTCACGCTCTGCATTCACGTCCGGGAGAACAAACCTCTTCATGGCCGGCTTCCGCAATCGATGAAGAAGAGGGATGTAGATCCCGGGATCAAAATGCTCCAGCATGTCCAGCGCGCCCCCTCCCTCTAATAAAAGATCATCATCATCTCCCATGACACCACCGCCATCTTCGATGCCACCACCACCTTCGGCATCATCGCTACCCGCGGTGCCGTCGCCCATGTCGCCTCCAACCGCGCGATTCCCATATCACCGCTGTCTCTAGTTGAGCCGTCTCCACCACCACCGACGCCACCTGTGTCATCCCCTACAAACCATAAACCACCACCTACTAGGACCGAAAACACTTTTGAGATAATGAAAAGGAAAAACATCTTTTCGGAAGGCAAGAAAGCTAAGAAAGACGAAAGAGAGAGGTACGAGAGAGTTGAGAGAGACACGAGAGAGAGATGGCAGAGTAAGAGAGAGTTAAGAGAGACGAGAGAGAGAGAGAGAGAAGCAAGAGTTGGGAAGTGTTTTAGAGCTTCGTGCGAATGAGATATTCCAACCCGTTACATACTTATGTTTTATCATCGACTTTACGGTCGCGAAGTCCGAGTTGTTTAAAAGTGGCGGCCGCCACATTCGAACCCCAATCGCCATGTTTGTTTGTTCAGGTCGTGATCTATTCCAAAAGGTTTCAAACGGCCGTAAATATTATGTCCAAGCCGCCATCTCCCTAGGGCACAATTGTGCAAGATGCCACTTTTAAAGGTAACGGCCATCATGTTTGCTATGCCCTAACCTTTGTAGACCTTTGAGCTTTTATCATGTAGGTTTTGAATGAATCAAAATCCTTTTAAACCCCTCTTTATATGCCCCAAAACCTCATCGGTTCTCGACACGACCTAAAACTGCCTCTCAACCTCCTGTCCTCTTTATGACCTTAAACTGATTTACCGGTCCTCGTCATGAACTAAATCTGATAAGCTTGCCCCCTAAGAGTTCGGTCCTCCTCTCGACCTTAAATTGACTTGTCGATCCTCGACACGACATAAAGCTGCCCCTCGACCTCTAGTCCTCCTCATGACCTTAAACTGACTTACCAGTCCACATCACGACCTAAAATTGATAAGCTTGTCCCCCCTAAGAGTTCAGTCCACCTCACGACTTTAAACTGACTTGTCGGTCCTCGACACGATATAAAACTGCCCCTCAACCTCTGGTCCTCCTCATGACCTTAAACTGATTTACCGATCCTCATCATGACCTAAGACTGATAAGCTTACCCCCTAAGAGTTCGGTCCTCCTCACGATCTTAAATTGACTCATCGGTCCTCGGCATGACCTAAAATTGCCCCTCAACCTTTGGTTCTCCTCATGACCTTAAATTGACTTATCGGTCCTCGCATAACCTAAAACTGTCCCTAGCATCTTTGGTCCACCTCACGACCTTAAACTTATTCGTCGATCCTCATATAACCTTAAAATTCCCTTTTTACCTATCAGTTCTCAACACGACCTAAAATTGTCCCTAGCATCTTCAGTCATTCTCACGACTTTAAACTGACTTGTCGAATCTCGCATGACCTGAAAATGCCTCTTTTTACCTATCGATCCTCGACATGACCTAAAACTGTCCTTAGCATCTTTAACCCTCTTCACAACCTTAAACTGACTCGTCGGTCCTCGCATGACCTTAAAATGCTCCTTTTACCTATTGGTCCTCGACACAACCTAAAATTGTCCTTAGCATCTTTGGTTCTCCTCATGGCCTTAAATTGACTCGTCAGTCCTCGTATGACCTTAAAATGTCCCTTTTACCTGTCAATGCTCGACATGACCTAAAATCTTTCCTAGCATCTTCGGTCCACCTCACGACTTTAAGCTGACTCTTTGGTCTTTGTATGGCCTTAAAAAGCCTCTAAAATGATCGGTCCTCCTCATGACCTTAAACTGACTTATCGATCCTCTTATGACCTAAAACTGCTCCTGGCATCTTCGGTCCTCCTTATGACTTTAAATTAACTTGACAGTCCTCCTCACAATCGTAAACTGACTTGTTAGTCTCCACATGACCTTAAACTGCCCTTAGCCTCATCGGTCCTTTCATAACCTAAAATTACTTGATGTTTTCTGGATCCGTGTTGTGTCCTTAAAATTTTCTTGCATCGCACCTGTTTGCATTGCACCATACGTATCATGCATCATGATAAGCCTATTTGCATCATATGCATTACCCCACGAATTATGACCTGTCTGATCCCTTACAATGGGGGTACGTAGGAGGCTCAATGAAAATTTGGATTCGACCGTTCTTTGCTGTATGTTTTGTTTGTACCTAAGATTGACGGCTTGTTCAATCAATTTTTCTATGGAGTTTTGACATGTACTTGCATCATGTGTTGTTGCAAGCTCTGTCAAAGAGGGGCCACTATAGACACCATAATCTGACTAAGCCGAATCTTAGGCATCCGTCTCGAATGCACTCAAATGACGAAAGTATGAGAATCATGCTCAGAGCTACTACCAAACAAGCAAAATCACGATTATGGATCAAAAACTAAAAACCCTAAAAGCACCCTTCAGGCCATGACATTCCCATCATCACGACTGCAACCTTTTTAAAAATTCTAGAATAGGCCGTGTCCTTGCTCTCACGGTCGTAATCTTTTTTAAAATCCTAAACCAAGCTGTAATAACCAGAACTCAAGAATACAAATAGAAAAGAAAAAACATCTCAAAAGAAATGAAATCTCAAACCTAAGTTCGGTAAGAAGAACCTGTTGGAGGCAATACTGGCAAGATCTTTGTTTTTGTAAAACGATTTTCGGTAAAAAATTAACTAGACGGAAAAATGCCGAAACGGACTCCAGATAAAAATTTTGATCTCGAACGATCAAAAATAAACCCGTGCAACCAAAGTTAATTTAAAAGAACACCTCTTGTAGATCAAATCTTCAACTACGACTTGATTCCGAGTTGAAACTCCGGTCAGATCTTCTACTGTATTCCCTTACGCGATCCTCGAACGTAGTGTGGGCTATGATCCTCCGAGAACTCGTACCGGCAGAACCTCGATATATTTAGGTCTTGAGAGACAAAAATAATATCATAATAATGATAATGAAAAATCAATCTCAAACTGATTCAGCCTACCCGCGTATATATATGGCTACAGTAGGGACCTGGGAAGTAATTATGAGTAATACTTCCAGTGGAACACAGATATTTACTAACAGTTTTTGCAATTATAGAAAGACACAGTGGTTTCTGCAATTTTCATAAAACACTGAATTACAGTTCACACCACTAACGAACTCAAAAGTCCATCTGCTACCAGTTTGTTTAGCCTTTTTAGATTAATATGACCCAAGCGTAAGTGCCAAAGAACTGTTTGATTCATTAAAGAAGAAAACTTTCTCTTATATGGTAAATTAGACGTGTTATTCATTTCAGTTAGTTGCACTGTATGAGAGATTGGAGTAATAATATAAAAATTATCCACCAATGTACCAGAACAGATAACCCGTTTACTATCCTTAATAACCACATAGTTATTAAAATAAACAAAATATCCGTCTTTAGCTAATCTAGAAACGGAAACTAAGTTCCTTCTAATGGCAGGTACATAAAGACAATATTTCAATATTAATACCTGATCTCTACCAAAACTGAGAGTGGCATCTCCTACTGCGACTGCTGTTACCTTTGTATTATTGCCCATATGTAGGTAAATCTCTCCATTACTAAGTTGTCGGGTTTCTTGGAACCCATGCAATGAATTGCAGACATGATTAGTGGCTCCCATATCTACACACCAGGTACCGGTAGATAACACCGCTAAACATGTTTCTACAGCCAGTGAACAGAAATTACCATGTTTGTTATACCTTCTGAGAAATACTGGACATAACTTTTTTCAGTTCCGGGTCTGGTTGCAGTGAAAACATCTGCCTTTCGGTTTTTTCACACCAATCCGTGGCCTACTAACTACCCTAGAAAATGTGTCTCCCTGTTCTGAACATTTTTCTTCTTCATGCCTTTCGACCCCGAGGAAGAACATTTTTCTGATCATAAAATATTGCAATTCCAAGTTTGCGCTGAATGGATTTGCACAATCCTCGGGAGGTGATCGCGGCAGAACTGGATACCGAACCTGTAACACAGTTTTTCTGGTCAACCAAAAACTGCTGCTGTGCTTAGCAACTAGCCACTGCTGGAGCTTTTTGAATTGGAAAAAAACAGCCACTTGCGGTTTGACTTGGAAATTGCTTTGAGAATAAATCGCTAGGCGTTTGCTGCGGAAGAGCTGCTTGGGAAAGCCGGGGCTCGTTTGGATCAGCGCACAAACCGCCTGGGTTTGCGCCACGTTTGGCGCTACTGCTTGGGAATTAAATCACTGTTGCCGCACCACTTGGAAACCTGCCGGCCACATCAGCAATTGTTTGGCCCAAACCAGTTAGCGCCGGCGGCTTGGAAACTTGCCGGAGACCGCCTCTGGGAATCCGGCGCTGCATGGGCAGCGTTTGGCTACCACTGCTGTGCTGAAAAACAGCTTCGTGGACGCTGCTGTTTGTGTTTGTTTCTTGCAAAAAAAAAACTGTTTGTGCGCCTGGATTTCTTGATGCCGCAGCCACTGTTTGCCTTGGAGACCACGCCCTTAAGCGCTGTTTGGGAACCGCCGCTGACTTTTTGCTTTGAAAACACATTGAAGCAATCTGGCGCCACCCTTTTTTCTCTTTTTTCGGAAAACAGCTTCATTCCTCTCCTCTTTTTTTTATCCAGAAAAAAAAATTCTGAAGAAAAAAAAAATATTGCAAAGTAATAAAAAAAAATTTTATTCCCAGATAAAACCACCGGAATCACCACCGGTTGCTGCCGCCATACATCGCCAATGTTCTTCCATACCTGTACTTATTTTTTCTTTCCAATAAATTAGAAAAAAAATTAAAGAATATAAAATAATTTTACATCGAAACCTATGTCCCGTAGTCTCACATTCGATTTAAACATTAATTAATCTAATACGGTCAACCCATGTGATTAAAAAATTAATTAAATCATCATCCTCGCATTCAATCAAATATGAAAATAATAAATGATTATAAAATCGGGATTAGAACGCCTGTAAAACAAAGTTAGCACAGTTCTAAATTTACCTAGTCCTAATAACCGTAACAAAAAATAAAACGGCTCTGATACTAATTTGTTGGAAGCAATATTGCCAAGATCTTTGTTTTTGTAAAACGATTTTTGGCAAAAAATTAACTGGATGGGCAAACGCCGAAATAGGCTCCAGATAAAAATTTTGACGTCGAACGATAAAAAATAAACCTGTGCAACCAAAGTGAATTTAAAAGAATACCTCCTATAAATCTAATCTTCAACTACAACTTGATTTCGAATTGAAACTCCATTCAAATCTTCTACTGTATTTTCTTCCGCGATTCTCGAACGTAGTGTGGGTTACGATCCTCCGAGAACTCGTACCGGCAGAACTCCGATATATTTAAGTCTTGAGAGACAAATAATATCATAATAATGATAATGAAAAATCAATCTCAAGCTGGTTCAGCCTACCCGCATATATATAGAGTTACAATAGGGACCTGGGGAGTAATTATGAGTAAGACTTCCAGTGGAACACATCTTACCGACGGGCGGTTTCTCCAATTATGAAAAGACGCAGTGATTTTTGCAATTTTCATAAAATAATAAATTACAGTTCACACCACTAAAAAATTATAATTACACTTTGATCCATAATCTCAAGACCTTCTTGCATTGAGCTCCTGTTATTAAATTCTTACCATTTCTCCTCACGTTAAGATTTCTGATACCCGCCAATTAAATTTAATTACTGATAATTTAATTTAATTGGCATATTCATATTCTTTAAGCCCTTCCGCTTAACTTATTTGATCTCCAGACAATCAAATCCACCTGCAGGATTTGGCCCGGTCAAAACTTATAAGTATCCTTAAGGAGATATCGTCAATTTCGATCTTTCGGGACGTGAATTCCGTCAATAATTAATATTTACCATATAAATAATATCGCTATCCAACTCACCGGGAATATAGACCCATATAAGATTGCATCCTCTAATGAATCAAAACAACGACTATTAAATATATGCAAATCAATAATTATTTCCGAATTAAGAGAATAAGCACTATTTATAATAACCTTGGGGTGTGAATTAATTTATATAGTCAGTAGTCAGTATTAAATTAATTACCCAAATGTCCCGTTCAATACACACAAAGTGTACTGGCATAGAGAGTCGAAACAATAGACGACGCTATTATCTGTTCTCCGTAACCAAGACAGGCCTACTAAAACTCTGTGGCACAGTCGTATCGATAATATGTCCATTTCCATCTAAACTGTAAATATAAAACTTATATTCTGTAAGAATCTAAAATCTGATCTTCTGTGTGTAAATCGTACTCTACACACCAGATTAAATACTATACAGAATATTGGACATACATGCATATCAAAGAAATGATACATATACATTGCTCATAAAGATTCTCATAAAATGAAAAATTAATTTTATTAAAATAAAATTAAATACGAAAAATATAATTTTCAGTATACCAACTCTAGCATAACCGACTCGACCATTTAACCTTTTTGAGACCCGGGATAGAGTTGGAACCACACAAACATATATGAAAATCCTAATATTAAAGATAAGAATTCAAAATTATAAATCCAAATTGTTTAAGACGAGAGTTAAGCTCGAAAGGTCAAGAAATGAACCTATGTGAAAATACCCGAATTTAGACGAGAGTTAAGCTCGAAATGTCAAGAAACGAACCTATGTGAAAATACCTGAATTTTCTCCTATAATTAAATAAAAAAATTTATTTTGATATACACACACACACACTCAAGTGGCTAGACCTAGAAGAATGTGCCAAATTTGATGACCAAGTTTCATGAACCCAAGTTAATATAAAGTAATTAAGGTTATGCTAGTTAACCCATGGTTGAGGAAGCTTCTCAAACAAGCTTTACTCACTAACTTTTTCTATGAAAATGGCAATTAAACCTCACATTTCTTCTCTATATTTCGTGTATAGTGAGAGGAGAGAGAGGGAGAGAGAGAAAGAGAAAGAGAGAGAGAGAGAGAGAGAGAGAGAGAGAAAGGGAGAAAGAGAGAGAGGGAGAGAAAAGAAAAAAAAAGAAAGAGATAATGAATAAGCATAAAGCTGGGAGGATCCATGGATCAGGAAAGCTGAGTCCTAAGTTTTCTATCACCAAGAAATAACTTCTAAATGAGGTAATCAAGGTTCTAACACTTCTTATTTTATACATATCAAATACCTCTTTCATTATTTTTAAACACAAATCTAAGATCAAGAACTGAAAACTCAAAAATAAAGGCGTCATGGTTGGATTTTTGGGACTATTTGGTATGAAGGTCGTGTTTACGAGTTGTTATGAGTTTTACCATAGGTTCCATGACTTTTGTAAGCTCTGGAACATTGATATATTGAATTTCAACACATGTATACAAAGAATATGGGTCAAAAACTTACACACATGACACTAAGAGGCTAGAACCAAGATAGACCTGAGTTTTGAGCAATTTGAGCTTTCTGCCCTGATATTTGGAACATCATAACTAAATGTAGAAAAATGATCTTAGCATATTCTTTATGTTTAGACCTAGGTTTTTGTGTTGTCTTCATCCAAAATTGTTTTGAACTCATTTGAGTGAGTAGAACTCGAGATATTGCAGTTCTACCAAAGTGTGTTGATTTCAGACCATTAAACAATGCAGACCCAAACACCCTAGTTTAAAATGAGATCCAAGTTTTGGCCAAAATATAAACGTTGTAAATAACATGTATATCTAACTACCCACCAAAAGGGAGCCTAATCTATTGAGGTTTGATGGGTTAAAACCCCTCTGAAAGTCAGTGTTGTGGTTCAGCCATTAAAAGACGCTTCTGTCACATATTTTTGTATAACACAAAACTTCTATTTTTAGTGACCTACTCCAAATGTAGTTTACATGAACATTGTTGGGAACATGTTGAACTAAGTTCTATCCAAATGTCAGACCTAGATACCTCGAGAAGGTCCAAAAAATTTGTTTCAAACTCTCTATCCAAAATCTGTTGTGTTGAGGGTTTGGTGGCTGACAGAACCTATTTTACACAATGGCTTATATCTTCAAATTGTTTCACACAACCATCCCTAACACCCTTCATAAGACCTGTAGGGGATATGTTAAATTAGAACATATCCAAAAATGGGCTCATTTGGACTTGATTTGATACCCCAAAATTGAGACCAACAAAGGTATATTTTCAGTAAAATTTTTAGAAAAATGCTGAACTGTTTTTGTTTTCGTAAAGTTTTTCACCTTGTTTACTTAGGTTTTGGCTTTGGTGTTAAACATATAAGTTGTAGAGAATATTTTAATCTAAAATTTTACCAAAAATCATAATTCAACTCCAAGTCTATGTACCTCAACATGCTGCGGTACTTTAAAATTTAATAATTAGAAGAGAGTAATAAATGGTTAAGTTAAATCCTTAAACAAGTGAAAGATTAGGAAAGTGCGTAGTAGCCCTAAAACCTAAAAAGAAAGTAACCATGGTC
Organism: Heliamphora exappendiculata; assembly: GCA_034768845.1. Classification (NCBI taxonomy): domain Eukaryota; kingdom Viridiplantae; phylum Streptophyta; class Magnoliopsida; order Ericales; family Sarraceniaceae; genus Heliamphora; species Heliamphora exappendiculata. The sequence goes on from JAOTRH010000025.1 coordinate 9,741,841, forward strand.
CCAAAAATCAAAGAAAATATTCAACGGTTCAAATCATTTTAGTTTCACATGCTAAAGGGAGAGGGTTCCGTGTTAACGGTCGAGTCGTGTTTTGCTTGTTAGGCACGGAGATTGTAGAACCCAAGGGTCCTGCTTAGCTTGCCAGGAGAGGCTCGATTTATACACATACAATACAAGGTGAGGGTGCTTAGCCAATATCTTGAACTAGAGTTTATGTAAATGATGCTTGAAAATGCTTTGAAGCGCATGCTTTGAACTATGACCAGTTTTGATGATCGCATGAACATGTTGTTTTCAAAAGCCATAATGTTTTCATTTAAGTGTGCTATCCATGACATTTTGAGCAAGCATGATGGTATTATGAAATAAATTATCAATGCTGTGTTGTTTTCAAAATGCCAAATTACAAAGATTTTCAGACCTTTATATCCCGTTATGAGGGAGGTTACCCAACTATGGGCTTTTCATTTGTCCCTATAATGGAGGTTTCCCGTTAAGCTGGGATTTTTGCCTTTAAGGCTTTTAGGCTAAGTCCCAGATCTTAGCACATATCACTCGTGCTTGGTAGAGAGTGACCATCATTCCATCACGTTGCTATCCGTGCATTGCAAATTGAGATTACGGTACCATCGAAACTCCCGGTCGTGAGGTTGACGACTACTTGAACACTGTTGGGGTTTGAGTCTAGATTTGAGAAAGTGGTTATTCATTTTTAAATTGTGGCGGTTCAGCCAGGAACATATTTCTGTTTGCAATACTGAGAAAGCTCTGTATAATCTGTGATGTTTTCATGTTCAAGCAAATGCGTCTACTTCTATGTTTTCGTAGAAAATATTATGAACTATTTTTAGAAAGAGTTTTCAGTTATCCTTAACTAAATAATTGTCTTTTCTATTCATGATAATGCTAAGTACGCTCTCCTATAGCCTCTGTGGTTGTAGATACCAGGAATGGCTAGGAGTTGGACCACCACAGGCGTCGTCGAGTAGTTTTGGATCTGGTGTTGGGAATCGTTTTGGTCGAGTTTTCTTTTGTTTAGTTTTTAATTTTGGCAGAGCTTCATATGTAAGACTTAAAGGTTTTTGATGTTTTAGAAGTAATATATACGCTTAGGATGGTGAATCCTTAGTGACTCATGTTTACCCCTTTTGACATTAAGGATTGTGGTTGATTAGAAGTTCTTGTTTAGTCTCTTAATATCGGTATCTCTTGTCTTTCTCTTTAGCCACTGGTCTGCGGCAGGATCACATCCCTCTATATAGGTTTGGTGCCTTGTGTTAAGCAAGGTGTTACACAAGCCGTGACTTTCTTTATCACGGCCAACTCTTTTTATACAGGCCACAACTTTTGAAAGTCACGTATGTCATTTTCACCACTATAAAGGTACCGGTCTTCACTGTACTAAAGAAAAAAGGTAGCAGCTGTCATTATTACCCCTTTTTTGATAGGTGGCAGCATCCTAGAAGGGGTCTGTGTTGCTCGCCTTGCCTATAAATAGGCGACATTTCCAAGCAGATGAAAAGAGCAGAAACCCTTGGAGGCCCAAACTCTGTCAAAATACTTTCCCATTCGATATTCTCCCATCCATCTTATACTTTTCAAGTCTCGTTCGTGTTCTTACTTGTCTCGTAGGAGTTCTTGGAGCACATATATTGGCTTGAAGGTATCATATTCTCACCATCGAGAGGCCATTTGATGTGGATATTCACACGAGATAACCTTAGGAGCCCACAACTCTTCTTAAACCCTCATCTTCTTTCCCTGAGAATGTCATGTATAAGGTTTTCATTGTTTTATTACTCATTTATCATTCATTTCAATGTAAGCACTTGTTTCGTTCAAGTTTTCCTTACTAGCAGTATATTTATAGTCATCTGTTTCACATATTTACATTTGTTTACGTTCTGTTTCGATACTCATAAGCACACTGAACACATCAAAAGCTTTTAGAGGTTCTGAAACATGATGGCTGCGACCTTCTTATGTCACAGCCATATGTTTTATTAAATCCACAGTAATGGCCGTGCACTTTGTATAAGCGCCGGTACATTTATGCCTATTTATATTCACGGCTGTAACATTGTTTTAATGTTAAAAATGCAAAAACTCTCTTCAAAACTCTCTATCATATGTTTATTTCAAGGTTGTATATCCTTTTATTACGCTGTTTGTCATTTTCTTCTTTCTGTACCTTTGTTTATCTTTCTATTAGGTGATGAATGGTAGATATGGCTTAGACCAAATGGGTTCAACTGAGGATACCGATCAGCGGGAATTTTGACAGCGGATTATCTGCGAGTTACAAGGCTTGGCTGCAAGTGAAAATAGAGTGTAGGGTAGGATAGGAAGGGGATGCGAAGAGAAGGAGGATTTGATTTTGCTTTGTTGTACCTTAATATTTTTCTTGTTTTTCCTTTTCATTTTATTAGGACGAGGACTTGCGAGCCTCTCTCGCTTTTTGAAAACCGTATCGGTAAAACTCATTAATGAAAGTTTCTCCGCTTCTAGCTTAGGGTGGCTTTTAGAACTTGTTCTTTTGATTTTTATTCTTACAATATAAAAATTTTATTAGAGAAACTTAAAATAAGTTTTTGCATTGATCCTGCTGTCAGGGCTGTATACTAAAAATCATAAATTTTATTGATTTTAGTATTTAATTTTACTTTTAATAAAATTATTTTTTTATTTTATGAGAATCCTAATGAGCAATGAAGGCAATATTATTTGTTTAGTGTTATGTATGGATATCCTTTATTCTGTACAATATTTAATCTAGTATGTAAAGTACGGCTTATACACAGAAAGCCATATTATAGGTTCTTGCAGAATATAAGTTGTTATTCACAATTTAGATAGAATTGGACAAACCATCGGTACGACTGGAGTACAGAGTTTTAGTAGATCTGTCTTGGTTATAGGAAACAGATAATAGCGTCGTCTATTGTTCCGATTCGTTGTGCTAGTACATTTTGTGTGTGTTGAACAGGACCACATTAGATTAATTAATTTTATACTGATTATATAAATTACTTCACACCCATGTTTATTATGAGTGGTTATACTTTTAATTCTAAAATAATTATTATTTGCGTATATTTAATATTAATTGTTTTGATTTATTAAATGGTGCGATTTTTTATGGGTGAATAATCTCGGTGAGTTGGACAATGGTATTAATTATATGGTGAATATAAAATATTGACGGAATACACATCCCGATTGTTCAGGATTGACGATATCCCCTTAAAAAAGTTTATAAGGTTTGACCGGGCCAAACTCTGCAGGTGAATTTGATTATCCGACGCTCAAATAAGTTAAGCGGAATAGCTTAAGAAATTGAAAGATGCCTATTAAATTAAATTGTCAGTAATTAAATTTAATTGGTTGGCATCGAGAATCTTAAAGTAGGAAGATGAGTTAAGCATTTAATAATAAGAGCTCAATACAAATTGATCTTGAGATTATGGCCATGAGTGCAGTTACAGTTCTTTAGTAGTATGAACTGTAATTTAGTATTTTATGAAAATTGTAAAAATTACTACAAGATTTTCATAATTACAGAAACCGCTGAGAGGTTTACATATTTGCAGAAATTGCTGGAAGGGTATCTAGGTCACACTAGAAGTCTATGTCATATTTACTCCACAGGTCCCTGTTGTAATCCTATAAATATGTTAATAGGCTTAATCAAATTCATAAGTTGTCTTTTAAGACTAAGGTTGTCTTGGTTCTGCTGGTATCAGTTCTCGATGGATCGTTGCCCACATTACGTTCAGGAATCGCATCGAGATTACAATATCAGGTTTAACCAAAGCTTCAACTTGGGAAATCAAAGTTCGTAGCTGAAGAATCGACCAAAAGGTATTTATCTAAATTAACTGGGGTGGCACAGGTTTTATTTTTAATCGTTCGATATTAAAAAGTCTTTATTTGGAGCCAGTTTCGGAGATTGCCTATCCAGTTTTATTTTTTTGAAAACTTATTTACAAATCAATGATCTTGGCATTTTACCTCCAACAATTGATATCAGAGCCGTTTTGATTTTGTTTACGATTAATTGAGGAGCCGGGTAGATTTAGAACTGTGCTAACTTTGTTTTGCAGGTATTCTAATCCTGATTTTATGATCATTATTTTATTCATGTTTGATTGAATGGTTAAATGATAATTATTATTTAATTTTTTAATCACGAGGGTTTATCGTGATAGTTTGAACTTTTTTAGTTCGAATGTGAGCTTTCGAGAAATAAATTTTCAATATAAAAGTTTTTATTTATTTTTGAATATTATTTAAAGTATTTAAGAACAAATTTGAATATCCAAGAACATGAAGAACAGGCGGCGGCATAACCAGCGGCACCGGCGGTGGTTTCAGGTTTTTTAGGCCACTAATCGCAGTGGTTTTTCAACGATTTTGAAACAATTTTTTAGTAAGTTTTCTACAGATTTTAGGCATTAAAAAAAGCAGCAAAATAGGTCCAAAAACCAGCAAAAATTGACGAAAAAAACAACACCGGCAATGGTGGCACCAACAATAGTTCGGGGCTGTTTCTTGATGTTTTTACGACGTTTTCAAGGCTAGTTTTGAGCATTTTTTAGGCATAGAATAGTAGTAAATAGTGCTAGAAAATAGTTCAGAAAGATGAGGAAAAATGGCCACAAAAGACGACAGAAAAAACAGCACCGGCGACAGCAGCAAGGCTGTTTCGGGGGCTATTTTCGAGGCTTTTGAGATAATTTTTGAGGCGTTCTTTAGGGTAACATATTGCTGAATATTAGTACTAAAAACAAGAGGAAATGGAAATCAAAATGACCACGGGAAAAGCCAGAACAAACGGCGACAACAGGTGGCGGTGCTGGGCTATTCGGCGGTTCTATTTGGACGACCATCGAAAGCTATTTTTTGAACTATTTTTGAACCAAGGCTTTTACAGAAAAATAGTATTTTTCATAAGCTATTTTTCAAAAAAAATAAGGTCGAGAACGGAGCTCAAACGAAGCGGCAAAAGCCGCCTGAAGTGGCAGCATGCGGCGACACTGGTGGTGCCGATGGGCTGACGGTGGTGGATGATTTTTGGATCTCTCGAGGCTATTTTTCCGATATGTAATGATCCAGATAGTGTTGTATTTGTATATCACTGCATATCGAGGAATCCTGATACAATTTTGATGCCGAAAGCTTGATCAGATAAGGATTGAAAAATTACGAGTTAATCTTTGAACATGAGACTGAAACTCGATAGAGTTTCTGTTTAATCATAAAATCGAGATATATGCATATCTTGCATTTATATTTATTTAAATTGCGTGGATGATGTATATCTATTTTATTTATTTCTTTTAATTTTAATTAATTTAAAAAATTCAATTTTAATTAATATTTTGTAAAGAAAAATAAAAATAAGATTTTTTTATTTAAATTTTTTTTAATTAAATAAAAAAATTTTAAATATTTTATTTTTTACAAAATAACACGTTTAAAATAATTTTTTTTTAAATTGGATATCTTGAAAAAATATAAAAATTAATTTCAGATTTTGGATTAATTAAATGAAAAAAATGTTTAATCTTAATAAATATTATTTTCAAAAAATATGTAACGTAAAAATAAAATACTTGAATACCCTTAATCAATACTTTAGTTGTAAAGTAAAGAAAAAACTGTATATTCATCGGTAATTTTATTTGCTATGCATTAAAACACGAAAATATGGTCTGGCAAACCGGAATCTTTTGGATCGTGTACACAGAAAAATATTTTGAAATTTTTTGGATCATGTGGTTTTCAAAATTAATAAATTTATTTTAATTAAACAAATTTTTATAACCCTCAAAAAATACTTTTAAAAACTAAGTGAAAAAAAAAATTTATTCACAGATAAATCATGCGGTCTCCATCACCAGTTCGTAGGTGATGTAATGAATTCTACGTGTTAGCAGTAAGGCTTTCGTCTCCATCGGACAGAATTAAATTGCGGTATTGCCGGTATGAACCTCTTTTAGGGATAATTCTAGATAATTATTAATGTGGATCACTTCTCCATCTGAAGAGTTCATTGCGAAGCGATTGATTTGAGATTAGGTGGTGGTTAACAATTAGCTATAAATCATAGTATCCTCTCCATCTGAGTCACTGTTATTATTTACTTATCCGAAACTATGTTAACTATTTAATTTTACTTGGCACGATCAGTTGCCTAGATAGTAAAATTAATAGGAATTAACCTGTCTGAACAAATGATGAATAATAGACGTTCTCCCATCGAGACATGCTATTCATAGGGTACCAGGTCTTAGGAGAATTTTTTTTAAATGGTAGAGGAAATTAATTTTAAAATAAATTTAAGATTTTGCTCGTCATAATTAATGGTTATTTTAATTATGTAATTCGCAGGATTAAAATGGTTTTCAATTCACTCGCGACCATACTCAAAAAAAATAAATTAACAAAACTAAACTATGTATACTGGAAAAAGAATTTGGTCATTGTCTTAACTGCTGAGGACTACAAATTTATATTATCTGAGATTTGTCCACCAATACCTAATGAGGGGGCGACCGAATAAAAAACCCGGGTTTATTAGAAGTGGCAGAAAATTGATCAGATGGCTCGCTGTTACATTTTGGCTTCTATATCAAATGTTTTGCCGTATCAGCATCAGTCTATGTCCAGTGCCTATTACATGATTATGAATCTCAAAAAAATATTTAGGATTCAAAATCGAACTGCTAGGCAGATGGCCATGAAGTCCCTAATAAATACAAGCATGGATGAAGACCCACCAGTTAAGGATCATATTTTGAAGATGATCGGCCTTCTGAATGAACTGGTCATCCTAGGAGCTGAGATTGACGCAAAAATCCAAGTCAATATCTTATTCCAGTTACTGCCTGATACCTTTAAATAGTTCTACATGAATTATTCCATAAATAAGCTCAGCTTTTTATTGACAGAACTTCTTAAAGAACTTCAAGCAGCCGATGGTGTTCTCAGGAAGCGAGATACTAAGCATGTGGCTGAAAAAGGTTCTTCTTCTAAGTCACAAGGCAAGAAGAAGAAAAAAGTTTAGAAACAAGAAAGCATAGGTCCAAAAGCAACTAAATGGCAAAAAGCTGTTGTGAAGAAGTCGAGAGGTAAGTGTTATCACTGCAACCCGTTTAGGTATTGAAAAAAACAGTGCCCAATTTTTCTCAGTAAGCAAAACAAACTAGGTAATTTCTGTTCAATAGTGGTTGAAATATGTTTAGCGGTATTTGGTGTGTAGATACATGAGCCATTAATCATATCTACAATTCGCAGGGTTCTAGGATACCAGGCCGCTCAGTGATGAAAAAATTTACCTACATATGGGCAATAATATCAAGGTGGCAGCATTTGTAATAAAAGATGTCACTCTCAGCTTTAGTAGAGATAGAATTTACTTCTAAAATATTGTCTTTATGTACCTTATACTAGAAAAAATTTAATTTCGATTTCTAATTTAATAAAGGATAAATATTCTGTTCATTTTAATGACTTTGTGGTTATTAAGAAAAAATAAATATTTTATTTATTTTGGTACATTGGTGGATGATCTGTGTATTATATTTTCTATCTCTCATACACTATAACTAACTGAATTGAATAATACATTTAATTTACCATATAAGAAAAAGGTTCATTCTTTAATGAATCAAACGTTTCTTTAACACTTACGCTTGGATCATATTAATTTAAAAATGATAAATAGACTGGTAGAAGATGGATCTTTGAGTTCATTAAAAGTGGAGACACTTCAAGTCTGTGAGTCCTGCTTAAAGGGTAAGATGAACAAGAGACTCTTTTAGGCCAAAAGCTATTGAGCTAAAAAATCGTTAGAACTAGTTCACTATGATATGTGTACTCAAGGTATGGATACATTTATCTGATGCACCGTAAGTCTGAATACTTTGAGAAATTCAAAGAATTTAAGGCGGAGGCAGAGAAGCGTCTAAGTAAAAGTATCAAATCACTACGATCCGACCGTGGCGGCGAGTACCTCTTTGAAAAGTTTAGGAAATACTTATCATCAAAAGGAATTATAATCCAGTTGACTGTATCGAGCACTCCGCAACATAATGGTGTAGCAAAAAGAACGAATATGACTCTTATGGAGACGGTAAGGTCAATGATGAGTTATTCAAGATTATCCGATTCATTTTGAGGACTTGCATTTGAGACAACGACTTAAATTCTGAGCTTGGTACATTCTAAGTCAGTTCCTTCTACTCTCACAGAATTGTGGACCGGGCGCAAGCCTAGTCTGAGATATATTCAAATTTAGGGGTATCCAACACATGTGCTGAAAGGGAACACGGGTAAGTTGGAACCGAGGATAAAAGCCTGTTTCTTTGTCGGCTATTCCAAGGGAACGAATGGTGATTTATTTTATAATCCTAAGGATCAGAAGGTCATTGCTAGCACCAATTTTTAATTCTTGGAAGAAGATTATATTATGGACCACAGGTCCAAAAGTGAAATTGTTCTGGAAGAATTGAGAGAAAATACCAGTAGAACGGAAGAGGAACCACAAGTCACCGATATCTCATTGCCTCATCATAGTGGGAACATGGTTTAGATTCCGCACAACGCATTACTACTAGTACACAGACGCATGTAGTGCCTCGTCGTAGTGGAAGGATTATTCATCAACACGATCGGTATATGTTCACAGGAGAGTCTTTTGACACGATCCCAATAAACTGGATACCGAACCCTGTAACTACAATGAAGCACTTCAAGACAAAGATGCAAATCTTTAGAAAAAGGCTATGAATTCAAAGTTATAATCTATGTATTCTAATCAGGTCTGAAAACTTGTAGAACCACCTGAAGGGATAAAATCGATCGAATGTAAGTAGATCTACAAGTGGAAGAGATGAGTAGACGGGAGGGTTAAAACCTTCAAAGTTAGGCTTATTGCAAAAGGGTTCACTAAAAAAGAAGGGATCGATTATGAGAAAATCCTTTCGCCGGTAGCCATGCTTAAATCTATCCAGATTCTCTTATCCATTACAGCTCATTTCGATTACAAAATTTAGCAAATGGATATCAAGACAGCTTTTTTTAACAAAAATCTTGTTGAGTGTATCTATATGGTACAACCAGACGATTTCATAGCAAAGGACCAGGAGCACATGTTGTGCAAGTTTAAGAGATCCATTTATGGACTTAAACATGTATTGAGGTCTTAGAATACTCAGTTTGATCAAGTAATAAAGTCTTATAATTTTGATCAAAGTCTATATAAGTCCTGTGTGTACAAGAAGCGTAACGAAAAGGTGGTGGTCTTTCTAGTACTTTATGTAGATGATATATTGCTCATTAGAAATGATGTGGGGGGTATTATCTTTGGTAAAAGTATTATTAGCTGGACAATTAAATATGAAGGACTTAGGAGAAGCCAGTCACATCCTTGGGATCAAGCTTTTTTGAGATCGAAAACAAATGATGTTAGGCTTATCGCAAGCAAAGTATATTCATGACATCCTTGCTCATTTTAGCATGTAGGATTTCAAGAAAGGGTTCCTTTATTTCAGGCATGGAATCACTCTATCCAATGATCAGTGTCCTAAGACACATGATGAGATAGAGAAGATGAGACAATTCCTTATGTTTCAACAGTAGGAAGCCTAATGTATGCTATCCTTTGTACGAGACCCGATATCTGCTTTGCCGTTAGGATGGTTAGCAAATATTAGTATAATCTAGGGCAGAGCATTGAAGTACGGTAAAGAATATAATCAAGTACCCGAAAAGGAGTAGGGATTATATGTTGGTTTACCAATGTTGATTTACCAGACAGATAGTCTAGTACCTTTGGGGTACACAAACTCGGACTTCTAGTCAGACAAATATTCTCATAAGTCTACCTCAGGATATGTGAGGTGGAGCTATAAGTTGGAGGACTATCAAGCAGTCTCATATTGCTGATTCCACTATGGAGGCCGAGTACTTGGCAGCTTCTGGAGCAACCAAGGAGGTGGTTTGGCTCTGGAACTTCCTGTTGGATCTAGATGTGGTGCCTTCAGTTCATTTGGCTATTACACTTTAATGTGATAATAGCGATGCGGTTTCAAACTCGACGGAGCCAAAAGTCCACAAAAAAGAAAAACACATTGAACATAAGTATCACTTGATATGAAAAATTGTACAGATGAGTGATGTTACTGTGATCAAGATTGCATTAGGGAGCAACCTTACAGATCATTTTACAAAGAGTCTACCGACTTAAACTTTTGATAGTCATGTAGAGGGTATGAGAGTCAGCTGTATAGCAATATGATTTTGAGTATAAGTAGAAGATCGTCAGAGTTGTATTCTAAAAACTATGAATTTTGCTGATTTTAATATTTAATTTTATTTTTAATAAAATTATTTTTCCATTTTATGATAATTTTAATGAGTAATTAATATAATATCATTTTTTTAATGTTATGCATTGATATCTTTTATTTTGTACAGTATTTAATCTGGGGTGTAAAGTATGACTTGCACGCAGAAGACTAGATTATAGGTTCTTGCACAATATAAGTTTGCGGTTCACAGTTTAGATAGAATTGGATAAATCATCGGTACGACTGTGGCACAGGGTTTTAGTAGGCTTGTCTTGGTTACGAAAAACATATAATAGCGTCGTCTATTATTCCGACTCACTATACTAGTACATTTTATGTGTATTAAACATGATCATATTAGGGTAATTACTTTTATACTGACTATATAAATTAATTCACAACCCAAGGTTATTAGGAGTGCTTATACTCTTAATCCTGAAATAATTATTATTTGTGTATATTTAATATTCATTGTTTTGATTCATTATAGGGTGCGATCTTTTATGGGTCAATAGTCCTGGTGAGTTGGAGAGCGGTATTAATTATTTGGTGAATATTAATTATTGATAGAATTCACGTCCTGATTGTTTGGGATTGATGATACCCCCTTAAAGAGCTTATAAGTTTTGAACGAACCAAACCCTATAGGTGGATTTGATTATCTGGCGGTCAAATAAGTTAAGCGGAAGGGCTTAACGAATTTAAAAATACCGATTAAATTAAATTGTCAGTAATTAAATTTAATTAGCGTGTATCGAAAATCTTAAGAGTGCAGTTACAGTTCTTTAGTGGTATGAACTGTAATTTAGTGTTTTATGAAAATTGTAAAAATCGCTATAAAGTTTTTGTAATTACAGAAATTGCCGAGTGGTTTACATATTTGCAAAAACTACTGAAAATGTATCTGAGTCACACTAGAAGTCTATATCATAATTACTCAATAGGTCCCTATTATAGCCCTATAAATATGCAGGTAGGGTGAACTAAATTCATAAGTTGTCTTTTAATATTAAGGTTGATTAGGTTTTGCCCAGTATTAGTTCTCAAAGGATCGTAACCCACACTACGTTCAGGAATCGCATCGGAAATACAGTAGAAGATCTAACTGGAGTTTCAACTCGAAAAATCAAAGTTTGTAGTTGAAGAATTGACCAAAAAGTATTCATCTAAATTAACTGTGGTAGTACGGATTTTATTTTTGATCGTTCGACGTCAAAAAGTTTTTATCTAGAGTTTGTTTCGACGATTGCCCGTCCAGTTTTATTTTCTCCAAAAATTATTTATAAATCAATAATCTTGGCAGTTTGCCTCCAACACCTGCTACCTGAAACATGGTTACAAAAGGAGAATTTCAACCTAAGGGTTTGGGCCGAACTTCTTACAGAAGTTGCCTACGTATCCCAAAGAATGAAAATCAAGCCATAACGTAGTTTGAGGCTCGAGATACTCTCGAGTATTGACACTCTCTTTATGCGGGCTTCCCCTCAGGGATAAAATCTTTTGAGCTGATCTGAGTTGATGGATGTTAAGAAAATGTTTATGTTCAGATCCATAAGGATGGGAGGTTAAAGAGAGTTTAAACAAAAGTAATCAATGAAACAAAATCCTAACTACGGTTCCTAGTGTCATGTAACTTGGTTGTTATTTCTAGATATACCACACGTATTGTTTGAGCAAAACAAAGCGAAAAACATGCGAATATGCGATAAAATGAACAAATAAAGGTCTAAGGGTCATGCAACAATATTTCTGTCCCTAACATGCTATAAACAGGCTGTACAAAATAACAGAAGAGACTTAAACATTATATTTAAGCTACTGAACATTCACAAAACTCGCGGTTATGGCAACAAATGTTGCGACTTTTAGTCACAAAACAGGCGGTCGTGATAAATATAGGGTTACTACGAAGAATGAACTAGAAAAAGAACACGGCCATGACAAATAAAAGCCACGGTCATGATTTTTAAGGGTACGAAAAGGGTATATACATTGTACAAGGCTTAAAATAGGCTCAAATGAATGAGATACTCGGCACAGAGACCATAGCCCACTGTATTAAGGCTAGATCTACCATCCTTCATCGCCAATATAACTAATAACTCTAAACAGAATATACAGGATATCAAAAATGAACAACAAATTGCTCAAAACACTTTTTCATGATGCTGGCCTCATAAAACGTCACGGCCGTAGCAAAAAGAATATCGCGACCGTAACAAACATGAAGGAAAAAGAGGCGGCCATGATATTCGCATAACCTCATAACATACAGACATGAAGGTGTATAGGATAAAGACAATAACCCATTTGGTCTAGGCCAAATCTACCATTCATCACCCAACAGAAAGATAAACATAGATACAGAAAGAAGAAAATGCTAAATAGAGCAACAAAAGGATATACAACCTTGAAATAAACATATAACTGAGAATTTTAAAGAGGATTTTTGCATTTTTTATCTTAAAACAATGTCATGGCCATAATAACAGGATGTTGCAGCCGTCAATATAAAGTGGCATAAATGTACCAGCGCTTATACAAAGTGCATGGCCGTTATTGTGGGTTTAATAAAACATACGGCCATGACATAAGAAGGTCACGGCCGTTATGTTTCAGAACCTCAAAAAGCTTTTGATGTGTTCAGTGTGCTTGTGAGCATCGAAATAGAATGAAAATTAATGTGAATATACGAAATAGAGGGCTATGAATATGCTACTAGTAAGGAAAACTTCAAGGAAACAAGTGCTTACATTGAAATGAATGACAAATAAGCAACAAAACAATAAAAACCATATCCATGACACCTTCGGAGGAAGAAGATGAGGGTTTAAGAAGAGTCGCGGGCTCCTAAGGTTACCTCGTGTGAATATCCACCTCAAATGGCCCCTCGGTGGTGAGAATATGATACATCCAAGCAAAAATATGTACTCCAAGAACTCCTCCAAGACAAGTAAGAACACGAACGAGGCTCAAGAAGTATAGAATGGATGGAAGAATATCGAATGGAAAAGTATTTTGACAGAGTTTGGGCCTCCAGGGGTTTCTCCTCTTGTTTCTGTTGAAATTCCCGCCTATTTATAGGCAAGGCGAGCAACATAGACCCCTTCTAGGATCCTGCCACCTGTCCGAAAAGGGGTAATAGTGATGGCCACTACGTTTTTGCTTTTGTACAGTGATGACTACCTTTATGGTGGTAAAAAGGACAGATGCGACTTTCAAAAGTCGTGGCCTATTTAAAAAGAGACGGTCGTGACAAAGAAAGTCATAGCTTGGTTTAGGATTTTCAAAAAGGTTACGGCCGTGAGTGCAAGGACACGACCTGTTCTAGGATTTTCAGAAAGGTTGTGACCGTGATGATGGGAATATCACAGCTAGAAGGGTGCTTTTAGGGTTTTCAGATTTTGAGCCATATTCGTGATTTTTCTTGCTTAGGAGTAGCTCTGAGCATGATTCTCATACTTTTGTCATTGAAGTGCATTCGAGACGGGTGCCTAAGATTTTGCTTGGTCATATTGGAGTGTCTACAGTTGATCTCCTTTGAAAGAGCTTGCAACAACTCATGGTGCAAGTAAATGCCAAATCTCCAAAGAGAAATCAATTGAACAAGATGTCAATCTTATGCACAAACAAAACATGCAGCAAAGCGCGATCGAACCCGAGTTTCCATTGAGCCTCCTACGTACCACCATTGTAAGGGATCAGACTAGTCATAGTTTATGGCGCAATGCATATGATGCAAACAAGATTATCATGATACATGACTGGTACGATACAATGCAAGCAGGTACGATGCAAGAAAATTTTAAGGTCACAACACGAACCAAGAAAACATCGAGCAGTTTTGGGTCATGAAAGGACTGATGAGACTAAGGACAGTTTAAGGTCATGTGGAGACTGACAAGTTAGTTTAAGGTTGTGAGGAGGACCGTCAAGTTAGTTTAAGGTCATGAGGAGTACCGATCGTTCTTAGGGCATTTTAAGGTCATGCGAGCGCCGAGGAGTTAGTTTAAGATCATGAGGTGGACCGAAGATTTTACGGACAGTTTTAGGTCATGTCGAGGATCGATAGGTAAAAGGAGCATTTTAAGGTCATGCGAGGACCGACGAATCAGTTTAAGGTCGTGAGGTGGACCGAAGATGCTGGGTACGATTTTAGGTCATGTCGAAAATCGATAGGTAAAAATGGGCATTTTAAGGTCATGCGAGAACTAACGTGTTAGTTTAAGGTCGTGAGATGAACCAAAGATGCTAAGGATAATTTTAGGTCGTGTTGAGGACTGATGGGTAAAACAGGGCATGTTAAAGTCATGTGAGGACCAATGAGTCAGTTTAAAATTGTGAAGAGGACCGAAGATGGTAGGAACAATTTTAGGTCGTGTCGAGGACCGATAGGTAAAAGGGGTATTTTGAGGTCAAGCGAGAATCGACAAGTCAGTTTAAGGTTGTGAGGAGGACCGAACTCTTAGGGGGAGAAGTGTATCAATTTTAGGTCGTGACGAGGACCGATAAGTCAATTTAAGGTCATAAGGAGGACTGGAGGTTGAGGGGAAGATTTAGGTCGTGTCGAGGACCGACGAGGTTTTGAGGCATATAAAGAGGGGTCTAAAAGGATTTTGATTTCTTTAAAGCCTACACGAGAAAAGCTCAAAGGTCTATAAAGGGTGGGGGTATAGCAAGCATGGCGACCGTTACCTTTAGAAGTGGCGGCCTACATTATTGTGCCCCGAGGAGATGGTGGCCTAGACATAACGTTTATGGCCATTTGAAACCTTTGGATGAACATCACGGCATGAACAAACAAACATGGCGGCTCAGGTTAGGATGTGAATTAAGGGCTATGTTGAAAGAAAATTGAATCTTGAACCCTTTTTTTCGAATTTGAATTGAGTCAATCGATTATTTGAGTTTTGCGTTGGGTCGAGTTCTCTTGAATGGGGTTGAATTCAAATTTTGCGACACTATGTCAACTAGTTTAGATTAAATTTTGAAATTGAGTTGAAAATAGGAGTAAAGTCAATTTTCGTTTGAATTTGAAGTTAGATCCTAGTGAATTGGTTTTGATCGGATGGAGTCGTTATTGGTTTTGAAACGGGGGCAAGATTTTGGACTAAAAATGAAAGGAGTGAGATTTTGATGTTAAAATTTATATTCTAAGTCTCGTTCTTTGATAATGGAAATTGAACTTTGGATTTGATTAGATGTTGATTACTTTCCCCCCTTTTTTTGTTTTGAGAATAGAAATTTGAAAATAGAATAAGGCCTAATTTGCGTAGGTTAGTTTTGGGACTTATTTTGATGTTGTTTTGATTATAGTTAGTTTGTTTCGGCTATCAGGTCACACACTTTGATTTTGATCTTGTCATTGTTTTCGTTCGTTTCGTTTTCGTTATCTTGTTGATTCAATTATTGCTCTTGTTGTCGTCTATGTCCATTGATTTGTTTGTTTTGTTTTGCTTCAGGGGTAACTTTGTATTCGAGGTTTTGTTAGGTCCTTAGACATTTTGAAGTGGTACATAGCGCTCCCTCCCCATAGCAGAGACATCGTCAATCGGGCAACCTTCGGCAGCTTTATCACTACGCTAGAGGGGACCAGTAATGACCGGGTCACCCTCACGGCCTTGACCGAGAGATGGTGGAACACCACCAACACCTTCTTGACTTTTCTCTCATCACCGGGATCCGGGTGGACGGCGACCCGATCCCGTTTGATCCTGACATCTGTCGAAGCCCCACGACTCTTATGAACCTTCTCAGTCACGTGCCCCCTTCCATCAACAAGGGGAGCATCCGATACACATGGCTGAAGAAGACATATCATCACTTCGAGTGGGTGCCACGTGCATTCATTCTCTATATGTTCGGGATAGCCTTATTCCCGAACTTAGAGAACCGGGTGCACCTTCTCTATCTTGCTGTCATGGTGGTGATGGACCAGATCAACTCTTATGACTAGGGAGGAGCCGCATTAGCCACCTTATACGAATACTTCAGCGCGGCCACCAAGACCTCCGATTTGAGCGTTAGAGGGTACTGGCGTATTTGGAAGGTATACTTACTTTCTCCACTTTCTATGCTTTTCCCTTCCATTTTCATATCTACATATCTGTTTCAACAGTAATGACGCTTCCCTTGATTTTCTGCAGCTCTGGGCCTACGAGTTCCTGGGCATGTGCCAGCCAGTGAATTCTTGCGACGACCACCTCGTGATCCCCCGAGCACTTCAATGGTACATTAGTGGATGATCTATATGTCGTATTTTCTATCTCTCCTATATTGTAACTAACTGAATTGAATAACATATCTAATTTACTAAATAAGAGAAAATTTTCTTCTTTATTGAACCAAACATTTCTTTGGCACTTGCGCTTAGGTCATATTAATCTAAAAAGAATAAACAGACTAGTAGCAGATGGGCCTTTGAGTTCATTGAAAGTGGAGACACTTCTAGTATGTGAATCCTTCTTAGAGGGTAAGTTGACCAAGAGGCCATTTTCGGCCAAAGGCTATAGAGCTAAAGAACCGTTGGAACTGGTTCATTCTGATGTGTGTGGTCCTATGACAATCTAGGATAGATGTAGCTTTGAGTACTTCGTCAGTTTCATTGATGACTACTCAAGGTATGAATACATTTACCTTGTACACCGTAAGTCTGAATGCTTTGAGAAATTCAAAGAATTCAAGCTGAAGACAGAGAAACATCTGGGTAAAAGTATCAAATCATTACGATCCGATCGTTGTGGATAATACCTCTTTGGAGAGTTTAGGAATTACCTGTCATCAGAAGGGATTATATCCCAGTTGATTGCACCAGGCACTCCGCAGCAGAATGGTGTAACAGAAAGAAGGGATGACACTCTTATGGAGATAGTAAGGTCCATGATGAGCTACTCAGGATTATTCTATTCGTTTTGGGAACTCGCATTAGAGACAACAGATTACATTATGAACTTTGTACCTTCTAAGTTAGTATACTCTTAATCTTGAAATAATTATTGATTTGCGTATATTTAATATTCGTTGTTTTGATTCATTAGATGGTGCGATCTCATATGGGTCTATATTCCCAGTGAGTTGGATAGCGGTATTATTTATATGGTAATATTAATTATTGATGAAATCCACGTCTCAAATGATCAGAATTGACGATACCCCATTAAAGAAACTTATAAGTCTTGACCAGGCCAAATCCTACAGGTAAATTTGATTATCTGGTGGTCAGATAAGTTAAACGGAATGGCTTAACGAATTTAAAGATGTCGATTAAATTGAATTGTCAGTAATTAAATTTAATTAGCAGGTATCAAAAATATTAACGTATGGAGATGAGTTAAGTATTTAATAACAGTAGCTCAATGTAAGATGGCTTTGAGATTATGACTTAGAGTGTAGTTACAATTTTTTAGCGGTGTGAACTGTAATTTAGTATTTTATGAAAATTATAGAAATCGCTGTAAAGTTTTTATAATTATAGATACTGCTAAGAGGTTTGCATAATTGCAGAAATTGCTGGATACGTATCTGGGTTACACTAGAAGTTTATGTCATAATTACTCCATAAGTCCCTACTGTAGCTCTATAAATATGCAGGTAGGCTGAACTATATTTATAACTCGTCTTTCAAGACTAAAGTTGATCAGATTTTGCCGGTACCAGTTCTCGATGAATCGTAACCCACACTATATTCAGGAATCGCATAAGGGAATACAGTAGAAGGTCTGACCGGTGGTTCAACTCAGAAAATCCAAGTTCGTAGTTGGAGAATCGACCAAAAGGTATTCATTTGAATTAACTATGGTGGCACGAGTTTTATTTTTTTTATCATTCGACATCAAAAGTTTTTAGATAGAGCCTATTTCGGCGATTGCCCGTCCAGTTTTTATTTTTTGAAAATTTATTTACAAAATAATGATCTTGGCAGTTTGCCTCCAACAATTGGTATCAGAGTCGTTTTGATTTTTATTTACGATTTATCAAGGAGCCGGGTAGATTTAGAACTGTACTAATTTTATTTTGCAAGTGTTCAAATTTCGATTTTATGATCATCTTTTTATTCATATTTGATTGAATGGTTTAGATGATTTAATTAATTTTTTAATCACGAGAGTTGATCGTGATAGTTTAAATTTTTTAGATCAAATATGAACATATGGGACATAGGTTTCGATATAAAAAATCCTATATTCTTTAAGTTTTTTTTTCTCTAGATTATTAGAAAGAAAAATAAGAACATGTTTAAAGGTTCGGAGAACACGAAGAATAGGCGGCGGCACTAATGGTGGTTTCGGGATTTACGGCCCACGGATCGCTGTGATTTTTTCAACGATTTTAAAATAATCTTTTCGATAAGTTTCTACAAGTTTTATGCATTAAAAATTATAGCAAAATAAGTTCCAAAATAGCTAAATAAATAAATAAATAAAAATAGCCACCACCAGTAGCACTGCTTGCGGCGATTCGGAGCCGATTTTGATATTTTTTGGGATGATTTTGGGACTATTTTTTGAGTTTTTAAGCATAAAATAACATTATACAGTGCTAGAAAATAGTGGTTAAGAACTGGAAAAAAATCGAAGCAAAAACAGCAGCGTAAAAGGCGGCAAACAGGCAGCGGATTCGGCGGCAGCACAGGGATGTTAAGGACTATGTTTGGAGCTTTTGCGGGACTATTTTTTAGGCTTTCTTCAAAACAACATGTTTCTGGATATCAATGCAAAAAATAGAAAGAAATCGAAACCAAAACCACCACGGAAAAAACCCAAACAGGCAGCAGCGCTGGACAGCGGCGCTGCTGTGTTTAGGAGCTATCGAAAGCTATTTTTTGAACTTTTTTCGAACCAAAATCTTTACAAAAAAAATAGTATTTCTCGAGAGCTATTTTTCAAAAAAAAATGGCGTCGAGAACAGAGCTCGGAGAAGACAGTAAAAACCACCTGAAGTTGTGGCAGCAGCAGCACTGGGATGGCCGGCGGTGGTGCTGGTGGTTTTGGGGATGTTTTGGCTCGTCTTTTCTTATATGTGTTGATCGAGATGTGATATATTTATATATCACTACAAATTAGAGAATCCTGATGCAATCTGGATACCGATAAGCAGCTACTTTAAAGGACTGAAACTGTTACAGTTTATCTTTGAACAGGAGACTAAAACTCATCAGAGTTTTAATTTGATCATAAAATCTGAATATATACATATGTTGCATTTATATCTGTTTTAACTACGTGAATGATGTATATATGTTTTATATATTCCTGTTAATTTAATTAATTCAAAAAATATGATTTTAATTAAATATCTTGTAAAGAAAAATTAAATTAAAATTTATAATTAAATGAAATTTTTTTAGATATTTTATTTTTTACAAAATATCATGTTTAAGATGATTTTTAATTAAATCGGATATCTTAGAAAAACGTAAAAATTAATTCTGAATTTTGAATTAATTAAATAAAAAAATATTTAATCTAAATAAATTATTATTTTTGAAAAATATGTAATTTAAAATAATATAATTAATTCTGCGTGTTGGCAGTAAGGTCTTTCTCTCCATCGGACAGATTAATTGCGGTATCGCCAGTCTAAACCTCCTTCAGGGATAATTCTAAATAATTGTTAATATGGATCACTTCTCCATCTGAAGAGTTCATTGCGAACCGATTGATTTGGAATTAGATGATGGTCAACACTTTGCTGTAAATAAATAGTATTCTCCTCATTTGAGTCACTGCTATTATTTACTAGACCGAAACTATGTCGCTATTTAATTTTACTTGACAGGGTCAGTTGCCTATATAGTAAAATTAAAAAAAATTGGTCTGTCTAAACAAATTATAGATAGTAGATATCCTCCCATCGAGGATTGCTATTCACAGGGAACCAGGCTATTGCCATTTTTTTTAAATGGTAGAGGGAACTAAATTAAAATAAATTTAAGATTTTTCTCATCATAATTAACGGTTATTTTTAATTATGGGATTCTCATGAATAAAATGGCTTTCAATTCTCTCGCGTTTATACTCAAAGAAAATAAACTAACATGACCAAACCATGTAGACTGAAAAAGGAATTTAGATATTATCTTGACTACTGAGGGTTATAAGTTGTATTAACTGAGATTTATCCACCAGTACCTGATGAAGGGGCGATCGAACAAGAAACCTAAGCCTATCAAAAGTACCAAAAAGCTAATCAGATAGCTCGCTGTTATATTTTGCTTCCATGTCAAATATTTAGCAGCATCAGTATCAGTCTACACCTAGTTAGGAATCAAAATCGTTTGCTAGGCAGGTGGCCATGAAGTCTCTAATGAATACAAACATGGCTGAAGGCACCCCAGTTAAGAATTAAGTTTTGAAGATGATTAGTCTTCTAAATGAACTGGAGATCTTAGGAGTTGAAATTGATGGAAAAACCCAGGTCGTTATCATACTCCACTTACTGCCTGATAGCTTTAAGCAGTTCTGCCTGAACTATACTATGAATAAGCTCAGCTTTTCATTGGCAGAACTTCTTAAAAAGTTTCAAACAGCCGAGGGTGTTCTTAGGAAACCAAGCTTTATGCATGTAGCTGAAGAAGGTTCTTCCTCTAAGTCGAAAAAAAAAAAGAAAAAAAGAGTTCAAAATTAGGGAGGTACAGGTCCAAAAGCAGTTAAAGGACCAAAATCTGGTGTGAAGAGGCCGAGAGGCACGTGCTATCACTGTAACAAGTTTGGGTATTGGAAAAAGTAGTTGTTAGATCTAGGCAACCCAAGAGGGTAGGGTGAATTGGGTCTTTTCTATTTTAAAAGAAATTTAAAGCCTTTTTTTGAAATCTTTTAATATTGTAATATGAAAAGGTATGCAAGAATATAATCAATGCAACTATTAAAAGATGAAGGATAGAGAAAACGAACCAGACGCCAGGGATTTATAGTGGTTCGGCTTTATCCTAGCCTACATCCACTCTTTAAGATCTCCCTTGAGTATTTCCACTATCCAGAATACTTCCGGGCGTATTCCAAACCTTTACAAGTTTTAAACTTCTACTTGAGCTATCTGAATATTTACAGGCACATTCACAAGCCTGTTACAGCTTCAAGCTTCTACTTGAGCTATCTGAATGTTTACGGACACATTCACAAGCCTGTTACAGCTTCAAGAAGATACTCTGAAAATAAGCCCC
>JAOTRH010000025.1:9763456-9773677 GCA_034768845.1 Heliamphora exappendiculata
ACCCACCCACATAATTTCCCTCTAATAAAACTATTCTTCCGTTTTCATATATTCTGTCCATTTCCGGATTCTTTTCCGTTTAGTAACTCATGGGTTTGCCTTAACATCCCGTTTCTCATTCCTGATGCGGAGATTTCCAAATTATGTGCTATTTACTTATTTGTACGGGGTGTCCCATATATTCTATTTGCTTGATGGGTTGAAATGACGAGGTCCAACGAGGAGGTGACCGCCGGCCTTTAGGTGCTCTAGTCGCCGGGATCCTACAAAACAAATCCCCGGCCAGTGGCCGGAGGGAGGGGCTCCGACGCCCAAATCAGTCTACAGATTAAGAGAGAAAACATTTGAGTTTTCAAAGCAGATCCCCCTCCTCTACCGGGAGAGGGGGTATATGTAGAAAGAGAGATAGATAAAGAGAAGAGAGAGAAAAAAGAGAGAGGGAGCCCTGGCAAGCTGTCCCATCCACGATCAATGGATGGGATGGGGCAAGATACGTGATGATGTGTGTTGGGATATATATCAGCGAAAATTTTTCTCCCCCCACAATTGCCTCCAGCTTCTACATGCTTCTTCAGAGGGATGTGGAAACTGCATGTACCCCAATCCTTTGTCGTGAAGACCAGTCAATTGTATCGTTCTGAGTGTGAAGACCGAGAGCTGGGCTCGGCACTTAGGCTAGGATAAGGTTTTTCGTTGAAAACCGAGAGCTGGGCTCGTCACCTAGCCACCTAGGCTAGGTTAGGGTTTTTTGCTGAGGATCGAGAGCTGCGCTCGGCACCTAGGCTAGGCTAGGCTAGGGTTTTCCGTTGAGGATCAAGAGCTGGGCTCGGCACCAAGGCTACGCTAGGGTTTTTTGTTGAGGACCGAGAGCTGAGCTCGGCACCTAAGCTAGGC
This sequence comes from Heliamphora exappendiculata, assembly GCA_034768845.1. Lineage (NCBI taxonomy): Eukaryota > Viridiplantae > Streptophyta > Magnoliopsida > Ericales > Sarraceniaceae > Heliamphora > Heliamphora exappendiculata. Next base: position 9,764,351 of record JAOTRH010000025.1, read on the forward strand.
TAGGGTTTTCCGCTGAAAACCGAGAGCTGGGCTCGGCACCTAGGCTAGGGTAAGATTTTTTGTTGAGGACCGAGAGCTGGGCTTGGCACCTAGGCTAGGCAAGGGTTTTTTGTTGAAGACCGAGAGCTGGGCTCGGCACCTAGGCTAGGCTAGGATTTTTTGTTGAGGATCGAGAGTTGGGCTCGGCACCTAGGCTAGGCTAGGGTTTTTCGCTGAAAAGCGAGAGTTGGGCTCGGCACCTAGGCTATGCTAGGGTTTTTTGTTGAGGATCGAGAGCTGGGCTCAACACCTAGGGTAGGCTAGGGTTTTCCGTTGAAAATCGAGAGCTGGGATCGGCACCTAGGCTAGGTTAGGGTTTTTTGTTGAGGACCGAGAGCTGGGCTTGGCACTTAGGCTAGGGTAGGGTTTTCCGTTGAAAATCGAGAGCTAGGCTGGGCACCTAGGCTAGGCTAGGGTTTTTTGTTGAGGACCGAGAGCTGGGCTCGGCACCTAGGTTTGGCTAGGGTTTTTTTGTTGAGGACCGAGAGCTGGGCTCGACACCTAGGTTAGGCTAGGGTTTTTTGTTAAGGACCGAGAGATGGGCTCGGCACCTAAGCTAGGCTAGGGTTTTTTGTTGAGGATCGAGAGCTGGGCTTGGCACCTAGGCTAGGCTAGGTTTTTTTGCCGAAAACCGAGAGCTGAGCTCGGCACCTAGGCTAGGCTAGGGTTTTTTGTTGAGGACCAAGAGCTGGGCTCGGCACCTAGGCTAAGGTAGGGTTTTCTGCTGAGGACCGAGAGCTGGGCTCGGCACCTAGGCTAGGTTATGATTTTTTGTTGGGACCGAGAGCTGGTATTGGCACCTAGGCTAGGCTAGGATTTTCTAAAAATGGGCATAGGGCTGAGAGAGAAGATGACTCCAACTACAGCGCCAAGAACTTCGGACTTAGAGCCGAGAAGATACATCCTGCTTTAGTGCCGAGAATATAACCTCAAACGCAGCGATAGTGCTGAGGAGGTGCTCTGCCATGAGGTGTCAATCGTGAGACCGAAGATAAGGACCGCCGACCGCTGGATGTATTGAGATTCCAAGGATAGCCAAGAAGTCGATGCCGATATATAGGGATAACCAGCTTTTCACGGAGCTGAGATGAGGTGTAATTTTGGCTTTATGGATCGGCGAATTAAATCTTTGAGAGTCCCGGAGCGGAATGATCCCTTCATGCATTCCCGAGCAATTAATAAAAATGCCAAGGGAACCGAGAATGCGGTGCCGAGATGCCATGAATTTTCTTCTAGTCTGCCCCTCATCCATAACTCTTGTAGGGATCTTTGAATCATGGACTGCCGCCCATGAAATGGTTTGGGTGAGCACTATTTTGCAAGGTGCCGAGGAGCTGAACTGAGCAGTTCAAAACGTGTCGTGTAGTGAACGCGAAGCAATGTCTGAGCTGCCAAAATGAGTGGGTCAAGTCCCAAACTTCCAATCGACCACATGGATTTGTCCACGTGTCGTCAACCCATTTCGCTCATATAGAAATACCTATACACGCATTCAGCTTTGGAGAGAAAAGAGGCGGCTATCACCGTGAGTCAGCCGAGATAGTAAACCATGGCCGAAATTATGAGCTGCCGAGATATCCAGTGTACTTTGGGAAAGTTGACGAGGGCTGATTAAGTGCCGAGACGATAAGAGTGGGTGTCGAGCCCCTTGCTGACGTGCCGAGCTCTAGAGAGAGAATGCCGAACTAGTTGCCGAGCAATTCTCAGAATAGGGCCGAACCAGTGGACGATGTGGCCAAACACGAATGGAGTAGACCTGCGATGGTATACTTGGGCGCTGTCCACCAGAATAGCGACTGAAGTGTCGAGAACGTCCAGGGTGCCGAACGTGTAAGTCGAGAACCCAAAACCAAGCTGAAAACGGAAGTACTGCTGGAGAGTGGTAGTCCTATTAGGGTCGAACAGCTGTGCCAAAGTCAGGTTAAACCTTGCCGAGCTCGAAAATGCTCTTTCATCTAGTCGTTGGGAGAAGCCCATGCATGCCGAACGTGGATATTAAGATGAAACGGCAGAACCGAATTGACATGCATGTGCCGAGCATGGGCCGAACTACATCGCCGAGCTTTTCCCGTTAGCCCCCTGTCCATTGAGTTAAGACCAGGATGGTCTTTGAGCTCAGAAACCAGTGGTGTTTGGTGAAACCGTGGGCCTTGCTTTTCTTTTGTGAGAGACAGGTGAGAGGAAGGGGAATTACTGACTTGTTTTGGGAGCAAGAGACCAAACCTACTCTCTCTCTCTAAACCTTCTTTCAACTAATGTTGCTAAAGATGGGTGCCGAACTCGGGATCACCGAGAACAAAACCAGCCAAGCCTATGCACGCTGGATGTGGGTGTTCAGATGCAATGGAAGAACCCATCTGATAAGCATGTGCCGACCTACCTCACAGGTGCCGAGCTCTCATAGGCCGAACTGTTGGGTAGTTGTGCCATCATTTGTTTTACCATTATAATAATATTCACAACAATGAGCACATTACTGTTGCAATCAGATTGCAATGTTAAGCGATGGTGAGCACCAAAGCTCTGACATCAAGCTTAGAGCAGCAAATAATAGAGAGAAAACAAGAATTAATGCCACACTGGGTTGTAATGCGCAGCCGAACTACTTCACGTGCATCGAACTGCGTTGATGCAACGCCGAACAGATCAGGTGTAGCCGAACACAAACTCCGACCGAGAAATGCCGAGAAAGCAAGAAACAGTCGAGGGCCAAGACTAACGATTTTTTGTCCACTGACTTTGTTTTAAATCCAAAACCAGAATGCGTAAATTCCAAGAGATGGGCTGGGGTGAAGAAATGATGCTGTTAAACGAGTCAACTTCAGTTCAGGGAGAGAAAATTTCGTCGGCGAGAGATAGTTCATTTGGACATGCTGCCGAGATGTGTTAATCGAACGCCGAGCTAGGCCGACTTATCTGCTGAACAGGCGAGTTCACGCCGAGCTACCGTTGTAATTCAAAAATGCAAACATGGTATAGAGAGAGAAAGCCCGCTTAGAATTATGACGCTGAGCTGCCGTTGCAATTCAAAAAGGCAAACGTGCTATAGAGAGACAAAAGCCCCAAACTCTCACCTGTCCCTCCTTTTAGAGAGAGAGTCCTAGACCTAGTCCTTGAGATCCTTCTCGATAATTACTCGAGCTTTGTTTGTTTGTGTAAAGACAAAGAGATATATAAAAAAGAGGTAGGAATCACTTTCTTGAAACTTCTGAAGAGTTCTTTATTTGAGACTGAGCACCAAAGACATAGAGCTCAATTCAATATCAGGCCAAACGATTTTCTTTCTTGCTGAACTCTGTCGTTCCCATAGACGGCGCCAAATGTACGGGGGTGCCCCATATATTCTGTTTGTTTGATGGGTTGAAACGGCGAGGTCCAACGAGGAGGTGACCGCCGGCCTTCAAGTGCTCCAGTCGCCAGGATCCTACAAAATAAACTCCCGTCCGGTGGCCGGAGAGAGGGGCTCCGACGCCCAAATCAGTCCACAAATTAAGAAAGAAAACATTTGAGTTTCCAAAGCAGATTCCCCTTCTCTACCGGGAGAGGGGGTATATGTAGAAAGAGAGATAGATAAAGAGAAGAGAGAGAAAAGAGAGAGGGAGCCCTAGCAAGTTGTCCCATCCACGGTCAGTGGATCGAATGGGGCAAGATACGTGATGATGGGTGTTGGGATATGTAATGGGTGTTGGGATATGTAAGGGGAAATTCCGCAACCCCCCACACACACACACACACACACACACACACATTATTCTACTTGCCGTTTTCCCTTAATGATGTAATGTTTGTGTCTTTGTTTTTTTTTTTTGTTAAACGTTCAAATGAGATATTTGGTTGGCGTGGGTTTCGTTTGTATTACATGCTTTCTTCTTCTTACTACCTTGGTGTTTATTGGGTTCTGATGCAGATGGGATATAGATTTGTCTGTGCTTATTTTTGTTTGTTTCGAATTTCAATTCTGATCTTCCATGTTTTCAATTTCTCAGTTTTTTGAGTGTGCAGTTCAAGTCAGATTTTGTTAACTATTTTCTTTATAAATTAGTTTTATAGATGTTGACTTTGAATTTGAATGATTTTTGCAAGTGCACCCTGTATTTAATTGTCTGTATTTTTTTCTGTCGGTGATTTAGCATATAAGCAGTCATCTGCATTTTTTTGCGCTTTTTCTGCATGCTACTTTGTTCTGGATTCTTGTGGGTCTTAAATTGGTCGTAACAAATATAGGTTCCCAAATGCCTATTTGCTGGTTGGATGCTGCAATGATGAAATTACGCACAAGTATAAGGGCAAAACTGTCATGACTGAATCTGAGCGTTATGAATCCCTTCGCCATTGCAAGTACGTTTCTTTGTATTTTTCTTATTTTCAGTTGTGTTTCTATTTTTCTTCCCAATTGAATCATTAGAGGAATCTTATTGATTTTATTGGGCATGTATGTTATGATTGAATAGCAATTTTGTTCGGATATTCATCCAGGTGGCCACGTGCACATGCACTGGGAACACATTAATTTTAGTCTTTAAAGACACGTCATTCGAACGACATACATGAGGGTGAATGTTGTGCTATTCATAGATCATTATTGCTGATAACTTATTAGACAAGAGGGTTGATTGCAGATTTTATTCCTCTTTTTTCTTTTCTGTTGTACCATTTGTCTTTTGTCCTGTTTGTTCTTTTTGCAGGTGGGTTGATGAAGTTATTCCTGATGCACCATGGGTGATCACTCAGGAGTTTCTTGACAAGCATAACATTGACTATGTTGCACACGATTCTCTGCCGTAAGTACAACCACCCAGAAACTGGATTTATTTATTATTATTATTTTTTTTGGTGACAGAGAGTCTGGATTTTGTAATGGTTGAGTTAGCATTATAGAAATAGTGAGAGCCACTACATGCTATTCCTCTGCTTTTGTAGTTCGCAATTTTTGTAACAAGACGGTTAAATTGTTCATTGATATGATTAACTATTGGATTGATTGTCTGTTAAATGGTAGTTTATTTTATCTGATTTCCTTGTGATTTGATTTGTCTTGTTATGTTGTGAAAACAATTTAAGCATTGAAGTTTATCTAATATTTTTTATATGTGCAATTGTACAGTTATGCTGATGCTAGTGGAGCTGGAAAAGATGTCTATGAATTTGTAAGCTTTGTAGTTTATGCAAACTCTCATAGATCTAATTTTATTGCCTTTACTTCTTTTAAAAAAGAAGGGAAATTACAAAATGAACACTTAAGGTTTGAATCTAGTAACAAATTATGTCCTGAGTTTGTAATATTTTCCACTGAAACCATAGAGTTTCTACATGACAACATTCTTAGAGTTCCAATCATGTCCTTCAATTAACCCTTACGGAAAAGGGATAATATTGTCAATTAACATCGTCCTCCTTCCTTACCTACTACCCCTCCCTCAACCCTTCTATCAACACTTCTCTCGATCCCTCATTTAAAAATTGCTGAGTTCTCCATAGGAAATATGGGAAAATACTTTTAAATCAAGAAACTCCACATCAGGGTGATTTTTCTCTTTCCCTGCCTCCTCCTCTCCCTTCCCCTCATCATTGCCTCCCCCTCTTCCTTCCCCAGCCACTATATGCCATTCAAGGTTTTAAATCGCGGTATCGGCTAACATAACGGTCGCGGTCGTATGTAACGGATATCAGGCGTATCGGTCAACCTGCAACGGGAATCGGGCGTCGCGAACGTTAATTTTTTTCACGCGTTAGCAAATGGCATAATACTCATTGATATACATATTCTAATTTTATTTACTACAAATTGAATGTTTGTAATTGTTTTTAATTGCTATTTAGACACAAAATATATTTTCTAGAATGTGTTTTTAAAATTTTTAAAAATACGACATTGTTGTATGGTAAAATAATTTTACTAAGTATCTATGATATTATACATACTAATTTAATTAATAATTTTTGATAACAAAGACAAGCAAAAAAAATAATATTGATTGTGATAATGTGAATGTCATGCATGATGCATGATGCATGCTTTAAAATTTTAATATAGTTATATACTAACAAATAATAATTTAACATTTTAACATATTACTATTACTAACAAGATATCATTATAAAAATTACATACTAATATTTATTTAGTTTTTATTTAAGTAAGAAAAATGACACACTTCTCACATCCAGAAAGAATGGCGTTGTTCATAAATGTCATGATCATCATCATCATAAACTTGCTGGCGTGATTGCCGTCTTTGGTGGTAGCTAGAGATTCTACCTCTAGTATTTATCGTATTGCCACTGCTTGAAGATTCAAGAGACTGATTAGCATAACCACAAGGAATGGGCGGCCCAAATAATCTATAACCATATTGTGACGTATCATACTGAGGATAGTAAGCCATAGGTGGTTGATGATAAGTTGCATGAGGTGGATGGTAGTAGAGAGGGGGTGGCGGAGGATAGTATAAAAGTCGAGGCCCTTGAGGGCCCTGAGGGTACATGGGATGTGATCGCGACCCTCGTGAGTAATGGTCAGGTTGTCCTCCAAATCCAAGCTTGCTAAACTGGTGCATAATAGGATGATCATCATAGTTGTCACGTGTCTTACCTGATGATCGACGTCTGTGCCTTTGGTAGTGCATCACATGAGTATCATTTTCAATCTCCTCATCATCACGAAAGGCATACATTCCAGGTTCTCCATGAAAAGGTGAATTGCCTCTATCGGTATCAGTATGTCTATATTCAGAGGGTTCACCTTCATGTTGCGTATCAACAGCATTGCCTCTATCAGAGGGTGAGTTGGTATCAGTATGGCTGCTATTAAGTGGATTCAAACCACCATCACCACCATTGGATGCACCTGCAGAAGGACTATTTTGTTCAGTTGATGCTCGGTTTGTTGCGTCATCATGATCATGATCATCAAGGTTCAACCAATCAGAATTATCTTGCCCATCTAATGTTGGTTGTTCTCTCTCTTGTAACCACGGAGCAAGTGGATTATCTTCTTCGAAGATATAGTCAAGATTGATTGGATTGAAATGATCATCTATCCTTTTTTGACCCCTTGTAGCATGCCTGATTTTCAGTCGCATGTTGTGTGAACCCTTGATCCGTTTGAAATTTTTGCGGTGTTTTGACGTGTCGTTTTTTGTTTTGATAATAGTATGTTTATATGCGTTTTATGCATGTTCAGGCATAAAATCGCATGTTGGGTTGGATCCCGGGACCGTTGAGCGTTGTGGTGCGAAGTTTAAAAAAAAAAAAAAAATTTCATGAGCCCTATAAATATCTAGCCCTTAGATATTTTCATTAGATATTTTGTTTCTCTCAACCAAATCGATACTTCTGCCTTCTCTCTAGTTTTTGGTGGGCCCGGGGCTTGGTTTTTGGCGATCGAATAGCGGATCCTTGCTATCTACACCGAGGGTTTCGTGTTCATCCGGACGGAATCTCGTTTCGACGAGGTTCGTTTTTTGAGGCGTCGAGTTTTTAACTCAACGAGGTAAGATCCTAAACTCATGTTTTAAAAGGGTGCTACGTGTAATTGTATGTGTTTTAACTATTTGAAAATGCATAAAAAGTCATTTTATGTTTGAAAAAGGGGGTTTTTGTTCTTGAAACGGGTTTTGATGCACAAAGAGTGTTTTTATATGTTCGTTTTTTTCTTCGAGGTTGTTGGTTTTTATGGTTGATTACATGTTGTTAGATTCGTGTATATCCGTGGTTTTTAGAAGGAGTTTGGTTGGTTCGATTTGGGGTTGAAAGGCTTTTCCCGTCGCTAGGGTTTGTTTTCCGTCATGATCCAGTCGACTGAATGGGATGATCCAGTCGACTGACCTGGGATCTGGGAAAATTTTGGGTTCCAGTTGCTTTTCAGTCGACTGAATGGGGTGTTTTAGTCGACTGACTCCCCTCTAGCAGCTTTTCAATCGACTGAATAGTGGGGTTCAGTCGACTGAACTCCTAAAAGGGGTGTTTTCTTTCTTTTTTTGGCTGGCCGTGGTGAGGCATTGGGGGTTTGTTTTTGTTTTGTTGTCATTCTTCGGGAATGATGTGGTTTGTAAAACGTCGTGCTTGTACGTGGTTTTGTGTATTAAAACTCTGGTTTTATTCATGCATATTGAAGGACGAATATGTGGTCCTTGTGTATTTAAAACTCTGGTTTTATTTATGCGTGTGTGTGGTTATTGATGGACAGAAATGCGGTCCGATAAACGTTAACTCTGGTTAACGATGGGGGAAAAGTTGTCCTACGGTGAAATCTCGTGAAATGCATTCATGCATATTAAGGGACGGAGATGTGGTCCTAAAGTTGCATGTGTTGCGTGTGTTGCGCGGGTTGCATGTGTTGCGTATGTTGCGTGGGTTGCACGGGTTGTATGCGTGACGTGTGAATCATCATAGAGTCCATAGAACTGTTTTTTTCAAGGCTTGTGTGAGTTGAAATTTTCATACCTTTCGCATCTCGTTTTTATCAAGAAAAACAATTTTTGAGGCTTGGGAGAGTCGTATCATATGTATTACTCTGCTAGCATGTTTAGCTTTTATTGCATGTTTGTCTAATTTCTGCTGAGTTTTGGCTCACGGCGTGGGATTTGAAAATGTTTTTCAGGTGCATACGGTCACGCGGGTTGATCTGGAGGAGCCGATGGGGCGGAATATCTGTAGTCTTCCTTTTTGTTTTTTTTTGGACCACGTAATGTTTTACATGTTTGTGGTATTGGAACCATATGTTGTAAGTCCGTTGGCAATTATATTTATTGCGTGTATGACTTTTATCTTGTGAGTAAGACCCTGGGTTTTGGGGCACGACATGTTGTAGTACACATAGACAAGTTTGTTTAACTTCTTGTATTTCAACTGATTCCTTGTCTTTGTGTGGATGAAATCGAAAGTACTTCAATTATGCTCACAATTAGAGGCCGTTGTAGTTTGGCTCAACACTTTCACAACAATTCTTTGAAGTTCAGGAGCAGATGTACCATAATGGATCCACCATTCAACTACATTAACCAAAATATAAAAAATATGTATATTAATAATAATAACAAATTGAGAAATATAAAAGTTAATTCATATTGGTGGACTACTGTTGCATAACTTGCATTATTATATTACTAGGATTTGTATGATACACGGCTCGCTGGGCAATTATCGTACCAGAAGAATCTTATTTATCTTGAAACTGCAAAATCTATTAATATTGCCAACAATGCCATTGGTATTATTATCAAAATATCACTTACTATTATTATTTATTACTTGATTTAATATGATAATTAAGTAATTAACTTACTT
>JAOTRH010000025.1:9777945-9832632 GCA_034768845.1 Heliamphora exappendiculata
TAAAAATAAAAATAAATTAATAAATTAAATTTTATGTTACTTATTTTTGTATTTAGTAATTTTTTATTTTTTAATTACAAAATTTTAAACAAGATTTTGTAATTAAATAAAAATAAATAAATAAAAAACAAAAAACACTGTTTTGAATAGTATTTCCGTCAGAAGTTAACTGTTTGTGTCTAAGTATTACAAAAATGAGAATGCATGGAATGTAAGTGATATTTCAGAGAATAAAGGGGGTGTCAGTGTTATTACCCTAAAATGCAGGGAGTGTAAGTGTAATTTACCCTTTATTTAATATTCTCATGATTTATCATAATTTGTATAGCAATTGATTAAATAAGTGTAGGATTTTAAGTCAAATTAAGCCAATTTAATAAGAATTGACTTTTTGACTGAATTTAGTGTGTAAAAACATAAATAATAATTTATTTGCTTTTTTTGTCCTCTATCATCATATTATTATGTATATTACTTATTTAAAAAGTACTAGGTTATAATAATACTTGATTTGTATAATTTTTTCTCATTTTTGAGTTAAAAAGAAAAAAAATAACTTTTTGGACACATATCGCAAGATGACCGGCCATTAAGGGAAATTTTTTGTCATTCTTATTATTTTATCTTTTGTTACTTAATTTTATCTAAATATTTGATTCGGAATATTCATGTGTCAATTTAGATTTTTAAGACTTTTTGCTGTAATATGGATAAAATTGTCATTTTACCCTAATTATGAGATGTTTTTTTTTAATCTTATATTTCATGTTATTTACCTAATTTAGAAAGTTAGGAGCCTTCTTTGAGTATTAGGGCTTGGCCTCTGAGTATTTGGTCTCTTTAGGGGTTTTCATATCGAATTACTGTTTTTCGGTTGAGTTAGTGTTTTCGATCTTCTAGTCACCTAAGACCTTTTTGGCTTGCCGTCGCTAATACTCAGGTTTAGGTTGAATCGCTACACAGGTCGTAACTGTAACGACCTGGTACAAATCATAATTGTAACAACTCGGATCATAACAACCCGTGTAAAGACCTAGCCCAATCCCCAGTGTTAGTGACAGATACTCCGCGAGTCCAAAGAACACAGAAGAAGTTCAGAACCCTAACTCGAATTGAAAACCCTAAGTTTTCATAAAAAGGGCCGAAATTCGGACAACAAATCCTTAACATCCGGAGAATCTCCTAACATTCTAAATGAAGTAAATATCATAAAATAATGAATTATGAATCAAAATCCTCACAAATAAGATAAAATGACCGTTTTGTCCTTAGTGTAGAAAAAAAAATTTAAAATTTAAATTTTGACATATGAATACCCTAAATTAAGAATTTAAGTACAATTATGTACTAAAAGACAAAATAACATCAAAAATGTCAACAATGCCCCTTAGTGCTGACCACCTTGGGAGATGTGCCAAAAAGTGATTTTTTTGCTTCTTTTTAGCTTTAAATGATGAGAAATGTATTAAATAAAATATTATGATGATCCCAAACATGTTAAACAAGTGATATACCTGATAATATAGTGTTATAAGTCAACAAAAGTAAACAAATTATTATTAAAATTCATACACAATAAAATAAGTCGAAAAAGCATACACAATAAGTGCTGAACCATTTTTGCTTAGAATAAAATGTTCACCTATTTGTCTTAGGATTTGACCTTAGTGTTAAACATGAGAGTTGTAGAAAATATTTTTACTTAAATAGTGTGTAAAAATCATAACTTGATTCCAAGTGTATATAAACCAAAACTTTGTCGACTCTTTTAATTTAATACTCGACTTTTGGCTTCAAAATTTGATAAGTGTGTGATTGAGTACCTTTGCCATGAGACCCGAGTTTTTGTATGATGATTGAATTAAATTAGTTGATTGGTATTTTAAGTGAATGTATAATGATTTATAACTCATGCTATCATGTTTGCATCATATTTTGAGAATTGTGCCTTACGCTTTGCAAATTATACCATGAATCTTGCTATGCTAATTGATGCCATGCTATAGATACTTGTATTTGATATTCATACCATACATCATGAACATTGTCATTTGTATCCTGGCATGTTGGAGTCCATCTGTGCAAACCATTGTCGGGATGGGTTGTGTTGAGATTATCGTTCTTGGTTCTCAATCTAGGGCATCCCTAGTTGCCATTTTTTGTAAATATTTTGGGATATATTCCTCTTGTATACCCTGGGTACGTCCCCGGTGTTTGAAAATGGTTTATCATGAATACTGTTAGGCACTATGGGTTCGTCACTAGCACTTTGATTTTGATGTCACCTTGATTTCGCGTTCATTGAGTTATGATACGGGCAAATTGGGTAATTCGGAGAGAGCTTAATTCAGCGGACCTAATCCTACTGTTGTGGTAATTCAAAGAGAGGTCGATTATGGTGGACCTAAACCCCATTGCCATGATGTTTTGAAGGATAATTCAGAGAGAGCCTAATTCGGCAGACCTAATCCCACTATGGTAGTAATTCAGAGAGAGCCCAATTAATGGCGATCCTACATCGCTCATTTTAGTACTTTGTGTAATATGAACGTTTCTTCAATTTTCTTAGACTTTTGGTTGACACCAACGAAGGCATCACGAGTCTTAAAGTGGGAATTTTTTGCCTATATAAGGATGGCAAAATAATTGGTTGGTCCGCCCCCACGCCGTTGCCATTGAGTAAAACAACTGTGGCATGCAACCTAGCAACGCATTTACTATTTGCAACGAGGAGCGATGATGGCTTTAGTGATCAATTTGTCCAATAAAGTCAACTCTAGTAATTCTCGGTGTGGAATCCCTGTTATAATCTGGGTGCATTTTGGATTTGGCATCTGCATTTCATACACACATGTTTATTGACTTATTTGCTATCATGTTATAAATTTGTTTGTCTCCTTAACTATAAATTGTACTAGGTTAAATATGATCTGTGTTGCGGTGAATTTTAAGCCGTGAGATTAGTTAGAAAGTTTGAGTATTTTGCTTCTGGTCCTTGGCTCATGGCATTCGTTCAACAAGTGAGGAGGAGTTCTTTGAGGAAGTCAACCCGAGGGAGAAGAAGAGTTGAAAGAACAAGGTGAATTCCAAGTGTACATGGATCCAGCAGATGCATTCTGAGGAGTTGAAACCTCCGCTTTCGTTTTTCTATGCAGATTTGTCATGCTTAGTTTAAGTGTTGAAAATTTTTGGTGGAACTGTAATATTTATGTACTTTTGAAAGGTTTAGAATTCACTTATGATGTAATAACTAACGTATGTAAATATGAATAAATGGCTAGAATATTCTTTTATTTATATTTATATATGTCCCGACGTGCCCGGAGGAAGGAACTTCACAGTAACAAACTGGGTTATTACAACTAGGATCCGAACCGGGTTGTTACAATCTACCCCCTTAAAATAAATTTTGTTCTCAAAATTTCATCTTGTACTTCATTGTGTGAAAGGTTGGGGGTAATTTACTAGCATTGTGACTTCTCATTTTCAAGTTGGCTTTCACACTTCCGTGGTGCTTCCCTAGGGTCTTTATTAACAGAATCACTTTTCTTTCGGAGTACGTTGCTTTGGATCTCCACTAAGCTCTCCCTAAAGTTACGTCCTTGTATTCTCATACAACTCGTTGTAACTTAGTGGCTTGACAAGGCATTTGTATCGACAAGCATATAAGCTAATCTTCCGTTGAAGTTACTTGATTTACACATCCTTGCGTTACTCAGTGTTAGGGTTTCTCGTCGCTCTCGTTAAAATTCAAGACTCATAGGTCGCATGGCATAAGGGTGTTGGTATTCTCAACGTGCACGTTCTACGAACAAAGTCGACTCGTGTGTGATATTCTAAGGGTATATCGACGCTTAGAGTTTGATCTAATACGTCGGGTTCTAAGGGTAAAGATTGCATACATGCCACAGATATGAAAGAATGGACGCTCTAGAATCAAACAATACTTTTCCTATGGTATTGAATAACACAGACATACCTTTTATAACTTGTGTACCTTTCATCTCATCTTTTTGCAAAGCAAAGAGTTATTCTCTCACTGGTTGATTTTCGTTGCCATTCTTGGCGTCTCTCAATTTTGCTCCTTTGCTAGGACCCTTTTAAGGCCTTTGGTTCCCGTTGAGGGGAGATCTTCCTCTCCAATTCTACTAATTGACAATAGGTCTGGCAGCTTGGATAGGTTGTTGGCGCCCTTTCGGTTGAGGTTGCGATAGTTTCCATTACTGCGGTTGATTTTTCCAGTCCTCCTGTCCTAATTGCGGACATTGTAACCTTTTATGCCCAGGCTGACCGCATTCATAGCAGAGCCTTACCTTTGTAGGTTGACCCCTTGCTAGCTTTGGCCTGCCAGTAGGGTGGTACGACTTTTGGGAAACTAATCCTATATTGTTCCTCAGTGGTCCTCGATTATCTTCTCCACTTCTTCACGGGCAACGAGCCATCCTATGCCCTGGATAGTTGCACTTATAACTGTTAGGGTTGGTATGCTAAAAATTATATTTTTAGTATTTAATTTTATTATAATAAAATAAAATTTTTATTTTTTGAAAATTTGTATGAGTAATATATGTGTATCATTTTTTTTATATGAATGGATATCCAATATTTTGTATAGTATTTAATCTGATGTGTAGAGTACGGTTTGCACATAAAAGATCAGATTTTAGGTTCTTACAGAATATAAATTTTATGTTCACAGTTTAGATGGAAATAGATATACCATCAGTAGAACTGTAGCACATAGCTTTAGTTGGCCTATCTTGGTTACGGGGAACAGATAATAGCGTCATCTATTGTTTCAACTCTTTGTACTAGTACACTTTGTGTGTATTGAACCGGATATTTGGGGTAATTAATTTTGTGCTAATTATATAAATTAATTCACAACTCAAGGTTATTATGAATTGTGTTTATTCTCTTAATCCTGATATAATTATTGATGTGCATATATTTAATATTCCTTGTATTGATTCATTAAAGAGTGTGATCTTATATGGGTCTTTATTCCCGGTGAGTTGGATAGTGCAATTATTAATATGACAAATATTAATTATTGACGGAATCCACGTCCCGTATATCGGGATTGACGATACCCTCTTAAAGATGTTTATAAGTTTTGATCGGGCTAAACTCTACAGCTGAATTTTATTATTCGGCGGTCAAATAAGTTAAGCGGAAGGATTTAATGAATATCAAGATGCCGATTAAATTAAATTGTCAGTAATTAAATTTAATTGGCAGGTATCGAAAATCTTAACGTGGGAAGAAATGGTAACCATTTAATAATAGGTGCTCAATGCAGGAAGGCCCTGAGATTATGAGTCAGAGTGCAATTATAGTTGTTAGTGGTGTGAACTGTAATTCAGTATTTTATAAAAATTGCCGAAATTGCTGCATGTCTTTTCATAATAGCAGAAACCTCTAGTAGGTGTATGTGTTCAACTGGAGGTCTAACTCATAATTACACCCTAGGTCGTTGGTATTCTCAACGTGCGCGTTCATATATAAGAGATATCATGTTTTATCTTTCAAGACAAAAGTTATCGGGATTCTGTCAGTACGAGTTCTCGGAAGACGTAGCCCACATTACGTTCGAGGATCACGTAAGGAAATACAGTAGAAGATCTGACTGGAGTTTCAACTCGGAATCAAATCGTAGTTGAAGATTAAATCTACAAAATGTATTCTTCTAAATTTACTTTGGTTGCACGGGTTTATTTTTTATTGTTCGACGTCAAAAGTTCTATATGGAGCCCATTTCGGCGTTTGCTCGTCTAGTTAATTTTTTTTATCGAAAATCGTTTTTGAAAACAATGATCTTGGCAGCATTTGCCTTCAAAAAATTCATATTAGAGCCATTTTATTTTTTGTTTACGGTTGTCGGGCCCTGATAGATTTAGAACTGTGCTAATTTTGTTTTGCAGGCATTTTAAATCCCAATTTTATGATCATCCTTTAGTTTCATATTTGATTGAATGTATGAATGTTGTTTTGATTATTTTTTTAATTATGGGAGTTGACCGTGATAAATTAATTAATTTTAGATCGAATGTGATCTTACGGGACATATGTTTCGATATGAATTATTTTTATGTTCATTAAGTTTTTTGTCTAGTTTGAAAGTAATAATAAGAACAGATATTGAAGAAACGATGGTGGTTGACGGCGGCAATAGGCGGTGGTTCTGGTGGTTCTAGCCGCAAATAAGTTTTTTTTATTGTTTTGCAATATTTTTTCTAAATTATAATAAAGGAAAATAAAAAGAAAGAAAAAAAGAACAAATAACATAGTAGCGGCAAACTGTTTTGGCAATTGACTGTGAGTTCTTTAAACTATTTTTCGAAACATGATTTTTCCAAAGAAGCAAACAGCTGGCAGTATCAAAGTGACGCAATCCAGCAAGCCAATTTTCCATTATGCATCAGTTTTTTTTTGTTGAAAAAATAGCGCAACAGTGCTGTTTGATGGTGGAACGAAAAATAAAATTGTGCATTTATTAAATTTTAATCGAAATAAAATTGTGCATTTATTAAATTTTAATCGAAAAATAAAATTGTGCATTTATTAAATTTTATTTGTTATGTATTTAAACAAAAAGATGGTTTGATAAATCAGAATTTTTGTAATCGAGTACACGGAAAGATATTTGATCGTGTAACTTTTGAAAGATGGTTTGATAAATCAGAATTATTTAAATTATTATTTTTCAATAAATGTGGCACGAAAAATAAAACAGTGCATTTTTTAAATTTTATATATTACGCATTTAAACACAAAAAGATGATTTGATAAATCAGAATATTTAGAATCGTGTACACGGAAAGATATTTGATCGTGTAACTTTTGAAAGATTATTTGGTAAACCATAATCTTTGAAATCGTGTAAACGAAAATATATTTGATTCTTTCAGATCGTGTGACTTTCGAAATTAATAAATTTATTTTAATTAAACGAAATTTTATAATTATAAAAAATATTTTAAAAATCTAAGTGTGAGAAGAAATTTAGTCACAGATAAATTTCGCAGTCTCCTTCACCAGTTTGTAGGCGATGTAATTAAATCCTATGTATCGACAGTATGGCCTTCCTCCCAAACGGACAGATTAATTACAGTATCACTAGTACAAATCTCCTTTACTAATAACTCTAGATAATTTTTAGTGTGCATCACTCTCCAACTGAAGAGTTCATTGCGAAGCGATTAATTTGAGATTAGGTGATGGTTAACACTTAGTTGTATATGATAGTATCATTTTTAACTGAGTTACTGCTATTATATATTGGATAATGTTATGTCTGCTATTTAATATTACTTTGCATGGTAATTTGCCTAGATAGTAAAATTAAAAAGAATTGGTCTGTCTGGTCTTATGATGGATAGTAGACGCTCAACCATCGTGGCATGCTAATCATAGGTTACCAGGCTGCTGGCAAAATAATTTTAAAATGGCATACGGAGCCAAATTAAAATAAATTTGAAGTTTTGCTCACCATAATAAATGGTTTTTTTAATTATGTTATTATCGGGATTAAAATAGATTTCGATCAACTTGCTTCAATACTCCAAGAAAACAAACTTACGGGACCAAATTTTGTTGGCTAGAAATGTAACTTTGATATAACTTTAACTTTAAATGGTATTCATTCAATACCAGAAAATGTGTTTGTTTTTGAAAAAGGTTCTTCCCCTTGGCCGAAAGGCATGAAGAAGAAAAAAAATTAAAAAATAGGGAGACACAATTTCTAGGGTAGTTAGTGGGCCACGGACTGGCGTGAAAAAATCGAAAAACAGATGTTTTCATTACAACCAGACCCGGCACTGAAAAAAGTTATGTCAAGTATTTCTGAAAAGGCAAAACAAACAAGGTAATTTCTATTCACTTGTTGTGAAAACATGTTTAGCGGTGTTATCTACCGGTACCTAGTATGTAAATTCTGGAGCCACTAATCATGTCTGTAATTCATTACAGAGGTTTCAAGAAACTCGACAACTTAGTAATGGGAGATTTTCTGCATATAACAACAGTTGTAGTAGGAGATGTCACTCTCTGTTTTGATTGAGATCGGGTTTTAATATTGAGATATTGTTTTTATGTTCCAACAATTAGAAGGAACTTAATTTTCGTTTCTGGATTGGCTAAAGACGGATACTTGATTTGTTTTAATAACTCTGCGGTTATTAAAGATATTAAACGAGTTATCTGCTCTTGTATATTGGTGGATGGTCTTTTTATTACGACACCAATCTCTCCTACACTGCAATTGACAGAAACAAATAATACATCTATATTTCCATATAAGAAAAAATTTCCTTCTTTAATGAACCAAACGTTTTTTTGGCACTTACGCTTAGGTCATATTAATATAAAAAAGATAAATAGACTGGTAGCAGATGGATCTTTGAGTTCATTGGAAGTAGACGCACTTCTAGTCCGTGAATCTTGCTTAAAGGGTAAGATGACCAAGAGCTAAAGAACCGTTGGAGCTGGTTCATTTTGATGTGTGTAGTCCTATAACAATCTGGACTAGATGTGGTTTTGAGTACTTTATCAGTTTCATTGATGACTACTCAGGGTATAGATACATTTACTTGATGTACCGTGAGTTTGAATGCTTTGAAAAATTCAAAGAATTCAAGGCGAAGGCAGAAAAGCGTATGACTAAAAGTATCAAATCACTATAACTCAACCGTAGTGAGGAATACCTATTTAACGAGTTTAAGAACAACTTGCATCAGAGGGGATTACATCCGAGTTGATTGTACCTGCCACTACATATCAGAATAGTATAGCAAAAAGAAGGAATAAGATTCTTATGGAGATGGTAAGGTCTATGATGAGTTATTCAGGTTTACCAGATTCATTTTAGAAACTCGCTTTAGAGACAACGGCTTACATTCTGAACTTGGTACCTTCTAAGTCAGTACTTTCTGCTCCCACAGAATTGTGGACGTAAGCCTAGTATGAAACACATTCGGATTTGGGGGTGTCCAGCATATGTGCTGAAATGGAACATGGGTAAGTTGGAATCAAGGACAGAAATATGTTTCTTTGTAGGGTATTCCACGGGAACGAATAGTGGTCTATTCTATAATCCTAAGAATCAGAAAGTCATTGTAATCACCAATGCCCGATTGTAAGAAGCGACTTATAATATGAATCACAGAACCAATAGCAAAATTATTTTAAAAGAACTAAGAGAAAATACCAGTAGAACGGAAGAGGAATCATAAGTCACTGATATTCTTTCCCCTAGTCGTAGTGGGGCGATTATCAGTACAAGTGCAAGTCAAGAACAGGGTGCTGATGCACAGGGTTCAGATTCTGCACTACATGTTACTGCTAGTACACATACACAGGTAGTGCTTCATCGTAGTGGGAGGGTTATTCATCAACTTGATCGGTATATGTCATTGAGAGAGTCTTTTGATAGGATCCCTACAGAACTAGATACCAAGTCCTGTAAGTACAAGACAAAGATGTAGATCCTTGGCAAAAGGCTATGAATTCAATGATGGAATCTACGTATTCCAATCAGGTATGGAAACTTGTAAAACCCCCTGAAAGTATAAAACCCATTGGATGCAAGTTCATCTACAAGTAGATGAGAGGAGCAGACGAGTAGGTTGAAACCTTCAAAGTTAGGCTAGTTGCTAAAGGGCTCACTCAGAAAGAATGGATCGATTATGAGGTAACATTTTTGCCGGTAGTCATGCTTAAGTCTATCCGAATTCTCTTAGCTATTGCCGCTCATTTCGATTATAAAATCTGGCAAATGGACATCAACACAGCTTTTCTTAACAGAAGAGTTGACGAGTGTATCTATATGATGCAACCAGACGGATTCATTGCAAGGGGCCAAGAGCATATGTTGTGCAAGCTTAAAAGATCTATTTATGGACTTAAGCAGGCATCGAGGTCTTGGAACACTCAGTTTGATTAAACTATAAAGTTTTATAATTTTGATCAAAGTCCGGATGAGTCCTGTGTGTACAAGTCTTATAATTTTGATCAAAGTCTTATAATTTTGATCACATATGCGTGGTGATCTTCCTAATACTTTATGTAGACGATATCTTTCTCATCGAAAATGATGTGGAGACATTATCTACGGTTAAAGTACGGTTACCTGGGCAGTTCGATATGAAGCACTTAGGAAAAGCCAGTCACATCCTTGGGATCAAGCATATGTGAGATCGGAAACAAAGAATGTTAGACTTGTCACAAGCAAAGTATATCGATAATATCCTTGCTCAATTTAGCATGCGTGATTCTAATAAAGGGTTTCTCCCTTTGAGGCATGGAATCACTCTATCCAAGAATCAGTGTCTTAAGACACCTGAAGAGATAGAGAAGATAAATGCGGTTCGTTATGCTTCGGCAGTAGGAAGCCTCATATATGTTATGCTTTGCACTAGACCCGACATTTGCTTTGCCGTTGGTATGGTTAGCAGATATCAGTCTAATCCAGAGTAGGAACATTGAACTGCGGCGAATAATATATAATCAAGTACCTAAAAAAGATTAAGTATTATATGTTAGTTTACTAGACAGACAGTCAAGTATCTTTGGAGTTCACAGACTCAGATTTGTAGTGAGACATAGAGCTTGCATTAGGAGACAGCCTTGCAGATCCTTTACAAATAGCTTACCAGCTAAGACTTTTGAGAGTCATGTAGAGAGCATGGGAGTCCAATATATGATAGTATGATTTTAAGTATAAGTGGGAGATTGTTAGGGTTGGTATACTGAAAATCATATTTTTAGTATTTAATTTTATTTTAATAAAATAAGTTTTTCATTTTATGAGAATCTGTGTGTGCAATGTATGTGTATCATTTCATTAATAGGCATGAATGTCCAATATTCTGTATAATATTTAATCTGGTGTATAGAGAATGGCTTGCACACAGAAGATCAAATTTTATGTTCTTGCAGAATATAAATTTTATGTTCACAGTTAAAATAGAAACTGACATACCATCGGTACGACTGTAGCACAGAATTTTAATAGGCCTATCGTGGTTACGGGAAACAGATAATAGTGTCGTCTATTGTTCCGACTCTCTGTGTTAGTACACTTTGTGTGTATTGAACGGGACATTTAGGATAATTAATTTTGTACTGACTATATAAATTAATTTACACCCTCAAGATTATTATGAATAGTATTTATTCTCTTAATCTTAAAATAATTATTTATTTGCATATATTTAATATTTATTGTTTGGATTCATTAGAGAGTGCGATCTTATACGGGTCAATATTTCTGGTGAGTTGGATAGTGAAATTATTTGTATGAAAAATATTAATTATTGACGCAATCTACATTTCATATATCGAGATTGACGATACCTCCTTAAGGATGCTTATAAGTTTTGACCGGACCAAACCCTACATGTGAATTTAATTATCCGGCGAACAAATAAGTTAAGCGAAAGGGCTTAAGAAATATCAACATGCCGATTAAATTAAATTGTTTCTAATTAAATTTAATTTGTGGGTATCAAAAATCTTAACATGAAAAAAATAGTGAACATTTAATAACAGGAGCTCAATGCAATAAGTTCTTGAGATTAATGGTCAGAGTGCAATTATAATTTTTTAGTGGTGTTAACTGTAATTCAGTGTTTTATAAAAATTACAGAAATTGCTGCATTTTTTTTCATAATTGCAGAAATCTCTAGTAGGTGTCTGTGTTACTCTAGAAGTCTAACTCATAATTAATCTCCAGGTCCCTGCTCTACGCGGGTAGGCTGAACCAGTTTGAGATTGATAATTTATATATCATATACCAGATATATCATATTTTTTCTTTCAAGACAAAAAATATCAGGATTCTGTCGGTACAAGTTCTCGGAGGATCGTAGCCCACACTACGTTCGAGTATCGCATAAGAGAATACGGTAGAAGATCTGACTGGAACTTCAACTCGAAATCAAGTCGTAGTTGAAAATTAAATCTACAAGAGGTATTCTTCCAAATTAACTTTGATTACATGGGTTTATTTTTTATTGTTCAACGTCAAAAGTTTTATCTGGAACCCGTTTCGGCGTTTGCCCGTCCAATTAATTTTTTTTCTAAAATCATTTTTAAAAATAATGACCATGGCAATATTTGCCTCCAACAAATACCAGCTCTTATTGATGTTTGCTGTTGTTTTGTGACCTTGATCTAAACCTCTGTTGTTTAGAAAAAATTCTTCTCAACTGCTCGGATATTCTGTACACTTAGGTATGATAAGTACTACGATCTTGTCTGGGTTGTCATCCCTTGCAATCGGCCTAAATTGGCTGCTAGGTCTTCCAAAATTCGTGCTAGGCTCAGGATGTCCACTTCCTCCCCAGTCCCACTTACTCTTACTTAGCACCTCTGGTTCTGTCTTTGTCCCATAAGAAAGAGAAAAGAAAAAAGGGTCATTGAACTGTCCGATAAGGTTGGTTATACTTATAAGGTTAAGGCATGACACATAACATGTTTATTAGCATGAAAATTTCTATTTGATGAGATCCTGCTGTTTTTACTGCAGATTATACAAAATTATAAAGTTGTTAACACATGGCTACTATCCTAGGTTCTATATGAATTCCTGTATTAGACTCTAGGTCTCACTTTGTTGGTTAGCATAGGATCTGTTCCTACCGATTAGTCCCTTCTATTTCTATTTCGTACATTGACAACTTGTAGTATTGTTCACACAGAAAATCTTATACGGTTGCAAAAGCTGGCTCGGACGCTATTGTTGCAAACGAATTTTAACAGAAGGTAAGAATTTCCTTCAATTTCCCTTGTGTATACTCTTAACATGCCTTTGACGGTTCGAAATCGTGCATTCGGATTGCCTATCAATCTGAAGGTGAGATGCGGGTATCGGTTCAATATAATAGAGAACTCCTGTTGGTGGAAAATCTCGTTGATGTACTTTTAACTTGTAGTTACTGATGTATTGCAAGGTTCATAGATAGAAAGTGAGCGGCCTTAGTGAGGCGATCCATTGTAACCCAAATGTTGTTAGTTCTTAATGCGATCTTAAAATCTTGGCGACGAAATCTGTAGTCATATGTTTCCATTTTCTCTCTAGTCATTCCATGAGTCGCTTCGCTCCTCTTGACCTCTCCTGTTTGTTCTTAGCGTGCTAGTACATAGGGTTTGAGTATATCTTCTAATAACTGAATTGTTTTTCTCAGACATTCGATCACCCTAGGGTAAAACAAACGTGATAAGAGGTGTGGTGTCGGTAAATATCTAGTCATGTGACCTATTGTGGTTTGATAGTTAATTTTTCATAAGGCTCACGATGCTTATGGTTGTCGTCAAAATTCTTTATTGAAGGTAGGGATGGCAGGTTTCAGATTCTAACATTTTGGTGGGAAATTTCGTCGTGAATATCAATGCGTATAGACGTACCTCCTTTGCTTGCGTACTAAGGCTATCATAAGCTTAAGGTTGTCTCCCGTCTTTCACTTTCCTACTATCTGTATGAATCTTTTGCTTTTTGATTTATCGGAGGGGTGGGAAAGCTATGAACTAGTCTGGGAAAGTTTGAGTTTTGCCATATGGTGATGTCACGAATCCCTTGGTGTGAAGCTATCGTTTCTAATTTTAGATTGTTGATGGCATTGTTTTATCCGTTGGAGCTTCCGAATGAGACGTAACTGGTTGAATAAGCCCTTATTTAATCGTTTCTCTTGTTGGAGGTAAACTGCCAAGATTATTGATTTGTAAACGGTTTTTCAACAAATAAAAACTGGACAGGCAATCGCCGAAATAGGCTATAGATAATAGCTTTTTGAAGTTGAATGATCAAAAATAAAACCCGTGCCACCACAGTGAATTCAGATGAATACCTTTTGTCAATTCTTTAACTACGAGCTTTGATTTCCCGAGTTGAAGCTTCGATCAGATCTTCTACAATATTCTCGATCCGATTCCCTAACGTAGTGTGGGTTACGATCCTTTGAGAACTTGTACAGGTAGAACCTAACAACTTTAGTCTTGAAAGACAACGTATTAATCTGTTTTAGCCTACCCACATATTTATGGGGCTAGAACGTGGATTTGTAGTGTAATTATGACATAAACTTCTAGTGTAACCCAGATACCTATTCAGCGATTTCTACAAATATGGAAACCTCTCAGCGATTTTTGAAATTATCAATACCTTGCAGCGGTTTCTACAATTTTTATTAAACACAAAATAACTGTTCACACCACTAAAGAACTGTAACTACACTCTTCAACATAATCTAAAAACTAATTCGCATTGAACTCTTATTATTAAATGCTTAACTCATTTTCCCACGTTAAAATTTTCGATATCCGCCAATTAAATTTAATTACTGACAACTTAATTAAATTGGCATCTTTAAAATTTCTTATGCCATTCCGCTTAAACTTATTTAACCACTAGATAATCAAATTCACCTACAATGTTTGGTCTTGTCAAAACTTATAAGTTTCTTTTAAGGGGGTATCGGCAATTCCAAACAATCGAGACGTGTATTCCATAATAATTAATATTCACAATATAATTAATACCGTTATCTAACTCACCGAGACTATAGACTCATAAAAAATTACACCCTCTAGTGAATCACAACAACAAATATTAAAAATACGCAAATAATAATTATTTCGGAAGTAAGAACATAAGTACTCATAATAACCTTTAGATTTGAATTAATTTACATAATTAATTTATATAGTTAGTGTAAAATTAATTACCCCAATATGGTCATGTTTAATACACACAAAGGGTGTGCTAACACAGCGAGTCGGAACAATAGACGACGCTATTATCTTTTTTCTGTAACCACGACAGGCTTATTAAAATTCTGTAAAATAGTGTACCGATGGTACGTTTATTTTTATCTAAACTGTGAACAAAAAATTTATATTCTGCAAGAACGTTTAATCCGGTCATCTGTATGCAACCGTACTTTATACACTAGATTAAATACTGAAAAGAATAAAGGACCATCAAGCATAACATTAAAGAAATGATATCGCATACATTGTTCATTAAAATTCTAATAAAATAAAAAATTAATTTTATTAAAATTAAATTAAATGCTAAAATTAAAATAAAATTAATAGTTTTTAGTATACAACTCCGACAATATCCCACTTATGCTCAAAACCTTGCTGTCATAAATCTGACTCATATGCCCTCTACGTGACTATCGAAAATCTTAGCCGGTAGGCTCTTTGTAAAAGGATCTCTAAGGTTGTCCCATAATACAATATTGGTTACAGCAGCATTACTCTTTTGTACAATTTCTCATATTAGGTGATACTTATGCTTCATGTGCTTTCCTTTCTTGTGGACTCTTGGCTCATTCGAGTTTGCAACCGCTCTGCTATTGTCACAATAAAGTGTAATAGTCGACTGAACTGAAAGCACCACATTTAGATTCAATAAGAAGTTCTTGAGCCAAACAGTCTCCTTGGCTGCTTCAGAAGCTGCCACGTACTCGGCCTCCTTGGTGGAATCAACAATGCGGGACAGCTTGATACTCCTCCAACTTGTAGCTCCATCTCCCAAGGTAAACACATATTCTAAGGTAGACTTACGAGAATGTTTATCTGACTGAAAATATGTGTCTGTGTGCCATAAAGATATTAGACTGTCTACCTGGTAAACAAACATATAATCCCTAGTTCTTTTTTGATTTTTGATTATATTTTCTACCGCAACCCAATTCTCCTGCCTTAGGTTAGACTAATATTTGCTAACCATTGCAACGGCAAAATAGATGTCAGGCCTAGTACAAGACATAGCATACATTACGCTTCCTATTGTTGAAGTATAAGGAATCGCCTTCATCTTCTCAATCTCATTAGGTGTCTTAGGACACTGATTCTTAGATAAAGTGATTCCATGCCTGAAAGGGAGAAACTCTCTCTTAGAATTCTGCATGCTAAAACAAGCAAGGATATCATCGATATACTTTGCTTGTGATAAGCCCAACATTCTTTGTTTTTTATCTCGAAAAAACTTGATCCCAATGATGTGATTGGCTTCTTCCATGTCTTTCATATCAAACTGTGCAGATAACTATACTTTAACTGTAAATAATGCCCCACATTATTTTCGCTGAGCAAGATATCGTCTACATTAAGTATAAAGAAGATCGCCACGCGTCTGTCACGCTTCTTGTACACACACGACTCATCCGAACTCTGATCAAAACCATGAAACTTTATGACTTGATCAAACCGAGTGTTCTAAGATCTCGATGCCTACATAAGTCAATAAATGAGTCTCTTAAGTTTGCATAACATGTGCTCCTAGTCCTTTGCAATGAATCTGTTTGGTTGTATCATTTAGATACACTCGTCAAGACTTCTGTTAAGGAAAGCTGTCTTAACATCAATTTGCCAAATCATGTAATCGAAATGAGCCGCAATGGATAAGAGAATCCAGATGGACTTAAGCATGGCTACTAGCGAAAAAGTTTTCTCATTATCGATCCATTCTTTCTGAGTGAACCCTTTTGCAATAAGCCTAGTTTTAAAGGTTTCAACCTTCCCGCCAGCTCCTCTTTTCCTCTTATAGATCCACTTACACCCGAAGCGTTTTACCTCTTTAGGTGGTTCTACAAGTTTCTAGACCTGATTAGAATACATAGATTTCATCTCTGAATTCATTGCCTTTTGCCAAAAAATTACATCTTTTTCTTCGAGTGCTTCATCGTAGTTGCAGGATTCGGTATCGAATTCTGTCAGGATCCTGTCAAAAGACTCTCTCAAGAACATATATCGATCGGGTTGATGAACAATCCTCCCACTATGACGCGGCACTATCTGCGTCTGTGTACAAGCAGTAACACGCTGTGCTAAATCTGATCCATTTGCACCATTAACCACATGCTCATTAGGCATGTTAATGGTAACACCCTAATCACGATCTACACATCTTCAAATAATTATCCCACTATGACGAGCCAACGGGATATTAGTGACTTATAGTTCATCTTTTGTTCTACTAGTATTTTTTCTTAATTCTTCCAGAACAATTTTACTTTTGGGCCTATAGTCCAAAATATGATCATCTTACAAGAATTGGGTATTGGTGCTAATAATGATCTTTTGATCCTTAAGATTATGAAATAGACCATCATTCGTTCTCTTAAGATACCCCACAAAGAAACAGACTTCTATAATTGGTTCCAACTTACTTGCGTTTCCTTTCAGTACATGTGCTAGACACTCCCAAATCCGAATATGTCTTAGACTAAGCTGACGTTCAGTCCACAATTCTGTGGAAGTAGAAGATACTTACTTCGGTTGTACCAAGTTCAGAATATAAGACAATATCTCTAATGTAAGTCTCCAAAATGAATCGAGGTAATCTTGAATAACTCATCATTGACCTTATAATCTTTGGAAGAGTCATATTCTTTCTTTCTATTATACCATTCAGCTGCAAATGGCCTAGTGGTGTCAACTGGGATACAATCCATTCTGACGATAAGTAGTCCATAAACTCTCCAAAGAGGTACTCTTCACCACGGTCAAATCGTAGTGATTTGATTCTTTTACTTAAATGCTTCTCCGCTTTCGCCTTGAATTCTTTGAATTTTTTAAAGCATTCAGACTTATGGTGCATCAGGTAAATGTATTCATACCTTGAGTAGTCATCAATAAAACTGACGAAGTAGTCAAAGCCACATCTAGCCCGGATAGTCATAGGATGACACACATCTGAGTGAACCAGTTCCAATAGCTCTTTAGCTATATAACCTTTGACCGAAAATGGCCTATCGGGTATCTTACCATCTAAGCAGGATTTACAGACTGAAAGTGCCTCTATTTTCAATGAATCCAAAATTCTATTTTCTACCAGTTTATTTATCTTTTTTAGTTTAATATGACCCAAGCGTAAGTGCTAATGAAACGTTTAGTTCATTAAAGAGGCAATCATCTCTTATATGGTAAATTAGATGTGCTATTCAATTCCGTTAGTTGTAGTATATGAGAGATAAGAGATATAACATACATATCATCCACCAATGTACTAAAACAAATAAAATGTTTATTTTTTTTAATAACCACAGAGTCATTAAAATGAACAGAATACTTGTCCTTTATTAAATTAAAAACTAAAATTAAATATATTCTAATTGAAGACACATAAAGACAATCTTTCAAAATTAAAATTCTATCTCTACTAAAGCTATGAGTGACATCTCTTACTACAACTGTTGCCATCCTGGTATTATTGCTCATATGTAGGTATATTTTTTCATCACTGAGCTGCCTAGTTTCCTAGAACCCCTACAAAGAATTGTATATATGATTAGTGGCTCTCATATCAACACACCACGTACCAATAGAAAACACCATTAAACATGTTTCAATCACTAGTGAATGGAAATTACCAAGTTTGTTCTGCTTTTTGAGAAAAATCGAACACTGCTTTTTCCAATACCCAAATTGGTTACAGTGATAGTACTTGCCTCTCGGCGTCTTCTCACCATGTTTTGGTCCCTTAACTTCTTTTAGACTTATATCTCCAAGTTTTTGAACTTTTTTCTTCTTCTTGCCACTTGGCTTAGAGGAAGAATCTTTTTAAGCCACGTGCACAGAACTTGGCATCCTAAGAACACCCTCGGCTGCTTGAGGTTTGTTACAAAGTCCTGCTAATGAAAAGCTAAGCTTATTCATGGTATAATTTAGGAAGATATGCTTAAAGCTATCAAGGAGTGACTGGAGTATGATATCGACCTCGGTTTTGCCATCAATTTCGGCTCCTAGGATTTTTAGTTCATTCAGAAGACTGATCATCTTCAGAACATAATCCATAACTTGGGAGCTTTCAGCCATGCTTGTAGTCATAAGAGACTTAATGGCTACCTGCCTAGCAACACGATTTTAATTCCCAAA
This sequence comes from Heliamphora exappendiculata, assembly GCA_034768845.1. NCBI lineage: Eukaryota > Viridiplantae > Streptophyta > Magnoliopsida > Ericales > Sarraceniaceae > Heliamphora > Heliamphora exappendiculata. The sequence goes on from JAOTRH010000025.1 coordinate 9,796,834, forward strand.
CATTTCTTTGAAGTTCGTAATCATGTCATAGGCATTGGCCTTACACTAATACTGATGGTGTAATACGTTTGATATTGAAACCAAAATGTAACTGTGAGCCATCTGATCAGCTTTCTACTACTTCTGATGGGCCTAAATTTTCTGTTCTGTCGCCCCCTCATCCGGTACAGGTGGACAAATCTCAGTCAATACAAATTTGTATTCCTCTACAGTTAAGCTAATGTCCAAATTCCTTTTCATGTCTACATAGCTTAGTCCCGTTAGTTTATTTCATTAAGTATTAACGCGAGTGGATTAAAAACTATTTTAGTCTTGAGAATTACGTAATTAAAATAACCGTTAATAATGATGAGCAAAATTTTAAATTTATTTTAAATTTGGTTTCCTCTACCATTTTAAAAAGAATTTTTCAGCAGGTTGCTACCACGTGAATAACATGCCTCGATGGAAAAATGTATACTATCCATTGTTTGTCCAAATATGTCAAATCCTATTAATTTACTATCTAGGTAACAGATCATGCCATCTAAAACTAAATAGCTGACACAGTTTCGGTTTAGTCAATAATAGCAATGACTCATATGGAGAAGATACTATTATTTACAACTAAGTGTTTATTACTATCTAATTCTGAATCAATCGTTTCGCAATGAACCTTTCGGATGGAGAAATGATCCACAGTAACAATTATCCAGAATTATTAATCCTAAATGAGATATCTACTGACGATACCACAATTAATCATGTCCGATGAAATGGAAAGCCTTACTGCCAACCAGCAAAATTAATTATATCACCTACAAACTAGTAATAGAGACCGCAAAATTTATCTATGAATAAATTTTCTCTCCCATTTAGATTTTTAAAATATTTTTCAGAGTTATAAAAATTCGTTTAATTGAAATAAATATATTAATTTCGACATTCACACGATTTGAAAGATTCTAAAATATCTTTTCGTGTACATGATTCAAAAGATTTTGATTTATCAAACTATCTCTTTATGTTTTAATGCATAACAAATAAAATAACAGATGAATGTACAGTTTTTTCTTTGACTTTATAGCTAAAGTAGTGATAAAAGGCATTCAAAATATTTTATTTTCACGTTACACATTTTTCGGAAAATAATAATTTATTAAGATTAAATATTTTTTTTATTTTATTAATTTAAGATCTGAAATTAATTTTTATGTTTTGCAAAGATATCCGATTTAATAAAAAAATCATTTTAAACGTGTTATTTTGTAAAAAAATAAAATATCTATAAAATTTTCATTTAACTAAAAAAATTTAATTAAAAGAAATTTTATTTTATTTTTTTTTATAAAATTTTAAGTTAATTTTATTTTTCTTTATAAAATTTGAACTAAAATTAAATTTTCTCTAATTAATTAAGATGGCCTTGAAGAAGGCCTCGAAAATAGTCCCGAAAAATATCAAAAATAGCCCCGAAAAAATCTGGTACCGCCACCAAAAACTTCGCATGTTGCTGGCTGTTGTGAGGATGTTTTGACAAATATTTTTTTATTATTTTATACTATTTTTTAGCACTATTTACTGTTATTTTATACCTAAAAAATTACTCCAAATTAGTCCAAAAAACGTCACAAAAAACATTTAAAAACGGCCTCGAATCGCTGCCCGAAACCACCGCCGCTGATGCTATTTTTTTGCTAGTTTTTTTTGCTGGTTTTTTGACATGTTTTGGTACTGCGTTTAATACATAAAATCTACAAAAAAATTTCCGGAAAAACTTGTGACGCCCTATCTATCGAGCAAGTTGGGAAATATAAAAATATTAATAAAAGGATATTCTTGCCATTTATTCATATTTATATATCGTAAATATTACATCATAGAGGAGTTTGAACTGTTCAAAAGTATATAACGATTACAGTTTCACCAAGAATTTTTAAAATGATACAAGAGTTGTAAAAAAACAGAACAAAACAACAAAAATAGATATTTTGAATCCTCATAATGCATCAGCGGGGTCCACATGCTCCTGGAGCTCACCAAATTGTTTGAATCCTTGTTCTCCCTTTGGGGCAACTTCCTCCATGTACTCCTTCTCACTTGTGGCACGAATGCCATGAGCCAAAGTCTAGTAGAAACACTCTAAACCATCTAACCAAGCTCACGGTCTAAAATTTACCACAACGCATACCGTGTAACATTTAAGTACATTTTAAAGTCAATGAGATAGATAAATTTATAACAGGATAGCAGATAAGTCAATAAACATGCGTATGAGATGCCGTGTATGCATTGCAAATGCCAAACTCGACATACACCTAGATCATAATAGGAATTCCATACCGAAAACTACCAGATTAGACTTTTATCGGTAATTAATCACCAAAGCCATCAGCGCGCCACGTTGTGAATAGTAAATGCTTGCCTAGGCTTCATGCCTCAACTGTTTTACTCAATGGCAACGACATAGGGACTAGGCCATCCTTGAAGCCAACAAAATTCAATATACAATCAACTAATCTTATAATAAGCGATTTGTCCCACCTTAAGATTCGTGATGCCTCTGCCGGTGTCAACCCAAAGTCTAAGCCATCAAAACCAGAATTCTAGTGACAAACCCATGGTGCCCAACAATACTTATGATAAATCATTTCAAACACCGAGAACGCACCCAGGGTGTACAAGAGAAATATATATCAAAATATTTACAAAAATGGCAACTAGGGATGCCATAGACTTGGAACTAAGAAGAACAATAACTCATCCCAACAACGGTTTACACAGATGAACTCTAATATGCCAGTATGCAAGTGACATTGTCCATGATGCATAAGATGTATCTCAAGTACAACTATCTATAGTATGGCAAAGTTCATGGTACAACTCACTAAGTATAAGAACAACTGTGTAAGGCGCAAGTTCAATTCTCAAGATACAATTCAAACTTGATGGCATGACTTCTAATCATCAACTAATTCAAATCAATTATCATATAATACTCGGATCTTACAACAAAAAGTACTCAAACATATACATAGCAACTTTAAAAGGCAAGTTCAAGTATTAAAATTAAAGGGTCAGCAAGGTTTTAGGGCATCTAGACTTAGAATCAAGTTATGATTTTTAAATACCATTTTGATAAAAATATTTTCTACTACTCTTATATTTAGAACTAAGGTCAAAACCTAAAGCAAATGGGTGACTAAAGCAATCTAAGCAAAAATGGTTCAGCACTTTTCTCAAAATTTTACCGAAAATACGCCTCTGTTGGTCTCAGTTTTGGGGCATCCAATCAAGTTGAGATGAGCCTATTTTTTGATATGTTCTAGTTTAACATGTCCCCTACAAGTCTCATGAAGGATTGTAGGGGTAGTTGTTTGAAACAAATTGAAGATATAAGCCATTATGTAAAATAGGTTCTGTTAGCCGCCAAACCTTTAGCAAAACCAATTTTTAATGGAGATTTTGAAATGGTTTTGTTGGACTTTCCCGAGATATCTAGGTCTGATTTTTGGATAAAAGATAGTTCAATATATTACCTATAACAATCTTGTGAACCATTTTTGGAGTTAGTCACTAAAAATAGGGGTTCTTTTCCATACAAAAGTATGTGACATAAGTGTTTTTTAATGGCAGAACCACAATAGAGAGTTTCAAACGAGTTTTGACCTATCATAACTTCATATTTTGTGCGTACGTTTGGTGAAATGTTAGATATACATGTTATCTACAACTGTTATGTATTGGCCAAAGCTCAAATCGCATTGTAAACTAGAGTTTTTAGGTCTGTATTGTTGACTCATCTGAAAACGACACACTTTGGTAGAATTACAATATCTCGAGTTCTACTCACTCAAATGAGTTCAAGTCAATTTTGGATGAAAGATAACACAAATAGCTAAATTTGGAAATAAATAAGATTCTTAGGACAATTTTTTACATGAAGTTATGGGGTTCCAAAGATCGGGGCAGAAATATTCTAGTTCTCAAAAATCAGGTCCTTATATGTTCATATCTCCTACTTATAATATGTCAAGGTTTTGTACTATTTTTTTGCGTGCTTGTGTTTTAGACATGAATACCAAGGTTTCAAAATACTTTTAAGTCATCAAACTAAAAAATAACAACATATAGTCACATCTCATATCATTCAAAAACATAACAGCTTCTATTTCTCAACTACAACGCCTTTTCGCTTTGTTTTCGATTCTTGATTTTTAAGGTGTTTAAAGAGATGAGTTGAGGGTTATTTTGGGTGATATTACACAAAAGGTTTAAAGGTTTACTTACTTGTTTAGAGGCTCAAAGGGTGGTAGGATGGAATGACTTAGTTTTAGAAAACACACCTAGATTTCTTGGCTCCTTTCTTCTTCTTTCTTTTTCTTTCTTCACTCTAGTCACCCAAACTCTTCAAGAACACTTTGAGTCTGATTTTTATCCCTCTCTTGACCGAATGAAATGGAAGGAAAAGAGGGTGTTTGGCTTGATTTATATAAAAAAAAAAGCTAGAAAATAAAATAATCACTTTAAGTCCTTTTTTCTTCTCCTTCACATGGGTGACAAGACTAGGTGCAATATTTGATAGATATATATCATATTTGATTGAGGGATTAGATTGGGAGACAAAAACCTGATCTCACATCAATCTTGAGGTGTTACCTTGGTTTACGTGTCCTTTTGTACAAAAAATGCATTAAAAGTTAATTTGATGTGTCTTTTTGGTATCTTTTCCTACTAAGACTTATTATTTTATTATGTTTATGATAATTTTAGTATTTTTATGAATTATCATAATTTTCATAACAATTGATTAAATAGTTATAATCTTTTAACTCAAATTAAGTTAATTTGACAAAATATAATTTTTTTACGTATTTTAGTGTGCATGAGCTTCAATAATGAATTGTTTACTTTTGTTAATCTATAATACCATGTTATTATGTATATTATTTGTTCAATAAGTGTTGGATCATCATAATACTTGATTTAACACTTTTCTCATCTTTTTAAGCTTAAAAAAATAAAAAGATACTTTTTGGCACAACTTCCAAGAAGAACCAGCCACTAAGGGCCATTCTTGTCATTTTTAACTTGTTTTGTATACAAGTCTTGGTTGTATTCTTTTTTTTACTACCTCCGACTATTACATCCGGCCATCAACTCCGACAACCGCCTCTGACCACCACATTTGGTCACCCTCTCCGACCATCGTCTCATGCTATCATCTTTGATCTCCACATACGGCCACCACATCCGACAACCACCATTCGGTCATCACCTCTGATCACCTGCTCCAACTACCGCCTCTGATCACCACTTTCGACCACCATTACTATCTCTTGCTATCATCACTTAATAACTCTTCCAACCACGACCTTCGACCATTGTATTCATTTGTAACCTCCAACTACCACTTTCTAAATATTTATGTGCCAAACATGTTTTCGTTTTTATTTTTTTATAAAAATAAACAAAAACATATTTTTTTATTTTTTGTAAACAAAAAGTAGAAAACTGTAAACATTACTAAACGAGGCATTAGTATTTAATTTTATTTTAATAAAATTATTTTTTTATTTTATAAGAATTTTAATGAGCAATATATGCAATATCATTTCTTTAATATTATGCACGGATATTTTTTATTCTGTACAGTATTTAGTCTGGTGTATAAAGTACGGCTTGCACAGAGAAGATCAGATTTTAGGTTGTTGCAGAATATAAATTATTTATTTACAGTTTAGATGAAAATGGGCACACCATCGGTATAACTATAGCACAGAGTTTTAGTAGTCCTGTCTTAGTTACGGGGAACAGATAATAGCGTCATCTATTGATCCGACTCTTTGTACTAGTACACTTTGTGTGTATTGAACGGAACACACTAGGTTAATTAATTTTATACTGGCTATATAAATTAATTTACACTCTGAGGTTATTATGAAGAGTGCTTATACTCTTAATCCTCAAATAATTATTAATTTGCGTATATTTAATATTCGTTGTTTGGATTCATTAGAGAGTGCGATCTTATATGGATCTATATTCCCGGTAAGTTGGATAGCGATATTATTTATATGGTGAATATTAATTATTGACGAAATTCACGTCTCGAACGATCGAGATTGACGATACCCCCTTAAGAAAACTTATGAGTTTTGACTGGGGCAAACCATGCAGCTGGTTTTAATTATTCGGAGGTCAAATAAGTTAAGCGGAAGGGTTTAAGAAATTTAAAGATGTTGATTAAATTAAATTGTCAGTAATTAAATTTAATTGACGGGTATCGAGACTCCGAACGTGAGGAGATGAGTTAAGCATTTAATAATAGGAACTCAATGCAAGATGGTATTGAGATTATGGCTTAGAGTGTAATATAATTCTTTAATTGTGTTAACTGTAATTTAGTATTTTATAAAAATTGTAAAAAATTGCTGCAAAATTTTCATAATTGTAGATATCGCTGAAAGATTTGCTTAATTGTAAAAATCGCTGGATACGTATTTGGATTACATTATAAGTCTTCGTCATAATTTCTTCACAAGTCCTTGCTGTAACCCTATAAATATACGGATAGACTGAACCAAATGTATAACTTATCTTTAAGACTAAAGATGACTAAGTTCTGCCGGTATGAGTTCTCGAATGATCATAGCCCACACTATGTTCGAAAATCACATAAGAGAATATAGTAGACAATCTGACAGGAGTTTTAACTCGGAATCAAAAATTGTAGTTGGATAATCGACCAAAAAGGTATTATTCTAAATTAACTGTGGTGGCACGAGTTTATTTTTTGATCGCTCAACATCAAAAGTTTTATCTGGAGTCCGTTTCGGCGATTGCCCATCCAGTTATTTTTTTATCAAAAATTATTTATAAAAATAATGATCTTGATAGTTTTGCCTCCAACATATGGTCCGCTTGAGCGAACTCTGTTGGGTGGAAAATTTTTAAACTTTTGGGTTGAAAGGGGTTTGTTTGGTATCTTTTGGGCATGCCTAGGGTATAAATGGGCCTATTTGGGGAATTGTTTTACAAGCATAGCACTCATTTTCATTCTTATCTTTCACTAGAAACTTGAAAGTTTTAATTTGTTTTTAAACTATAACTATTTTCTGTAAGTCCCTTGGGTTTGAATTTTTTAAATAAGATTCTTTTCCTATTAATTGTGTGGGTTTTTATTATTATGTTTTTAGGGTGTGACAGTTCGAGTGATACTGACACGACCCGTCCTATTAAAACATATACTATCTCACGTTTGGATAGAAATAGGAGTACAAAATAATTGCATAATCTCGTTATTACAATCATAAAAAGTAAAAATGAAAACTAGATAAATAGATTAAAAACTCGTTTATCAAATGTCAATGTCTTAAAATTATACAACGAATTGAATATGTACTAAAAAGAAATAAGAAATCTAAAGTATACTAAAATACCAACTAGGGTTTTATTAAACCATAGGAAAAAGAGTTTAGCCGATCATGTTTCGACTTTAATCCATGAAAAGCTGATCAATAATTTGTTCATGGATCTCTGTCTTTGTCTTCTCGTCACTTCATGAGTCTCTAATCTGCCTTCCTAAGCCTCATAAAAATTTGAAACTAAATCCCCCTCATGGCTGTCTCATAATACCTTTTTATAATGTAGTTCACGTCTGTAGGGTTTTAGTTTCCATGCATAACTCAAACATCTAATTCGTCAAGTTGCTATTATTTTCCGGATGAAAATATTTTTGTCTAATTTTGTTCGAACGCTCCTAAATTCAATTCGGACGATTTTGACAAGTGAATTTTGCAGTGTTTTTATCCAAATTCGTCCGTATGTCCTTGGAATCGGTCTAGATCGTTCTTTGTTTAAAAATTATGAATTTGTGTCTTTTTCACTGTTTGTTTCTTTTTATGTTCTCTTTTTTATTACTTTATTATATATAAGTTTGACACAAAAATACTATAAAAATATATTATTTAACAAAAAATTGATGCTTAATAAAGTATAAATTGTCGGATTTGATCGGCACATTCATGTACCGATTAATTATTATTTAAAAATCAAAATTTAAAATTAAATATTAAATGCATTAATAATTTTATAAAAAAATGATAAAAGTGCTTTTAAGCTAGAATTATCCCTGTAATTCCAAATCAGGCCAAATTTTGGTTGATGTAAACTTTTACTTTAAGAAGAAAATCAACCGTGGACAAAAAACGGGGATCGAAAATGAAATTTAGAAGTATCAAGAACGAAAGGGATACATTATCCGAGCAGTTGGGACCAGTAAGAGTCATCATTTCAATTTATATCTGCGCTGCTTTGATAGTAGTCTTCTTCTGCTCCTCCATATTGGTCAGGCAATAAATTTGAACCAGAGAAAGTCTTACACTTCCATTCCCATCTCTTTTCCTCTTTTCTCAAATTTGACCAGAAATCCAATCCTTTTGCAGTCTGGTTAGTGCTTTATCTCTCCCTCCCTCTCTATTTAACGGGCGATGTTCTTGTTGGTTTCAATATCATCTGTGCACTTATTTATTATTTGTGCTGCGAAAGAGATGTCTAAGATCTATCAAAATCGCATTTCATGTGGAGTTTTTAGGCGTAGTTCTGTTCATATTAGTTAATTTGTGTAGTTTTTGTTGAGTTTAAGTGTATCATTTTCATTATGATTTGACTTCCATTTGGTGTTTTCAAGTTTACTCCTGTTGATGTTAGTTGATTTGGGAAATTGCTGTTGCTAGGTTTTTCACTTTTAGAAAATTTGTGTTCTTGCAGTTGAGATGCATGGAGATTTCAACTAAATTCTTTTCAATCTCTCAGTTTTTACTCTGTTTATTTCATTTTTCTTTTTATGTGGATTTAAAATCATCTATGTACTTATTTGACATTGCTATTGCAAAAGAAGCACCTAAGATTGATCATTGTTTAAATTTCATGTGTTGGCTTCTGTTTCTACTATTATTTGTGAAATTTTGGCTGTTGAGTTGTTGGTTGTTTGACAACTTCGCAGTCTTCTTGTTGAAATACATGGATGGATATGTAACGTAGGACTCTTCCAAATGTATAAACTATTCATGTTGGACACTTGACACGTGTCTGACAATTTGACACGTGTTTGACAATTTTAGTTGGGCATTCACCAAAAAAGTATATAGTAATTCGAGTTTACTATAGAACTATGCATAAACTATCATATTACGCATGAAATGCTCTATTAAACTTGGCAAACACTATTTACCATAGAAAATAAAATACATGTATTATGGAATGTTTTAGTGTCCTTGACATGAGAATTAGTTGGACACGTTACTTAGAGACATCCGCACCCAATACCTGTACCCGTATCCATGTAACATAGCTGGCTTTATTTATGTTTCTAAACAACTTTGAAAGTTTTCCATTCTTGCAGTTGAGATGCATGGAGTTTTCAACTAGATTCTTTTGAATCTCTCATTGTATACTCAGTTTATTCATTTTTCTTTGTATGTGGATTTTAAATGGTCTATGTACTTGTTTGATATTACTGCTGACGTACCTAAGATTCATCATGGTTTCAATTTCCTGTGTTGGTTTTCAGTTTACTTCTGTTTCTTCTATTTTTCATGAAATTTTTTGGCTGTTGGGTTGTTGGTTCTTTGCTGTTGTGTAGTTGAAATGCATGAAGGGATATATAAGGTTGTCTGATTTTGTACTGGAGTCTGGCTCTATTTACGTTTCTTTTTTTATTGAACACTTTCTTCTTATTCAAGATCCTTGGCTTTGTCATGTTTCATTGTTTCCTAACCTTTTGTCGTGTTGATGTCATTAATCTGTTTTCAGTTGACTTCCTTGTAAAAATACTTCTTGACTCTTATCTAAGAACTCCAGAGGTGATGCCTTTAATTCTGGGCATGTGTGACACTGCCTTGCCTGCAAATATGTGTGCATACACACACATGACACACCCCCACATTCACAAACACCTCCACACAAACATGCTTGAGAGTAAGAATATATATATACAAACATGCTTGAAAGTATATATATATATATCTATGTTATTAAAGTGACATTCCAATTGGGGTGAACTCAAAATGAAGCTGTCACTTTTTCTGCCAGATTTGGCCTACAAAAACTGCTTCAGTTTTTGTGAACCTCTCTCAACTTTTCTAAATCTTTTCTCAATTGCTCTAAATTTTTCTTACAAAACGGCTTCAATTATTCATAGCACATGCGACACACTCTAGTATATATATACACATATAAGATTTATTTGCTGCAGATAGTAATGGCTAATTGCCATTTAATGTTAAGGTACCAGCTTGCTTAGTTAGTAAAATCTCTTGGTTTCGGAAGAGGCCTGGGATCAAGTCCTGCCTTCACTGGATTGGCTGTGGAGATAAGGGTTATGGGCCTTATGGCTAAGGGAGGGCTAGCCCACATGGTGTGGACCATATAATGGGCTGTTGAGATTTTACCCTAAATAAGAAGTCAGATTTTGAAGTCGATTCAGCCAAGATATTAGTCCAGATGGTGTCCCTATTCTTCCTTGGACTGCGTCTGGATGCCTTGAGGACTCCCTTGTCAATGAAGTCTCCTCCCTTTGCGATGTAGTCGGCTACGTGGGCGTCTGAACGTGGTACTTGAATGTTTGGATGAAAATTGACACCCACCACATGTGGGTCTTGGATATCGCAGTGTGTAGGAGTAGTGATGTTGAACCTCTTCTCTGTTTGCAGAAGTATGTGGAGATGAGGCTCATCGTCTTGGTGGAGTTCTGTAGCAACTCTTTTGTAGGTAGGGTTGTATGGTTGTAAGATGGACCAGATGTGATCTAGTACAAATTGTGTAATTAAATTGCACTGTGGATAGGTTAGGAATAGTGATTTTCCTTGAACCCTGAAAGAATGTGGATGTCTGGCCATATTTATAATAGAAGTATATGTGAATAGTGAATTTTTGACTTTACTGTTATAATATAGGTGAGAAGAATGAGAATAGAGAAGAGATACTTATAAAAATCCCTGAAAGGGTACAACTGTCTTTAGGGGGCAAAACAATATAATATTACTTGTTTTGTCCCTCGCGAGCCGTCAGGATCGCGGTAGGCCCCACCTCTACGTGGGTGACGCCATAAAGTAGGTGGGCCGTACATGTTACAGGATATGTTGTCGGGTATCATATCCCACTTTTTTTTGTCTTGTAGTACAGCTGGCACCGACATAATTGTTAAACAAATAGTAAAAAGTAGACTACAGCTGTAAAAAGGGAATATTTTTCCCACCTTTATTTTGAATTTGAAAATAGAATCCGAGGTAACAGGGATATTATATCCCGCCATATAAATATATTAAATAATAAATTTAATAATTATAAAAAAATAAATAAAAATAAAATATTCACTTGCAGGGAAAAACTTCCGTTGAAAGTTTAAATTATTCTCCTCGAAGAGGAATAATTCCTATTTAAGCATCTTTTATATTTCCAAGTGGCATTTCTGATATAGATGGCATCTAATGTTGTATATTCCCAACTATACAACTACGTGATTCTGCAATTAAAATAAAAAGAATATATTACTTTAATAAAGTAAATATTATTGATGTGACATAAATTGAAAAAATAATTTTCAATTGACGTGACCCCTTAATAGTAAAATTTGATTACTATAAATTGAGTATCGTAAATTGTCATTGTCCCACCACAATGGATCATCTATTTAGAGAGATTTTTTCACATCTGTCTACTGATCTCCGTTGTGGAAAAAAAAAAAATATTTCCATGATTATGTGGAGTCTTCCCACGACTACCGATTTTTTCGAAAGGAGGAAATGCTAGGAGACATTGTTCGAGGTGCTTTACGAGGAATGTTCATGTGGTCACTGAAGTACGATGCCCACTGTCTTGGAGTCTTCTTCCTTTGCCTGTTGGAGAGAGGAGACTGTGAGCGCGTAGTGCTAAAAGGGGAGCTGCCCCATAAGGCAATGGAGGACATTGCATGGAGTGCAGACAATACTCCCCGTAATTATGGAGGGTACTATATAGACTCATTACTTGATTGCATGGAGGTCGTCAGAGATGCCATGCGTCGAAGAGTGTTCTCAGTCTATGACGTAGTCATTTTCCCAGAAGAATGCGTTGTTCAGTTCACCACGGAACCCACATCTGTTAATGATGCCGTGATTGGTCCACATGGGATATTTGGGGTCCTACAGAAAGAACCCAATGTGCTAATGATTAAGTAAATGCAATAAATTTTCTTTCCCTTTCATCTTGGTCTATTATTTTACTCCACCGTCGCATGATAACGTTAGTACAAATTGTCCTGGGTATTCCAAACCCCAATGGGTTGGTCAGAGTAAATATCAATCACATTTAGTAACTTAAATGTTTAGAAAAAAGAAATAGAATTTAACATTTTAATTTATGCATCGCAGAGATTCATCCCCCGAAGGGTTTAACATGGTTGACGTTCCCCCATGAATAGATATTTAATAACAAATTAAATAGTTAAATAAAGAAAATAAAAATAATTAACATCTTAATTTATGCTTCACAGAGTTTTATCCCCCGAAGGGTTTAACAGGGTTCACGTTCCCCTATGAATAGATATTTAATAACAAATTAAATAGTTAGAAAAATAAAAATAAAAATAATTAACACCTTAATTTATGCATCGCAGAGTTTTACCCCCCGAAGGGTTTAACAGGGTTCACATTCTCACATGGATAGATGTTTGATAATAAATTAAATAGTTACAAAATAAAAGAAAATAAAAAATACTTAATAACTTTATTTCTGTCTCGCAGAGTTTTATCTCCCGGAGGGTTTAATAGGGTTTACGTTCCCTAATGAATAGATATTTAATAATAAATTAAATAATTTAAAAAAAAAAAGAAAATAATTAATGGAGTCATTCCCCATGAATAGTTGTAAATAAAATATAAAAAGCAAAAGCTTAACGGGAATCATGGAATTGAAGTTTCTCAACCTCGGGGAGTATTCTTCGTCTTCACATGGGAATAGTATTCTTTGTCCCGTAGCTTCTTTCATAATATTTCCACCGTGAATTCATGAATATCAATAGTGAATCCTAAGAGGAGAATTAAGAATTTGAAATTCAAATTCCCCGCCATTAAATATATTTTGTACGAAAATATTAAATTATAAAATGAGATGTTCATAAATTTAACTACCACAGTTAACCACTCACATGTAACAAAATTAATAGATATTTTCATTAATAAATTCAAAGATTACATTGTGATATGTCCACTTTTTGAATAGTGGTTCAAGACTAATATCGTTGTAATATGACATATCATCGTTACATAAAACAATACAAGGAATACTCCCGGGACACTTTGTTTTTTTACGATATTTCTCATTAACAATATTGCCTTTTTGTGCCCCCAGGATTTCTTTTTTACATGGTAAATATTTAAAGGGTAAATCATCTACAACATTATATTATGCAAGTGGATTATATGTAGAAAAATCAACTGCGCTACAGAAGTAATTATGTAGGCCTAAACTCCTTGCCCATGAAGTCTTCCCGGATTTAGACGGTCCTTCAAAGATTAAGCTTAAGGGGTGGTCCGTCTTCATCTCCGGTTCTTGAAATTGTTAACACGTCAGGATCTGCTGTTTCTAGAGTTAATCTATTTTGAATATGCTCTATAGTTTCGTTGTGCATATAATGAACGTCTTGTATATGTTGTGGATCGTTGAAGTATAAGTGGAGCAAATTTCTACTTACGCAGAGGACATTGTTGTCAGCCCAGTCCCTAATGCTTTGTGGGACATTAGGAAAACATGTATATTTTGGTATGTAGACTTCCTGTGGCTCTTGCCATTCTTTGTTGGCTGCGTATTCCAACTTTCGTAGTTGTGTGGACCATATAAATGGCTGTTGAGATTTCACTCTAAATAAGAAGTCAGATTTTGAAGTCGATTCAGCCAAGATATTAGTCCAGATGGTGTCCCTATTCTTCCTTGGACTGCGTCTGGATGCCTTGAGGACTCCCTTGTCAATGAAGTCTCCTCCCTTTGCGATGTAGTCGGCTACGTGGGCGCCTGAACGTGGTACTTGAATGCTTGGATGAAAATTGACACTCACCACATGTGGGCCTTGGATATCGCAGTGTGAAGGAGTAGTGATGTTGAACCTCTTCTCTGTTTGCAGAAGTATGTGGAGATGAGCCTCATTGTCTTGGTGGAGTTCTGTAGCAACTCTTATGTAAGTAGGGTTGTATGGTTAGAAGATGGACCAGATGTGATCTAGTACAAATTGTGCAATTAAATTGCACTGTGGATAGGTTAGGAATAGTGATTTCCCTTGAACCCTGAAAGAATGTGGAGGTCTGGCCATATTTATAAAAAAAGATGGACAAAACAAAGATGGACAAAAAAAAGATGGACAAATTGTTATAAAAATGTGAAGTATATGTGAATAGTGAATTTTTGTCCAACACAGCTGGTAAAAAAAAGATGCTTATAACAATTTGAGGTTTTTGGGTTCAGTGCTTGGCATTTTGAGCACACGAGATTTAACATTTCCATTTACGGGCTATTAAGTTCATGAATTGATAGGAGTAGTTTTGGTCCGTATATGGTTTAAATGTTTGCAATCCTTAATCTTAACAAGTCAGATTTAGAAAACATAGCAGTAAAACTTATGTTGATGTCCATGATTAAGTGTTGATTTTCATGAATCATGATCACGAGTCTAAACAGATGGCGATTGAATTTTAATTATATTTAACCTTTTGTGTCCTAAAAAATCCTTAAATGTATTTCTAAGTCTTCTGGAAACAAAGTAAATCAGATGTAAATGTGTGATATCTCCTCTTTCGCCAGCATTTGTCACAGGTAGTAGTAAGATGGGCCATGGAAGCTGTTAGCCTTTCTGGTCTTAGTTGTCTATGGTCTGTATATTGAGGAGGTCTAATGAAAGGTTTTTACACTTTTTCCCCACCTTCTTTTTTCTTGGATTTGTTGGGTAAAGTTGAATAATTAATATCAAATTCTCTAATTGTGAGCAAAGTTGTCAAATCATGAATCGATTTGAGAATTGTTTTTACATTTTTCCGCATCATGTATCGTTAGTTTTGGTAGATCCTCAAAAATAAGTCAAATAAAAAATATAGGACATAAAAAATAATAATGTTGCAAAATAAAAGCGCATTGGGATTGTCTTCCTCCTCATCAATTTCAATCATCTCATTTTCTTCATCTTTTTCAATCATTTTTGTCTTGCCTTTGTTTATAGCTTTTAAGTTCCTTGGTCCTATATTGTAATTGAATAACATTGTTACAATTGAAATTTCATAAAAAAATACGATGCATATATGAAATAGCAATTTAGAAAACAATCATATAGTTTATATCTCGCTTTTTTTTTGTATTACACTCTCCTTCATTAAATTGAAAACATTCGTGCACGTTCGCCCACAAATCTTCTTTAGGTAGGCATCTGTCTTTTTTTTTTGGTAATCCATTCATTATCGGATTCCATATTCGATAAACTAATTGGATCATAAGAGTCACCATTCTCTTGTCTTTTCAAGTGCCTTCATAGTTTTAAAAAGCGGTTGTTACCGTTATGTAACGCTGTTACGCAACGGTTTCGGTGGCTTCCGTTACCTGTTACGACCGATTTTTCGGTGTAAAAGAAATTCACAAGTATAACGGCCGTTACACCTTTTGTAACGGCCGTAACAGTGGTGTAACGGCCGAAACGGACCGAAATGGCACCGTTACGGCCGTTACGGCCGTTACGGCTCGTGCAACAGGATTTAAGATCGTGAATTTGCTGATTTTGTTTTTTCATCAACAGATCTCACATTTTTTATTATTTTCAATCTAAAATTATTTATAGTAGTCCGACAAGTCAAATATTACTTGGGCGTTGTGAGATTTGCCTCAAATTTTTTCAATTTTACAGCAATGGGCTAATTTTGCTCTTTGTTGTTAACTTTCAACATGTTCGTTCTTCTTTCAGTTTTGATGAGTTCTTTAATATTCATATTTGCTGAAAGCTAAATAACCTGTTTGATTCAAGATCCATATTTCTTGAAGATTCACTGTTTATGAATTCGAATTTTTATGATGCTCAGTAGTAGGTAGAAAATATGGTATTCAAATATTTTGTTTTTAAAAAAATTGTTTAAGATCCATGCTTTCTCTCTAAAAAAATTAGATCTATACAAATTAAAATTCAAACAATAATATAAATTTTGAAATAGTGAATTCAAAATTAAAATTTAACTAACAAATCAAATAATGTGCTTTAATATATATAATACTTTATAATTACTAAAAATTTAATGACATTTTAGTTGTGCATTATGAGTTTATAATACATAAATTCATAAATTACTACAAAAAAAATAATTAAACTGTTATTTTAATTAGATTATATAGTAAAAAAATTAAGACATATGACTAGAAAGTAAACTAAATTCATTAAAAATTATTTTAAATTTCAATAAATATATTTATGGAATAAAAAGATATAAATTAGTTATTTTTTTATTGAGTTTTGCAAAAAATAAAAAAATTTATGGATCCGGGTACCGTTTTCATTACGTTATGGCCATTACACCTTGAAACTGCATCACCGTTACCGTTACCATTATCGTTGCGCCGACCGCTACCGCTATTTAAAATTATGAGTGTCTTAACTCTAAATTGATGTTGTAGTTTACAAAGACCAGTGTTGCATTCACTATTTGTTGTTCTAAATGTTTCTTTTTAGAATGCACATAATAAGAAATACTCGGATTTCTTCTCTAAGTTAGACTTATCACCTATATAGCTTTTGAAATTCTTTGCAACTACCTGCAAAACTCTCCGACCACAATGTTGTGCAATAAATATGTTTTAAACTTCAATAATAATATAAGATCACAATTCATAAACTAACAATATTATAACTATTTTTCTTTTGTAAGCTACTAAGATGGTAAGAATTTACGATAGACTTGGATGCTTCTTGTCTCTTGTAACAGAGGCCATGCCCATCCTAAATATATATTTGGCCTTATGAAACCTATTCATTTGCACATCAATCTTAATCTTCTTAAAGAGCTGGGCATATCCTCTCAATGGTCTTATATAATCCCATCTTCACTTCTATATTCGGTTCAAATTTAGGCGAACTGAGAGTGTTTGGTCAACAAAGTTATTTAATAAAATCGTAATGACCAAGAAAATGCACGAAGAGTGAAAAGAGTATTCTCGTATGTATATATAAAAATTATATACAAATAAAAGAAATATTCAAAATTTTAACAACTATAGAGGTATTAACTTGATGAGTCATACGATAAAGTTATGGGAAAGAGTGATTGAACAATATCTAAGATTAATAACAATAGTGTCGCATAATTAGTTTGGTTTTATGCTTGGCAGATCAACTGTGGAAGCAATCCACTTACTATGGAAATTAATAGAAAAATATAGAGAAAAGAAAGTAGATCTTCATATGATTTTTATAGACTTAAAAATGCTTATGATAGAGTGCCTAGATATATCATATGGTGGGCATTAGAGAGAAAGAGAGTAACAAAGCGATACATTAATGTGACAAGAGACTTGTATGATGGATTTGCAACGATAATTTGATCACCTGTAGGAGAAAGAGGTGAATTCTTGATTACAGTAAGATTATACTAATGATCGGTTTTGAGTCCTTATTTCTTTGCCTTAGTTATGGATGAACTAATTAGACAAATTCAGGATGATATTCCGTTGTATATGTTGTTCGATGATGATATTGTCTTAGTGGATGAGATTAGGAATGAAGTTAACACTAAGTTAGAAATGTGGAATGATGTTTTGGAGTCAAAAGGATTTCTAATAAGTAGAAAAAAACTGAATGCATGGAAATATAATTTTAGTAGTAATAGGAGTATTAATAGTGAAGAAATAAAGATTCAAAATTAAGAAATACCTAAGAGTAAATATTTTTGTTATCTAGGTTTGATTATGAACAAAGAAGGAGAGATTGTAAATGATATAACCCATAGAATTAAAGCTGGTTGGCTAAAGTGAAGGGGTGCTTTCGACGTTCTATGTGATTGATAAATGCCTACAAGATTGAAAGTAAAATTTTACTGGACAACTGTTGGATTGGCGATTCTATATAGGACACGATGTTAGGCTGCTAAGAAAGATTACATAAATAAGATGAGTGCTGCTGAAATGAGAATGTTAAGGTAGATGTGTGGTAAGACTAGAAAAAATAAAATTAGGAATGAAAAGATTCATGGAAGGGTAGGAGTCACACCAATTGATGATAAATTGAGAAAAAACGGATTAAGGTGGTTTCGATATATGCAACGTATAACAATTGATATAGTAGTAAAGAAAAGTAACAAGATCATGGATAATGGAAACATTAGGTGGAGGGGTACACCTAAGTTGACATGAGATGCCGTACTAAAAAAAGATATGAACTTATTGGAACTAACTGAATAAGATATGATCCTTAACAGAGCAAAATGTGTAAAAAGATTCATATAGTCAACCCAATTGATTAGGACAAAGGTTTAGTTTGGTTTGGTTAATAATACATCTAACTAAAGGTATTAAAGAAATAAAGAAATAACTTACTTGTGATTCAGATGTTATGCTGCCGCGTAAAGGGCCTATGAAGTTGCAAATCCCACTGAATATCCATAATCTTCCATAGAGTTGTATATCTACTCTTTACATTATTGAAAATTTTCTCAATTTGCTCTTCAACGCTATCCATGGCTTCATATATATATATATATATATATATATATATATATATATATTCCATTGCCGATTTTGCTTCATTGTCCACAAGCCTTAAGATCTTTACCAAAGCAAGTACACATTCAATCTAAACTTGATGGATTGTCAAATCTTGAATTACCCAACAGAATTTCATGTACGTTGATGGCATCATTCTTTTTTGGCATATGTGACCTTAGCCCATTCCTCCAATGCAAACATAACCCTAAGTCCAATCTTTTGTTCCAATATACTCTTCAACGCACTGTATTCGTCAAAGTAATGTAAGATGAGACAAATCTAGTTATGCTCTTTGTATGCTGTCTTATCAAGTTAAGAACCCAAGAATGCCAGTAGATATAAATGGTTATCTTTCTTGCTTTTCTCATTGTGTTCTTGTGTACTAGTAAGTCTCCAATGTCACCTAGTGTCAAATCTTTGCAATGGGCTGCACATGAAGACCAAAATAAAAAAAATTCTCTTCTCCATTAGCTTCATACTGGCTAAAACATAAGCAGAGACACTATCGGTTACTACTTGCACTATGTTCTCTTCTCTAATTTCATCAACTAAAGAATCAAGCAACTTGAATAAGTTTTCAGCATCTTTTGCAAGTGAGGAGGTATCCAATTATTAAAGAAAAACAATTCTCATAGGACTATTTATAAGAAAGTTTGTAATAGACCTCCTCCTCCCATCACTTGATCCATCTGATATCAAAGTACACCCTTTATTTTTCTATTCAAGTCTATATTTATCTGATGCGTCATGAACATAATCTACCTCTTTTTTCATGGAAGTGACTCGAACCTCATGATAAGATGGAATCTTCAACCCATTCTTATAACTGGTGACTGATGGTATAGCATGAGCATAAAAAAAAATCTACAAATATCTTGACATAGCCATTTGTGGTCCTTCTTCATAGCATTTGAGGTGTTTTGCTTCTCCTTCTCTTTTCCTTTTTCTTTTAAGAAGCCATACATAGTTCCCTTCTTTATGAAGTTTGGTCATCTTGTTCTTCAAAACATTCTAATTCATCGGAAATATCAATATCATTGCCATTTTTCTTTTCAACTCATTCAACATTTTCAAAAAGATATCTCTAACTTCATCCGAAACTTTCTGGCATGGGGCAACGTCTTTGTGAGTTTGGGCTAAGTGATATTTCATTCTAATAATATTGCCCCAATACTCATTTGAACAATAGTTACACTTTAACTTCAGTCTTCTATTTTTATTTTCTGAAACAAGTGTGCAATGGTCCCTCGCTAGATCATTCCCTTTTCTTTTTTTCCCTTTGTCTTCCATTAGTGCCAAGCTCCAAGTGCCCAACAATAAAAAAACAAACTTAGAACTGTAGCAGTACTGCGTGGCAACTAGTCTAAAATAAAAACCTTATGTTGCAGCTGATAAAAAAGCTTCCAAAGTTCAACACAGCAGCAGCCAAGTGTGTAAAATAACCTATGTCACAGCTGCTGAGAGTGAATGCTTTTATAGTGTTCTAACCATCACAGACAACTTAAAATATGCCATGAGTAAAGTTTATATTAGGAAAAAAAAATGAAAGTATAAAATACACATCTTCAAGTGTGGGTATCGACGATCAGATTGGGTCTCTGGGTTCTCATTGCAAACCTATCAATAAAAGCCCAACAAGGCCCGAGTTACCTCACATCCAACACCTAATCCTAGAGGCTCTAAATATAACGACCGGGCAAACCTTTAGTGGCCCCAAGTGGACTCGAAGTAGCGACCCCTTGAATACAAAGCCAGGACCTTTAGCAGTTGAGCAGCTACTCAAGGTAACAGATCTTCCTATTTATGACGTATCCACCGCAACAAATCAATCCCACACACTTCTACAGCAGTAATCAAGTTATGCAAGCTTATTCACATCCGGGCAAAAAATTGCAAAAAAAAAAACGGATGGAATCAGCAATTTTTCTTTTTGGGTCTGTCGAGACCCAATCCATTTGCAGAAACTGCATATCAAGCTTTGAGCTTGAATTGCGATTTGTTTCGACTCGTATGATACATGGAACAAGCACGAACAATTACTCACAGCAGTGATACAAAGAAGCAATTCGTATCATTTTCCTTTTCTGTTGATACGTATCGTACGATTTTTCCAACTGTGATTGTGAGTGCTATTAATTAACTCTATTTATACAGAGATTAAGTTGAGTGTTCCTATTTGGGGTTTATCCTTTTGACTTGCATGCAAAATGCTGAAAACCACCACCAAATTACATAGGTTCTTCCCTTTTGAAATAGTCTATGTACAATTGTGTTCTTGTGCACTACTGTTATTGGCTCCAACTAAAACTCTTTACATTCAGTTCATTACTATTTTCAAGAATCCATTGGTTTTCATGTGAATTAGTGAACTTCTAAGGTCCATTCTCTAGTGATAGTTTCACTATGCTTTTGTTCGCATAGGAGCAATGCCTGAGGGAATAACGGCTGAGAGTTTTTTGAACAACATTGCGGAAACACTTGCTGATAGTGTTTCAAAGAAGAAATCTGTGTCATTTTTTGAGGAAGAGATATCAAACTCAGTCAATTCTCAGCTCAACAGACTGTTTGGGCGCCAGAAGCCAATCCACAAACTTTTAGGGGGTGGAAAATGTATGATGTTTTATTCCTAATGTGGTCTTTTCTTCTGTTCGCCTCATATTTTTCTCTTGCTAAATGTTAGTTTTAAATTGACTCTGTAGCTGCTGATGTGATGTTATGGAGAAACAAGAAGATTTCCTCAGGTGTTTTAGGTGGCTCTACAGCCATCTGGGTGCTCTTTGAATGGCTTAATTACCATTTTCTCTCTCTCGTATGCTTTTCTTTGGCGATTGGCATGCTAGCTCAGTTTGTTTGGTCAAATGCTTCAGGTTTATTAAACAGGTGATTCAATTATATGCAGTAGTCCCTATTTCTCTTGATTCATTGTGTTTTGTGCTTAAAGACCAAAGTTACAGCAATGGTTTTTTCCCTGGAAACAGGTCTCCAAGCAAAGTGCCTCGCCTCGTTCTACCTGAGGTGCTATTCGTTAACATTGCGAAGTCAGTTAGTGCTGAGGTTAACCGAGGTTTGGGGTTTCTTCAAGATGTAGCATGTGGAGGAAACATTAAGCAGTTTCTATTGGTATGTTTGGAAACATTAATTTTCCTTGTTTTCTTTGCATTTCTATGTTATTTTTATGTTTGCAAACCATGTGATTCAGCCCCTAAGCTATTTGGATATCATTGAAAGTTGCGAATCCAGATTCCGGAGCACTACACGAGGATGTGAGGATATCGACAGCGGGGCAGAGTTTGTTGGTGATGACTAAGTGAGTTGGTTGCTCTTCTTGAGTGTGCCATGTGTGATGGACACTGATCTCCCCTAGTAGAGTCAAATGTAGGTATATAGAGGCCTAGAGTGAACTTGAGGAACATGGAATACCTTTCAGTGGCCAGAGACCGCCGGAGGTGACTAGAGGGCATATGGAAACCTTAGAGATATAGGGGGATGGCAATGGAGAAATGAAAATGAGTGGGAGGCTGTGAGTCAGTTGGGCTACAGATTTGTCGGTTGGTTGATGCTCAAAAACACTTCTTGAGAAAAAAAAAGGTTCTCGAGTCCTGACTAAAAAATGAATAGGAAATGAGGCGAGGGTCTTTCATTACAGGAGGGAAAAGAGGGGCAGGGCTTTGTTTTTTTGGGGGCTGCCTTGTGCAGCTTTGGAAAGGAGAGAATTTCATAAAGTCACTCTCTCCAACCTTTCCTATCTATCCTTAGAAGTAGGGCGAGAGAAAGTCAATATGATATTTGCGTTGATTTTTCCAATGAAACTAAGCACTTTTTTGTCTTTATCACCACATACCGAAAGCCCACATATGGCAACAAGCCAAATATCCCATAAGGAAGATATTGACACAAATAATGGGGGAGGGACAGCAATGAGAAGGTAGCAACAAAAAAAGATAGCACAAGAATGAAGCAACCCATCAGCCACTCAAGCATCCCTTAGGCACATGGGGGCATTAAGCATCTAATAGCCATTAGCCAAGTATGACTTGCCCTACGGGCACACCCGAGCAACACTAAGGCCACCAACGTGCTTATATGCCACGACCAGCTGGTAAGCACAACCTTTTAACTCGAGGAAGAAATAAGCCCAACAAGTATGAAATCAAGTAGAAAAAATGGCAACCTATCGACAAAAATGAGGGTGAGCAACAAAATGGTAGGACAAGAAAAGGACAACCCGACGACACAAAAAATGATGGGGGAAGGACAATAATGAGAGGAAAGCAACACAATACTAGCACAAGAATAAGACAATCCATTGGCCACTCAAGCATCCCCCTAGGCACGTGCGGTTATTAGGCATCTAATAGCAATTAACCAAGCACGACTTGCCCTGTGGGCAAACCCAAGCAATACCAAGGCCACCAACGTGCTTATATGCCATGACTTGTTGGAAAGCACAACTTTTTAACCCGAAAAAGAAATAAGCCCAACATTAGTATAGAATCAAGTGGATAAAAGGCAACCCATCGACAAAAATGAGGGTGCGCAACAAAATGGTAGGTCAAGAAAATGGCAACCCAACGACACAGAATGATGGGGGAAGGACAATAATGAGAAGGAAGCAACATAATACTAGCACAAGAATGAGACAACCCATCATCCACTTGAGCATCCCCAAGGCACATGCAGGCACTAAGCATCTAATTGCCATTAGCTAGCCATGACTCCCCTTGCGGGTACACCCAAGCAGCACCAAGGTCACCAACATGCTTGTATGCCACGGCCTATTGGCAAGCACAACCTTTTAACCCGAATAAGAAATTAGCCCAACAACTATGGAATCGGGTGAAGAAGAGCAAAATAAGCACAACATGGCACAAAGAAAAAATGTGGGTGTGCAACAAAATGTAGGACAAACAAGAAAAGGGCACCCCAACAACACAAAGAATGATGAGGGAGGGATAACAATGAGAAGGAAGCAACAAATATTAACACAAGAATGAGGCAACCCACCGGTTACTCGAGCATCCCCTAGGCACATGCGGGCGTTAAGCATTTAAAAGCCATTATCCAAGCACGACTTGCCCTGCGAGCACACCCAAGTAGCACCAAGATCACCAACATTTTAGCAAACACACCCTTTTAACCCAATGAAGAAACTTACCAAGAACTACGAAATTAGGTTTAGAAAGCAAAACAAGCACAATGTAGAAAAAAGGATTGATGGGTTAAGGACAAAATTGAGGGTGAAAAACAAAATGCAAAGACAAGAAAAGGGCAACCCAATGGCACAAAAGAATGACGGGGGAGGGACACCAATGAGAAGTAACAAATGATGGGGGGCACAATAATGTAGGCCACGACTTATTGTCACAACCTATTTGCCCATTTCATAAGCTATGTTGAGACATCGTTTGTTCAATGGCTATTAGGAGTGCCCAATTTATTATATATAAAGAAAAAAATAATGTAATCATAAAAATAGAATTCATCGACATTGCCAAAAATGGCTAACAACATTCACCTAAGGTGTGCCTAGTGAAGCCCCATGATAGCAAACAGCAGCTAAAGTGCACCAGCGCCCAATTGCGCGTGCACTAGCGCTAAGCAGGACACCTGCGCACAGTGTCAGCACCACGAGCGGCCAACACCAAGCGCGCATGCACAGCACCTAGCAGTGCACAGCAGCGCCCAGCAGCATAGCAATGCATGCAGTGCCAACACCCACGCCCAGACAGAATCCAATGTGCGCACAAAAGTGCTCAATGCACAGCGCCACAGGCAGCCAGCACAACCAACAGAAGCAGCTGACATGCCAAATGACACTAGCAAGGCCAATGACACCATGCTATAAAAATGAGTGGGGAGGGACAAAAACCGACTGCCAACATTGAGAATCTTTCAATGCCATTCCCTTCTCGTAAAATATATAGTTAATGACGTGCACCGACCTTTGTAATTAAACATAAATTAATTTCCGTTTATTTATCCCTTTTCATTTTACGTCTCGTCTCATGCTGATCTTATTACAATATTATTGGCCATTGAAAAAGCTTTCTTTTTGGTAACTTCTCCTCTTCCTTGAAAACAGTATAACTGCCAATACATTCAGAATGAGTTTGCATTGAGGCTCCATCAACAATTCTGTGTAAAGAATTTCCATAATATTGTTAGGAAGCTTTGTTGGGCAGTTATGGTCTATTAAATTTGGCACGAAACAAATAACAGAATATTTAGTGGGCTTCGATTGAGTATGCCATTCTTGAAAATTGTACTCTCTTTTCTTATATAATACTCAGTTCACTGAAATTGGATGGAAGTGAATATTGATTGATGTGTATATTGTATGATTACCTTTCTCTAACTTGTTTGTCTCCATCACAGACCTCTAATCATTTTCCTCCATCGTGGTTCATCCTCCATTGTTTTGTATATATTCTCTCTCTCAGCACCACTTAGCCATATACATGTCGAAATACTGTAAAAGAAGTTTGGTAGTTTTAATTTTTTTTCCTCTCTTTGATGTTATATTGAACTGTGGAATGGTTCCTTAACGTATGCTAATTCTGCAAACTAACCCACATTATAATACATATCTCATCTTGAAGTTTCTTTACCACCAATCTTGCAGCGTTTCATGAAGTTAGGATAGTATAATCTTGATATACAAAATGTATCACTAACCACAACAATAAAATAAAATAAAAAAAGAAAAAATAAGGAAGAAAGATCTGGACCTCTATCGTGGATATTGGACGGAAGTGAATATCGATTGATGTGTATATTGTATGATTACCTTTCTCTAACTTGTTTGTCTCCATCACAGACCTCTAATCATTTTCCTCCATTGTGGTTCATCCTCCATTGTTTTGTATATATTCTCTCTCTCTCTCTCAGCACTACTTAGCCATATACATGTCGAAATACTGTAAAAGAAGTTTAGTAGTTTTAATTTTTTCCCCTCTCTTTGATGTTATATCGAACTGTGGAATGGTTCCTTAACGTATGCTAATTCTGCAAACTGACCCACATTATAATATATATCTCATCTTGAAGTTGCTTTACCACCAATCTTGCAGTGTTTCATGAAGTTAGGATAGTATAATCTTGATATATAAAATGTATCACTAACCGCAACAATAAAATAAAAAAAAAAAGAAAAAATAAGGAAGAAAGATCTGGACCTCCATCGTGGATATTGGACGGAAGTGAATATTGATTGATGTGTATATTGTATGATTACCTTTCTCTAACTTGTTTGTCTCCATCACAGACCTCTAATCATTTTTCTCCATTGTGGTTCATCCTCCATTGTTTTGTATATATTCTCTCTCTCAGCACTACTTAGCCATATACATGTCGAAATACTGTAAAAGAAGTTTGGTAGTTTTAATTTTTTCCCCTCTCTTTGATGTTATATCGAACTGTGGAATGGTTTCTTAACCTATGCTAATTCTGCAAACTGACCCACATTATAATATATATCTCATCTTGAAGTTGCTTTACCACCCATCTTGCAGTGTTTCATGATGTTAGGATAGTATAATCTTGATATACAAAATGTATTACTAATCACAACAATTAAATAAAAAAGAAAAGAAAAAAGAAGGTAGAAAGATCTGGACCTCACCATAACTGTCCTTGAAGTAATAATCACCCAAAACCTAATATATTATTACAAGCGTGCCATTGTTTCCTTTAACTCCATGGGGATAACTGAATTGACTCTTGAGAAATCCCTCCAGGTTGTAACAAGCTTGTTGGCTGCTGCTATGATTGGATGCTGGTGCAATTTTTTGACTGTCCTGTATACCGGTGAGATGTCTTATTATTATTCTTATTATTATATTTTTGTGAATGCGTCTTGTTGTTATGGTATATAATTTTTAGGTTGGTTCTGTGCAGTTGTGTGCAGTTGGTAACATGTTTAAGAATTCTCAATCAACTGGTAACCGTCTTTAGAAAATTTTGATCAATTTATGTGGGACTGGATCAAATTTGGGGAAATTTCGAGTATGGAACAAGAGCCATCGTGCAGCTCCTAAAAACAAGGTTCATCTAGAAATGAGAAATGATTGCCTACTTCTTGGCAAACCTTTTGACTATCTCTGCAACCCTACCTCCTTTTATAACTATGTGGTGATTTGGGGCCTTAGCTGGTGATCCGTATTGTTTCCCTTTTGATGAGGAAACTATCTCCCATGTTCAGATCATTTCTGGCTATACACCTTTTGTTAGTTAGTCTTGGTAAAACTCATAATGAGGTCCTCAATAATGTGGTGTAAAGACTCCTTTGGCATGTCAGTTTCAGACACATGAGATAGGGAAACTGCTTGGACACACTGGGACATCCGTGTCCAATAATAGACACGCCGGAGGATACAGTTGGAACTCTAGTGAAATTTAAAAATAAAATAAAATAAATGGTAATAGTAATTAGTATGATAATTTTAATAATGATATTTGGCGTAGGACATGCATGCCCAATTGATGTTTTCTTTATTAGAATGATGTATTGAATAATTTTGACGATTATTTTTACTTGTTTGTGGATGTTCTTTTTATAAACATGGGTTAAATATATAAATAAAAATATATTTTTTCCAGTATTCCTATTGTGTTCGTGACGATGTGACCTATTTTTTTTTGAAATTGCTGTGTCTTGTGACCGTGTTCATGTTCATGTCCATGTCCGTACCTATGCTTCATAGCGTAATCTAAATGACAACTGAATTAAATTATAAATGAAGGGAAACCTACATAAAATTTGTATAAGATAGAATAATAGAATAGTGAGATAAAATTATCCAAACTCCCTTCGATTATATTTAGACAGTGTATGTTCATTATGCCTTCCATGACTCTTTTAGGAATTCATGAATCCATGGGGTGGTTAGAATATAATAGGAGGGATTGAGTAACAAATCTGGGTATTTGGTGTTATGAAGGTCTTCCGCTTCACTGTGAAATGTAACTGAAGTGGATAAACCTGAACTGAGGAGAGCCTAAACTTAATTCATTGCCTAAATTCCTCTTTAAATTTCCAGAGTTAAAACTTTTGGGCCTTGTTCAATTATGATAAGAAACTTTATTGTGTTAAAAGTATGATTCAATATAAAAGCTTGGATGAACAATGATGGTTATATGGTAACCTCTCGAACCTAATTGCTTTGATAGTCCTTTTTTCCCTTTTTTCTATCTTTTATTTTATCTTATCTTATTTATTTAAAGGATCCTTTAAGTGTTGTGTCTTCCTGATAAAAGTAGGAATTTATAGGTTTATTTGGTTATGGTAGAAAAAATGGTTCTGTTTCTGCATTTTCTGTTGCTGTCTATGATCTTGCATTGCTTAAAATGTGTGGATTTAAAGATGTTGCCATTTTCAGCAACTATATTTTATGAGATGCATGGCTAGTAATTAGTTGATTAGCTATTTTCTCACGTTGATATTTCTTTTATAGGGTCTATTTTGTCAAACCCATACAATTATTTGATAAAAAGGACGCTGATGCGGGCCGAAAGAACATAAAGGCTCAATTTTTTAATTTTAATTTTAATATTATTATATCTTTTTATTTTATATTGAGTTTCATTATAGTAATGGGTTTCTTGATTTATTAAAGATTTAGGCATAGGGCTGTTCAAAAAAACTGGCTAATCTGCAAAACTAGTTCAAACTGGCAGTTTGGTTTTTTTAGTTTCCGGTCCGGTTCCGGTTTGGAAAAAAAATGGAGCTGTATGATACGGTTCGGTTCTCGATTTTAGTTTCACGGCTCTGGTTTAGAACCAGACCGAACCGTTTGACACATGTTATATAATAATTATTCTAAATTTATAATTATATATGCACACATATAAAATGTTCTATATATAACTTAGTAAATTCCCGATTACAGTAGGATTATACTAATGATCGGTTTTGAGTCCTTATCTCTTTGCCTTAGTTATGGATGAATTGACTAAACATATTCAGGATGAGGTCCCATGGTGTATGTTATTTGCTGATGATATAGTCTTAATGAATGAGACTCGGAGTGGAGTCAACGCTAAGCTAGAAATGTGGAGAGAAGTTTTAGAATTAAAAGGGTTTCGAGTAACTAGGAATAAAACTGAATATATATAATATAATTTTAACAGTAATAGGAATGTTAATGGTGAAAAAGTAAAGATTCAAAACCAAGAGATACCTAAGAGTGAATATTTTTGTTATCTAAATTCGATTATTAACAAAAATAGAGAGGTTGCAAATAATATAACCCATAGAATCAAAGTTGGTTGGCTCAAGTGGAGGAGTGCTTTCGGAGTTTTATGTGAACCATAGATACCTGCATGATATAAAGAAAAATTTTATAGGATAGTTATTAGATCAACGATTTTATATGGGACATAATGTTGGGCTGTTAAGAAAGATCACATAAATAAGATAAGTGTTGAGGAAATGAAAATGTTAAGGTGGATGTGTGGTAAGATTAGAAAAGATAAATTTATGAATGAAAATATTCGTGGAATGGTAGGAGTTGCATTAATTGATGAGAAGCTGAGAGAAAATAGATTAAGGTGATTTGGACATATACAACGTATATCAGTTGATGCAGTAGTAAGAAAACGTGACAAGATCATGAGTAATGAAAACACAAGCGGAAGAGGTAGACCTAAATTGACATGGGATGCGATATTAAGAAAAGATATGAACTTATTAAAACTAACTGAAGATATGGTTCTTAACAAATTAGAATGGTATAAAAGGATTCATGTAGCCAACCCCAATTGATTGGCTATTTTCCATCGTTGTAGACCATTACTGAAGCCTTGATACCCATCATCATCATCGAATGCCCCTCCGTCGACCGAATTGCAGGTTTGTACTATCTTGAAGCCCTAGTTCTCTATCTCTATCCCCCCCCTTGCCACCTTGGTAAAAAAAACGAAACCTTACTAGTGACAATATTTTTCTTTATCTAAATATCTCCCTCTTTGAGGTTCAACTGTATATATATACAAAATTGTTGTCTAAATACATTCTAAATACAAGGCTGAAATTCAGTCATTAGTATCATTCTAACCTACCAAAAAGGAAAGAATAATCTGTACAATTAGGTCATAATTATAGCAAAATATATCCTGATTGACATGCTAAATATATTCTGATTGACATCTCCCCTTAAATTGATGCGGGTTGGTCAAGAAGCATAATTTGCCCACAAGGAACTGATGGCGCGGACATGGCATAGCCTTAGTAAACAGATCAGCAAGCTGAAGATCAGTGGAAATATGAGGAAGAGAAATGATGCGAGCGTCTAAGGTCTCCCGAATAGAATGACAGTTAACCTCAATGTGTTTCGTACGTTCATGGAAAACAGGATTAGCAGCAATTTGAATGGCACTGGTGTTATCAGCATGAAGAGGAGTGGGATCTGATTGACAGAAACCAAGTTCAGCCTGAAGTCCACGAAGCCAGACGATCTTAGAACATGCAGCAGACATAGCACGGTATTTGGATTCGGTAGATGATTTGGAAACACGAGGTTGTTTCTTACTCTTCCAGTAGATCAAGGAATCACCAAGAAACATGCACCACCCGGTGACAGACCGTCTAGTATCAGGACATCCGGCCTAATCTGCAACACTATAGGCAACAAGACGGAGAGGAGAACTGGTTGGGAAGAACAACCCTCGGTGAGGTGAACCGCAAAGATGTCGAATGACACGACAAACAGCAGCCAAATGTAGATGGCAGGGAGTTTGCATGAATTGGCTTACCTGCTGAACAACGAAGGAAATATCAGGCCGAGTAATAGTTAAATAATTCAAGCTGCTGACCAATTATCGATATAGCGTAGGGTTGGGGAGGAGATCACCTTCCTCACGACGATACTTCGTGTTGACTTCTAAAGAAGTATCCACCGAAGAAAAGTCTTGAAGACCAGCTAAAGCAATCAAATCCTTGGTGTACTTATGTTGATTCAGAAAGATGCCGGAAGGATCCCTGTGAATTTTCAACCCCAATAAGTATGTAAGATGACCAAGATCCTTCATAAAAAAGGAGGCCTGAAGATGATGTTGTACACGAGTGATCAAGTCGGAATCCATCCCCGTGATAACAATATCATCAACATAAACAAGAAGAAGAACAAGGCCGGCAGAGTACTTACGAAGAAACAGAGAGGAGTTTTACTGACTCTGTTCAAAGGAAAACTGAATCAAGGTAGACCAGAACTTATCAAACCACACCCGAGGAGCTTGTTTCAACCCATATAAAGAACGCTTCAATTTGCATACATCAGAAGAGGAGGAGGCCAAGCCAGGTGGCAGAGTCATGTAAATATCATCTTTGAGATCGCCATGAAGAAAGGCGTTTTTAACATCCATTTGATGAAGGGGCCACCCTTGGGATGCTACAATAGAAATAACCAACCGTACCGTAGTCATCTTGGCAATAGGAGCAAATGTCTCCTTATAGTCTATCCCATATTCCTGTCTGTTACCAAGGGCAACCAACCGGGCCTTATAGCGATCTAGAGTGCCATCAGAACGCAGCTTGAGTGAGTAAACCCATTTACACCCAATTGCTTTAACTTGGTCCGGGCAGGGAACAACATCCCATGTGTGATTGTCCTGAAGAGCCTGGAGTTTTTCATCCATTGCCGCCCGCCAACATTCATGCTTAACAGCTTCAGAGTAACAGGAGGGAATTGAAATAGTGGATAAAGTAGCATGAAGAGATGTATGAGAGAAGCCATACCGATCAGGAGGGTGAGAGACTCTAGTAGAGCGCCGAGGAACAATGGCAGAACTCGGATCTGGTTGAGCAGCTGGGTCAGGCTCAGGTGCCGGGTCAGATGCATGAAGGGGCAACGTTAAGCGTCGACATCCATACACGAAGCCAGGACAGACCCCAAAATCCAGTTGTGTGATCCTGGTTGTAAACGTTTTTCAAAAATTCCCACATGCTTTGAGCAGTCTTGTATGGCCTCAGATATAGGACAGACTGAGGATCGACAGACCCCAAAATTCAGGACATCACACGGGTATCCTTAACCGTCCACTGAGCCAGCTCTTTGCGTTCCGTAGGAGCAGGATCACTCCCATCAATATGACCCCATAATTCTTTTCCTATAACAAACAATTGAAACTGAAATTCCCAAGCGGAATAATTTTTTTCAGTAAATTGGACCCCAAAATATTTGCTGGTAGACATAATAAAATTACAAATAACAAGATGACCACTCACGAGAGATCCACGAACCAAGATCTGTCGACCAAGAGGCAAGAGAAACTAGAAACCAAGAGAACCAGAAACCAGAAACCAGAAATGCGAGGCGCGAGAAACCAGAAATGCGAGAACCAGATCGACGAACCAAGAGAACCAGAGTCGGCGCGACCAGAGGGGTTGCCGATGGGAACCAGTGGACCATAAACAGAGTCGGCAGTGGTGCGACGCACGTCGACGACTTCATGGGTGACGAAGAGCAGCGACGAAGGTTTTCGAAGAGCAGCGAGCCTCGCTGGAGGTGAGAGGAAGGTTGACGAGCCTTCTTGGATGTGCGATGAAGGTCGACGAGGCTTCCTGGAGTAGCGATGAAGGGCGGCAAGTCTCCCTGAGAGTGCGTTAAGGGTCAGTGAGCCTCCTTAGGTGTGCGGCGAGTCTGGTCGGTGGGTCTGGCTAGGGTTTCAACGGTTGTTGGTGGATTGGCTAGGGTTTCAGTGATTCGATGGTGGCAAAGGTAGGCTTTGATACCATGACAATATTTTTCTTTCTCTGAATACCTCTCATTTTGAGGTTCCATTGCATATATATATAAAATTATTGCCTAAATACATCCTAAATACAAGGCTGAAATTCAGCTATTAGTATCGATCTAACCTACCAAAAAGGAAAGAATAATCTATACAATTAGGCCATAATTATGGCTAAATATATCCTGATTGACATGCTAAATATATCCTGATTGACAACTAGAGCCATAGATAAACCTTCGTCCCATAATATTAGACCCAGTTCATTAATTGACTGGAACCTAGCCCACTTAAACCTATCACTAAATCCAATGTCCATTTACTTGAACCATATTCCTAGCCTAAGCCAGCCTAATCCAACAAAACCAGCCTAGCCAACCCAAAACAATTACACCCAACTCAAAGTCTCAAACAAAACAGGCTAACAGCCCAGTGCGACCTAGAAACAAAAACAAAAACAACCAGCCCAACCCAAAACCCAAGAATAGCTCAGCTCAAAAGAAAAAAAAAAAAAAGCAGTGAAAAAGGAGAAAAAAATCTTTCTCCTCCATCTACAACCATGATTACCAATGTAGATTGTAGAGTTGAACTTCAAAATTGAGGTTTTACACTATGATTCACACGAGGATTAGGAAAAAGAAGCAAATGACAGATGGTATAGCACACATTCGAGCTATATTAGATAAATTGGTCACTATCTTTTTGAAAGATAAAGAAAATAGAGCTTACAATTAGTGAAACTTCGGGTGCTCATCCACCCCAAAATTTGTGTATCGACTTTTGTTGAACTTTAGACCAGTCCAACAAAACCTGCCCAGCCAGCCCAAATACAAAAAGAATATAATCCCCCCCCCCCCCCAACAAAAAAAAAAAAACAGCCAAAAAAAACTTTCTTCTTTACCCACAATTATGATTACCAATGTAGAGTTGAACTATGAAGTCGAGACTTTATACCATTATTCAGATTAGAAAAAAGAACCAGATGATAGATGATATAGCACACATTCGAGGTATATTAGAAAAATTGGTCGCCATCTTTTTCAAAGATGAAGAAGAGAGATGCTATAATTAGTAATTTCAAGTGCTCATCCACTAGAAATATTTGTGCTTCAGTGCATGGTAGAGGATCCACCAAATTAGAAGTCTCAGACTTTAATAGGTACCAAGGCAAGTCTAATTCTATTTCATCTCACGAGTTAAGTGATCCTATTCCTCCAACTATTGAAGAGCATGAAATTTCCATGCAAAAAATAGTTTCACAAACAAAGAGGCTCTTAAACATGAGAATGTGCTCCATTTGTCCAATCATAGTGATTGTCTACCAATAAATGATGAAAGAATTGATTTCATTGGTATCGAAGATTTTGATTGGATGTTTAATCTATATTCAGTGGAACTTGGCACCAGCCTCACGATCATGATTAGTTTGAATGAAGAAATTAACGCAGCTAACATATTCAAAATGTTTTGACTATTTGACATGACAAAGTTTAGTATTTCAAGATGAACTCGAGGTCGAGTTCTATTTCTTAGTGGAGGAGAACGACGCGAACCATAAAGAACATAAAGGCTCAAATTTTTAATGTTATTAATTATTGTATTTATTGTGTCATATTCAGTTTTCTTATCGTATTTGGTTTCTTAATTTATTAAATATTTTGATAAGTATTGGTTAGGATATTTCTGATACGATTGTTATCCATTATAACTTATTTGCTTATAAATAAGGTGTTTTGTCATTGTAATTGTTAAGAGTTGATTAATAAAAAGTTGTGTTTAAAGTGGTGGCCTTGTGTCGGGGATGTGACTTTTTTGCACTACGTTTCTTTCATGTCTTAGTCTTCCACGTACTGCATCAAATGTATTAACACTTGCCTTTTGCTTTCTTATTTTTCTTAAACTTTCCATTGACATTGTTTGTGGTTTGTTCGAATTTTCTCTAAGAAAATGAAATAATCCTATTTATCAACATGCTTACCTCCGGTTTTGTTGTCTTATTTTTTGGGGGAGATTTTGGCATACGTACCATTTAGAAATCTTATTTTGCAATAAGTCCCAATATAACATTAATGTTTCATTAGATCCTATACATTATTTTTATACCAAAACTACCCTCCTCTCCCGCCGACGAAATCGACGAAATGCACTTGGCAGCAATGGCGATGAAGCAGGTTTTTGACCTGAAACTCCGATTGGTCCGCAAAGGAGTAGATTTGGAGGAATGCGCAGTTCGATGGAGAATTAGGGTTTGGAAGGAAAGAGAGATAGAGGTGAACGAGGCTGTGGAAGAAGTAGCGTTGGGAGGAGAGTAGAAAAACTAGGGTTTGAGATTGTGAACGGTATTATGAAGGATTTGGTTGCTGTTGTTGTTGAGGGAGGGAGAGGAGGTGAGAGAGAGGACAAGAGAAGTGAAAAAGCCTTAAATTTAACTCGTTTCAAAAGAGGTTAACTCTCAAACCTCAAAAAATAATCTAAGTGTAAAACTTAAAAAATTGGGTAGAGTTTCCTCTGTTTTTTGGATAATCCCAAAATTTTATGATAACTTGTCAAACGCAAACAATATAATATACTCAGGCACGAATTGGATCTCAATACTCAATCAAATCTAAGCTACTTAAAAGGCTATACATCTCGATATCATTATAATTACAATCATCCCAAAGAAATAAACTATTCTTAAGCTCCATACATTTTTCAATTTATAACTTGGAAGTTATAACAATTAAACTTGAATACATGATCTCTTATAATTCATAGCTCATCAAATCCTGTAAAAGTTACAATTTGAGACTTGGAATCAAAACATTGAAATTAGCCACAAAACTTTCCATCACATTATAGATCACTTCAACTTTCGTGCTCTTTTCAACAAAAAGAGTTACATGTCACTACACAAGGTTTCAAATAAAAATCCGACACCCATACTTATATGAAAGAAGAGAATAATTGATTATCAGAAGACTTAACCTCTCAATTAGAGTGGTCCACTATATATAATAATTACAAGAATACAGTAAAACCCTAATGGGCCCTTTATAGCTAACAAGCCTATTTACAGATATAATATACATACATCTCATAATATCACTTACACTTCCTCTCAAACTGGAGCATACATGTCAATCATGCCTACCTTGTTACAAATATAATGAACTCGTGGACCCACTAATGTCTTAGTAAAGATATCTGCAAGTTGTTCTGTTGTCTTCACATGACCCAAGGATATAATACCCTTCTGACACTTTTCACAGAAAAAATGACAGTCAACTTCAATATGCTTTGTCCTCTCGTGAAATACTGGGTTATTAGCGATATGCATAGCTGCCTGGT
>JAOTRH010000025.1:9832732-9878055 GCA_034768845.1 Heliamphora exappendiculata
CGCCCCCCCCCCCCCCCGAAAATAGAAGAATCGGCGCGATCCAATTCGCCATTAAAGCTCTGATCCAAAATCCTGGTACTTCATTCGAGAATTTTTTATCAACTTCATTCAAAATTTGTTCTGTTCTGTACCGTAAAGGTCGCGATTGCATTCGGTATTGAAGTTTTCTCAAAAAAGTGTGAAGAAATCGCAGGGCTTTCTCCTTATAGGTATGGTCTCCTTCCCTTTATCTCCAAATATTCTTCTTCGGATGCTGTTTTCTTCGGGATATGATATGGATATACACACATGCGTATTTATATTAAATTAATACAGTAATACTACATATACGCAGACTTTCAACCTCAGAAATTGGATTCTGATCATTCATTTGTACTAAAATCTATAATACTTGGCAATTTCAATACAAATGGATGACCGGATCAAATTTCTGTAATTTTTCTGGTTGAAAATATGTGTATAAAGCATTTTCATATTAATATATGTGCTACTTTGCCCTTGTACGTGCTGTTCGTTAGCAGTTTGATTTTTTTTGAAGTTTTTTTTTTTTTGTCGGAGATCGTTATTATGGAAAATTTCTCGTGTTCCTGTTGAGAAATTCTGTGGAATCTTCTTGCCTGTTTTGGTTATTTGAAAGGGGGAAAAGAAGGTGAAAGGAAGGAAATAGCCTCTTCTTTGGGGCTATTTTTTTCAATCCTCTCGTTTCCATCTGTTTACCTGATTGGAAATTTTGATAAGGGGGAAACCAATGTGGACGAAATGCTTTTGATCGTTAGGTTCAAATAATATGATGCAATTGCGATGACCAACTTTAATTCGCGACCTCAGCCTTCGTTCTGAAACTTCTCCACCCCCGCCCGTGTTTAATTTTCCGTGAATGTTTTTCTTTTGTTGATGCATCTGTTTGGTTGCCATGA
Organism: Heliamphora exappendiculata; assembly: GCA_034768845.1. Classification (NCBI taxonomy): domain Eukaryota; kingdom Viridiplantae; phylum Streptophyta; class Magnoliopsida; order Ericales; family Sarraceniaceae; genus Heliamphora; species Heliamphora exappendiculata. The sequence continues at coordinate 9,833,650 of JAOTRH010000025.1, forward strand.
AAATTAAGAAAAGGATGTTATTATTGATAAATTAGCAAATCATGCTATGGCGATGAGATTTTGAAGGGAAGATTATAAATCCGTCTTTTTGAAGAAGAAACGGAATTAATCATACAGACTTTAGCAACTGAATGAATTAGCAACGAAACAGATGTAGTCAGATTTGCTAAGGTGAATCGGTCCCATGATTTTGGGGAGTTTTAATCTATATTCTGTTGTACAGCCATGTGAAGTTTTTGAAACACCCAGAATTGACTTCTCTGCAGATTTATTTGTCAAGTCAAAAGATCTCTTTTCTTTCTTTTGTTTTTGTTTTCTTGTTTTTGGCTTTTCCATGTTAACCAAAGAAAATTGCCAACAAAAATTCTAATTATAAAATATCTCTCTTCAGCCTTGGTCTATTCTTCCATTAAGTATATGCAATGAATATTTCTTGGTTTGGAATAGTTGCAGCTAACCCTAGGAAACAATGATAAACTCAAACGTCATTAGAGTCTGCTTATAGCACATTGTGTCATGTTCTATAAGCAGACATTGTGTCATGTTCTTGAGATTTTATAATCTAGTTTTATCTTCTTCTTTTCCGGGTTAGTTGGAACGAACACTTAAGCTTGTAGGCATACATGCATGTCAAGTCTGATTATTCACATTGCAGTTGTAAATCTTTTAAAGTAACAGCAAGATTTGCCTTTGGTTCATTTGATCATATACTATTTCTTTTATAACCCTATATGCATAAACTGGGTCTTTAGCTGAATGTCCTAACCATCAATATTTTTATTTGTCTTTTCTAGCAGAGCTGATGGCCTATGAACTAAACTTCCAAACTCCTACAGCACATTTTGAATCCAATGGAGATGTTTCATTGAAGCAAAAGTCGGAACCAATTTCAGCTTCAGAAAGTGTGAATGGTTGCTTTGATTGCAATATCTGCTTAGAATCCGCCCACGACCCTGTTGTCACCCTCTGTGGTCACCTCTACTGCTGGCCTTGCATTTACAAGTGGCTCCATGTCCAAAACTCTGCCTTCGAAACAGACAACCGGCCGAATTGTCCCGTCTGCAAGTCTAAAATCTCCCGGTCATCGTTGGTCCCGTTGTATGGCCGGGGATCGTCTTCCTCAGAATCCAATCCCAAGAAGCCCCAACGGGACGTGGTCATACCTCACAGGCCACAAGCTCTTGGAATGACTTCCCATCCACATCCACACACCCATCATTTCCAATCACAGACTCAGCCGTTTCAACACCATCTGTACTTCCCCCACCCTTACGGGACATATACTTCCATGGCACCGTCAAATTTTGTTGGCGGGACATATACTTCCATGGCACCGTCAAATTTTGTCGGCGGCACAGCAATGGCCGGCATCTACCCAACAGTCGTGATGTTAGGAGAGATGGTATTTGCGAGGATGTTTGGGAGCTCGGATTCAAATTTATTTGCTTATCATCCTTACTCGAATGCCTACCCTTTTGGTGGGAGCGGCAGCCCAAGGATGAGAAGGCAGGAGATGCAGGTTGACAAGTCACTGAACAGGGTGACCATATTTCTTCTCTGTTGCTTTGTTTTGTGCCTCCTCTTGTTCTAAGTACTAACTATCATCCCATGCCCACTGTTGGGCTGTAAAATTGTGCTATTAAACTCAAACTTTTAGCCTTTAGGTATAGGTTAGGTATATTATACCAAGTGAATCGGAGAAGAGGGATCTCTTGCCATATGCCTGTTCCTCCTCCTGTAAATGAGATACTTTAATGGTGAAAAGGGTGCTTTTTTTTTTTTCCCTTTTTTTATTTTGGTTGTAGTAGTATTCATTAAAATCATGATGAATAAATAGGAATAAAGTTCCAAGTTATTCTACATGACAGCGTTATTCAAAAAGTTTGTTTGTTGCTAATTTTAGCTTATAACTTGTCACTTTTCCTTCTGGTTCATTTGGGTCCTTCCAAAATAAAAATTTGGTTACAAATGCTCCTAGAGCATCATCATGATAATGCGGTTGTCAAAATGCATTAGTTTTTAACAAAAGTATGAACAAAATAGTTAGTTCTACATTTATTAGTCTAGATATAAGTTTAGCTAACAAATATAATTTTGTTGCTTAAAGTTATAAATTTAGAACTTCAACAACTAACTTATAACTTTTCTTTTATAAATTTATGCATTTATAACTTCTATTTTGAATTATAATTTCAGATTCTCAACAATAATTTATAAATTTTAATTTCAGCGACGCTAAACACCTTTAACAAATGCGAAGTAACTTTTCCTAAACTCAAGCCTAAAGCAGAGGAATGGTCCCAAGGGTTCAATTCTAAATGGATTTGTATTCTCTCTATTTTTAAAAAAAAAGAAACGTATCAATATTAAAGCAAAATTCAACTTGAATAGAGGCGCTCCTTAAAATAAAGGCAAATAAGTGGCTAAGAAGTTGTGGGATGGTAGAGAAGAAATTCCAAAGTTACAAGAAAATAATTTACAATTTTTTTTATAGAAATAATTATAGTGGGGTCCTATTCTAATGACTTGTTTAGGTATGAATCCTATTTATTTATTAACTATTCTACTAAATTCTATTTTTAAAAATCATTAAAATTATTAATCACACCTCATGTATGGATTTATTAATCACAAGATAAGAAAAAAGAAACATAATGATTGAAAATAAATAATTTATCCTTCCTTCAATAAATTCACACTTTTCAAGTGTGAGTTTATTAGTTCAACAATTAAGGGAATTTTTGTATATTACAAAATTTAATTCCACAAAAGTAATATCAAACTAAGCAATAAATTATTTATCCATATGTTGCCATACTCCCAATCAAATACAATTTGGTATATAATAAACTACACTATTAATTTTATATATAATAATTTATGTACTAATAATTCGAATACACTATTAATTTCATAAATTTAGTTCTAAAATCAAACATGCTGCCTGTTTCTTTTTCGCCACGTGCGCTGAACTCTAGTCGACTTTCTAATAGTTGAGGTCTTAATCCTTAGCTTTCTTTTCTAGTCGACTTTTTAATATTTGAGGTCTTAATCCTTAGCTTTCTTTGAAAGTCAGACTTCGAACTCTAGTCAACTTTCTAATATTTGCGGTCTTAATTCTTAGTTTTCTTTGAAAGTCGACACCCACCGTTCAAGGAGTATTTGTCGTAACTAAAATTATAAACTTTTAGATTATATATAAAGAAATATGATTATAATTTTAAGTAAAAATTATAAATATTTACTAAAATTTTAAACTTATAGTTTAAAATAATAAAATTTTTGTTTATTGATTTAAAATAAAAAATTAAGTTGACTTGTTTAGAATTTCTTAATTTTTTTATTTAACTACATGTTAAAATTATAATTTAAACGATGAAAAATACTCCTATAGCATTTTCCAAGTGACCAGAACTCATCAATTTTATTACATTTCTCACTGCAGAGGTGTAGAAGAAGAAAACCCAAAAAACGGATCTAATCTTTTGAGAAAAGTAATAGATTTTGCATATTTGTAACCAATTTAATGTGAAATTGAGGTTGCACTCTTAACAAAATTGGGATTAAAATTTAGTCAAAAGATAATGACAAAAATTAAATTCATGAGAAAATTAGTTTTTCTTTATAATCTAACTAGCACCAGGTTTTGGGGTACTAGTATTGTAGCACCGGGTTTTGTGACTCGGGATTCCTTTTTTATTTTTGGATTCTATTTTTTATTTTAATTTTTTATTGTAAATTGTAGAAGGTTAAAGATTGAAATCTACAAGTTCCATTCTCGCTAGCCAAAAAGGTTCGAGACGTCGTCCATATGTACATGTACAAGAAATTGATAAAAATGCCTCACTGGTTCTTTATCGGTAAACCATTCAACGATCGGATTAGAGAAAAGTTTGAGAGAGAAAGGTGAAGACTTGAGAGAGTATTTTAACAAAATTTTAGTTCTTTGATTTAAAATGCATATCTGTGTTGCAGTTTGTATGCATTTTATTGGAAAACTTGGATTTGATCCGAGACAGGTCATTTGTCCTAATTCGACCTGAGCTGGGTTAGATTTTGTCATTTCTCTGCTCATTTTAACTACTAGAATTGAGTTATAATTATTTCTTGTAATGAATAAATTTTTTTGTTATGCCAAATTTGTGTTACTTATTCTCAGGCACTGTATGAACTTTAGCTAACCACTCCTAACATTCTAACTCTGAGAGTAACTCAACTACTCCTAACATGATGGTGGGATGGCTTGGAATATAATTTATTTGGCCCTTATTACTCAAATTACCCATTTGTCTGAGCTTAAGTAGCCGAGCTACTTAAGTTCGAGTTACCTTGGCACTCAATTGTTTTAGATGCATGAACTAAATTCTTATTTGTCGATGTGGATGCCAAGTTGGATGATTGATTATCTAATCTCTCTCACAAATATATTGGAATTATAGTTGAATTTATGATCAAAGTTAACTATTAAGAAATAGAAGTCAAAAGGATTAAAATGAAATTTTTCTTAATAATTATTTTCTATGCTTAATTTTAATCCATAAATAAAAAACAAAAACTGTGTCAAAGAATATATATATATATATATATATATATATATATATTACTTTTGATCCAATAAAACGACTGTCAAGTCTATCATTAGAGAAGTAATTATTCAGTGCTCTTAGAGTATTATAGAATAAGTTTACGTGGTATTTTTATTTAATATGGTGACGATAAATTTTATGGTAAAAATATGATGACTCATATTTATTAGATAGTTAAGAAATAAATAATAATCAATGTTATATACAATGCAATAATTTATTTATAAAAAATATTACGTTACATTAATTACATACAATGGAAATATCTAACAATTTGCTACCAAACTGAGAGGTGTAGGGTTCAAGTTTGCTGAAAACAAGGCAGGAAAATGGATACATATGTATTTGACGATAAAAAAAAGTTTATGTTCAACGAATGAAATGTTATTTCCTTTCACTCCATGAAAAATTTCACAAATATAACATTCAAACATAGCCTGCAGGGCTTCATTTGGGAAATTGGGATTGTATTTTATGTTTTTTAAATTTTTTTTGCCTTAATAAATCTTTTGATCTTTTTGGCTAAATCTTCATTACCAGCAACACCCAATCTATTTAAATTGTCTCAATAAGAAAAATTAAAAAATAAAAAATAAAAAATACTCACTAAAAATAAAAATAAATAACATAATACATATATATATATATATATACACACGCAGGGACAGACGTAAAATTTTAATTTAAAAAGAGTAAATTTTAATTTTCGGAATAAAAATACTCTAAAACAGATAAATTTGTCTATGTCTTTTCAAAATATGTATAAAAAATACAGATAAATTTATTTATTTGTATTATCTGTATTGATTTACAAACAAATAAATTTATCTATTAAACAGACAAATAAATTTATCTATTAAATAGACAAATTAATTTTATTGGTTTGTATTTATATCTAACAAATAAATTTATTTTTTTTACTACACAAAATAGATAAATTTATCTATTTGCTTGGTATTTTCAAAAGAAATCACGCAATTAAATTTTACGTTAAAATTTTTGTTGATCGTGCGCTTTAAAATTTATTTTTTAAAATTTTTAATTAAAATCTTCTATTTTATATAAGAATTTAAAAATTGGGATTTTTTTTAATATAATAGTTAGAGAGATGAGTAAGAGTGAGAGAAAAGAGAAAAAGTGAGAATCGAAAAAAGGAGAGCGTATGTTCTTTTTAAATTTTAAAATGTGTGAACTTCACTTTAATTATAAACTCAATTTTTAATTAATTTTTAAATTATGATTAAATTAATTTTTAGTACATTATGTTTCTAAATTATTTTTTTTAAATTTTTTATTGCCTAAAATCACTCTTTAAATTATATTATATATATGCTAGCAAATTATATGTGCCTAAAAGCATTATTTAATATAATATATATGCTAGCAAATTATTTGTGTCTAAAAGCATTATTTAATATAATATAATTTAAAGATTGATTTTAGATAATAAAAAAAGTAAAAATAAAAAATAATTTAGAAAAATAATGTACTAAAAAATAATGCTTTTAGGCACGCGCGCGCGCGCACATATATATATATATGTGTGTGTGTGCGTGTTTGGATTTGAATACAAATTATTGAATACGAACGAAAGCACACATCCATGCACGCACAAAAGAAAATATCACACAAGAATATACGTGGTCCGGCACAACTTACTTACGTCTACGGGTGTGAGAGATAATCTACTATAATTGTACAATTTACAATCCCGAGATCAAAAACACTTCAAAACCCAACACTCACAACCTGAGTCCTGAAACAAATTCTATTTTTCTGCTCAAAGGTTACTCCTGTGCCCATAGTATTTTTTCATCTCTCCCTACATCTCTACCTCATTGATTTTCTCTCCACACGAAATAACTAGAATTATAGACTTCTATTTATAGGCAAACTCTAAACTCTAAACCCCTAACCCCATATAATTACAAACTCTACATATATTAGATTTCTTATGGATTCATGACTTTAGCTCAGCCCAAATACATGTAAATAAAATTTTAATTATATGGGTCCGCATAATACAAGACATACACCAACAATCTCCACCATGACTTAAATTCTGCAAACAACGCTGAAGATAAACAGTGTCGATGTCGATTATGTCGTCATCGTTAATTCGCTATACTCAAACCAGTGTAACCTGCACCTTTACACCGAGATACCCGACACCTATTTGTCGAGGTGTCCTGATTGCTAATCATTTGTCGAATCAAAAAATTGCGCGTATGACTTGACTCCACCTGCAACTAGTGATTAAGCCAATAACCAACTCTGATCTTCCACCACGACTTTGGATCTTCAACAACCGCCGGCTCTGATACCATTTGCAACAACCCGATTCTTCACATGACAACGATATTATCCGCCTTAGGTAAACCTCTCAAAGTTTTGTTCTTTTCAGGGGGTCACCCATCCTTACATTGCTTCCGCTCAAGCACGCTTAACTGCGGAATTCTACTAGATCTTTACCACGTGGGAAAATGTCTCGTTGAATATAAGGGTTCAAGAGTTTTCTTTTATAACCCAGAAACTCTATCTCCCTTTCTGATATAGAATACCAGAATATCACAATCCACCCCCTCCAGGGCTGCACGTTCCCATGCAGTAGTCTGCCAACTTCAGTAGCCTATCAGTCCTTATCGACGTGCCAACTCCATCGCTTGTCCATATGTCACGCGAGACGGCATGAGCTCACACTCGGTGGTGGAGAGAGTCGGCTCTGATACCACTTGTTGAAATTTGAACACTAATCCTTAAATGCGAACTTATACTTAAAACTCACAAAAACTTTTTTTTTTTTTTTGTTAATTAGACGTTCGGGTCAACTTGCGTTCATTTCGACTATTTTTAAGGCCCTGAAATGAGTAGTCTAAGTAAATCTTAGTGACACTGAAAAAATTTAAGTAAGTGATCATTAAGAGCAAACTCAATAACTGACTAATAAAACTCACAAAATTAAACTGCACACAACCCACTGGCTATTACGCACGACACGATCCACTGAAACTCACAAATGGATTGCAAGTTGTACGCGCCAGAGAGATGCTTCCATATGGAGAGCCAAAGAAGAGAAAGTCGAGAACCATCGCACCAGACATCATTAATTGAGTTTCCGATGATGAAATTGGGCTCCAAAGTGCTGGGAGTACTCCATGCGAAGATGAAATGGTAATATACAAAGTGGACTTTAATTCAATGACACGAGTGTTCGTCTTTTAAATAAAAGATTAGAAATTCAAATCTTATCAACTGTATAAAAAAAAAAAAAAAATTTATAAATAGTTGCTGATTAAATTATTTTTTTGTTAATACCACTTTCTCTCTCTCTCTCTCGAGTATGCCAATTCGATTAATTTCAAAGAGTAACGTAATTCGCACTTATTAACAATCCGACTCTTGATTGCAAAAGCAAACACAATTTTAAAATATCAACGAAATTAACAGTGCAATTCAGTAGTCCATCAAAATGTTAAATGCGCATATCTAATCGCATAACCAACACAATGCTAACTATTTAATGATTTGCTTTAAATAGGTCAATAGAAAAGCACCGACAAACCGGCCTGACTATAAAATTCAAACATACGTTTTGCAATTGAACACAAGCACATGCTCACCTACTCTCATTGTCCCGGCTATGGCTCGCAAATGGGACGTACTACTATTCCGTACCTTAAGGGACATGGAAAAACGCGTCTAATTATATAAAAAAAATATTAATTACCGCTTAATAGGCACTGGTTAAAAAATATATAATGTATAAATATTTGTACAAAAAGTATTAATATATTAAAAATAGTAAAGTTTCATACCTAAAAATGTATTAATAATAAAAATTTTTTTATCTCTATTAAATTATTAATCACCGTTCAATCGCCGTTGGTTAACACTACCCATTATATAACTTATCATTGTTTTAATTCTTTCTATTTTTTTTTAAAAAAATGGAGAGCTCGTCATTTTTATTTTTTAGTTTCTATAATTAGTTTATTATGATGATTTAAATTGTTTATATTTTTAAACTTACATAGAATATTATTTATATAAAAAATTAAATTAATTAAAAATTGATAAATAAATAATTGGATTACATAAATTTTAGAAGAATTATAAAATTTATTTTCAAAATCATATTTGTCGTCTATTTTTTTAGGATAAATATCTTTCAACTAGATATTTATGAGTGTTCGATTATCTTTATTTTTTATACATACAAGGCTCTCGGTGTAGTTTATAATATGATCAGCTCATATCATTAAAATAATTGACCAAAACATCATAAAACATAAAAGAGAAAAATATCTATTTATTTAGGAAATGGAAAAGAACTCGATCCTATTATTATTATTATTATTATTATTATTATTATTATATATATATAACCACCGACTCCCGCGTTCTCCAACGATTTGAGAGTCTATATAAATGAGTGCGCAATTCCTTTGAGATTTCATGCAGAAATTGAGTAATTAATCTTTGGTTTGAGTGAGATAGATCAGATATTGAAAATGGCTGCCGTTTTCATTAATCCTTATTCAGGAGTGCTTCTGGTTTGGTGCTTTTTCTTTTTCGTGGGTGTGGTTTTTGAGGGGATCAATGGCCAACCAAACCCTTGGCTCAGTGGTCATGCAACTTTCTATGGAGCCAATCAGAATCCCACCACCCTTGGTAAGTTACTCTTGGAATATTTGGCTAGTTTGGTAATCGATTTTAAATTAAAATTTTTTAAATAATTTTTAAGTCAAATGTTTCAAATAGATTTAAGTCAAAAGACAAAAACTTTGCTTAAAATTTATTTTTAAATAATTTTATATTCAATATTAATCTTATTTGATAAATTTTGACGAGTAAATTCTAAAAATATAATTTATATAAAAAATAGATATGTGTAATAAAATTTATGATATAAAAATATTAAAAAAATTATGTAAAAAACAAAAATGCTAAAAGCTTTTGAGCTAAAAAACGAGATTTTTTAGCTTTTAGAGCTTTTAAGCAAAAAGACAATTTTAAGCCGGTTGAGAAAATGAGGGCATGATGCAGGCGATGTCACATGATATTATTGATAAATAATAATATTTAAAAAATATTAAGTGAGTTACTCTTATTTTTTACTGTTGAAATTTAAACATCAATTTATGAATGTTAATAGAAACACATCCATGCACATGTCAAATAATAAATCACAAGGATTTACGTGATTTGACACAATCTGTCTACGTTTACAGGTGAGAGAGATAATCCACTATAACTGTAGAATGTATAATCATAAAATCAAAAATATTTCAAAAATTCGACACTCACGACCCGAACGCTTGAAATAAATCCTATTTAATTTTCCGTTCAAGAGTTACCTCGTCGCTCTCGATATTTTTTTATTTTTTTCTATATTTATCTACTTAACAAATGTGAGTCAACATTATATTAATTGGAGTATTTTTTAGCTGACTGAGAACACTACATATAAGTAATTAATGCCACTCCGAGACTACCAAATACTTATTGTAGTAAGTTAGACTGTCACTAATACTGCATGCAACGAAATTAGTGATTCACGTGCATATGGATGGTCGGGATACACTTTCTGTGGTTGGAACTCTATGTCCTAAGTATTTTTCTTAACTCTAGACTCTTTTAGTTTATAATTAAATTATTAGGGTCCGTTTAGTAATATTTACAGTTTTTTGTTTTTTATTTACTAAAAACACAAGATATGTTTTTGTTTATGTTTATGTTTATAAAAAAATAAAAACAAAAACATGTTTGGTAATATAAATGTTTAAAAAATAATAGTTAGATGTTACGGATAAATTCAATTAAAATTTATTTACAAAACAAGTAAAAACACATTTTTTTTATTTCTTAAAATTTTATAAATTTTAAAAATTATTTACAATTTTTTGAAAACAAAAATAATTACCAACCATGTTTTCGTTTACAGTTTACAAAAAATTTATAGATAAAAACAGAAAATAAAAAATATAAACGTTACCAAACTGCACCTTAGTGTTTGTGTTTATGCAATGCGTACATAATTAATATTTATTGTGTAAAATTATTGAAAGAGAGCCTAACTAATAAAAATAATACAAGATAAATTATAAAAATAAAATGTATTAATTGTTGATTATAAAAGTGCTTAAAAAATAATGAGATTTCAAAATTTTAAAAAATAATAAAGAGGATAAAAAATGAGTAGTCATGTAACTCTATTTTCCTAATTAAATTTTAAAGTTATAAAATTTAAACTATTAAAAAAGTAATTTTAAAACAAAAATTATGATCGGCATTAAGAGACCAAAGTAAAATCCTTACATTTAATAATAGTACAGCGGATCCTTCCGTCGAATATATGAAATATAATATTATTTTTGCATGCTCTTGAATTCATAATCAGGTGGAGCTTGTGGTTATGATAACACCTTCGACGCTGGGTTTGGAACAAACACGGCGGCGCTAAGTGGTGCACTGTTCAGAGGGGGCGAGGCATGCGGTGGTTGCTACCAAGTGAAGTGCGACTACAGGCTCGACCCAAAGTGGTGTCTCCGCGACGCCGCCGTCACTGTAACGGCCACCAACTTTTGCCCTCCCAACAATAATGGAGGGTGGTGCGATCCACCCCGCCAACACTTCGACATGTCTGTGCCGGCGTTCTTTCTGATTGCACGACAAGGCAATGAAGGCATCGTCCCTGTACTTCATAGAAGGTATATATAATATAATAATACAATCCAATGCACTAAAATATAAAAATAATGCATATTTGTATAGTTTACTAAGAAATTATTCATATAACAAATTAAATTAATTAGACATCGTTAACTATATAAGGAGTGTTTGAGAATATTACTGCTAGTAGTTTATAGATTGTAACTTGTAGTAGAAATTTGTGAGTGTTTAGTAAAAATTGTAACTTGTAACTAAAATAAATAAAAAAATTAGTTAAAAATTGTAGTAGAAGTTGTGAGTGTTTGAAAAAATTTATAATTTATAACTAAAATTAGTAGTAAAAAATTAAAAATTAATAATAAAAATTTGACCAAACACCCAAATATTCAAATTACATTGACATTTAAAAATATATATACGATTAATTCTTAAAATCATTCTTATCATTCATTTTTTAGAATTAATATATATGATTTTATCTAATGATTAATTCTTAAAATCATTCTTAAAATCCCGAATGATTATCTCTGTAAAATTAGCATGCAACATTGACTATTTAAATCATAAAAGTAAACAAAGTAGGCAATATAAAAATAAAAAATAAAAAAACTCTCCGTTTCTTTAATAAATAGAGAGGAGCCAGACCAGTTTGGAATTTATAATGAACTTATTGGTTTATTTATTTTTAATTTTTTTTTGTTTTTAATAATTTTATTATTGTTTAGTACTATTATCATACTTTTTAGATTGAAAAAGTAATTCTTTACACTAAAATATAAATATTTTTCTTACAAAAATAAGAATGAGCTAATAATTCAATAAGCTAATTTTTTTTATTTATTTATATTTTTAGTAAATTTTTTATCTTTTAACTAAAAAAATTATTATTTTTATTTCTCTCGTTGAGTTGAGACGATTTAGAAAATAAAAATAGCCAAAATATGAAAAAAAAAAAAAAAAACATAAAAGTAACAAAAAAAAAGGCACACACACACACACTAATGCATTCTCCACCGTTTGCTAATTATATTTAATTAAGGTTTTAAGTTGAATTTTAATTAAGATTTTATTTGACTATTGGCTTTAAGTTAAATTTTTGTTTTTTTAAAAAAAATTAAAAAGTAATTTAAGCCTTGTTTCTTAACCTCGATTTTTGTTTTTTTGTTTTTTATTTTTGTATATTAGCTTTTAGCATTTTAATCATTTTACTTTTTAAAATAAAATATTTTTATATATTTTTTTAAAAATGTCATAACTTTTATTATCTATTTTTTTAATGAAAATTATATTTTTCAAATATACTCGTTTAAATTTATTTAACAATATCCTCATTAATTAAATATAAATTACAGAAAAATAAATCTAAAAAATATAATAATTTCTTTCTTACTCAAATTTTTTTGCTTTTTTTTTATTTTGTATCTTTTGGCTTAAAGTCACTTTAAGCCAAAGACTTTTGACTTATTATTTTTTGGATTAAAGTCATTATACAATGCATCAATCAAATTTTTCGCTTATTTGGCTTAAAGCGACTTTAAAGAAAAAGTTTGACTTAAAGCATGTTGACAAACGAGGCCTTATTATGGGTAGATACTTTTCAAAGGGTTATATTTGGCAAATATTATTTTTTTTAAAAACATTACAAGCCACTTATATTAAACATAATCCCATTATAATTATGGTATTTTTTCGAGCTTCTATACTGTCCTTATGGTTCATCATTGAGCCTAATATTGTAAAATTTTAAGTAATCTCAAATTAACAAAAAAAAGTGTTAACAAATGTATTTGGCGCTTTGTAATATAAGTATGAAAATTTACTCATAACACGCATATATATGAGAATATTTTTATATAGTGATATATGAAAAATTATCATACATTTTGAAATATGAGTATAAGAAATTTGTTATAATACGTATGTATATAAGAAATTTTTCGTATAGTGATATATGAATGTATATGAGAAATTTCTCATATATCACTTCTTGTATAGTGATATATGAGAAACTTTTCATACATTTTGAAATATGAATATAAAAAACTTGTTATAGTACGTATGTATATGAGAAATTTCTCGTATAGTGATATATGAAAAATTTCTTATACATTTTGAAATCTGAGTATAAAAAATTTATTATAGTACATATGTATATGAGAATATTCTCATATAGTGATATATGAGAAACTTTTTATACATTTTGAAATCTGAATATGAGAAGTTTCTCATAACTTGTGTGTGCATGAGAATATTCTCATGTAATGATATATGTTCTCAATATTTTTTATCAGTGATAATGTTCTCAGTGGGCGACATTGGTGGAGAATGTGTTGAGGAAGATATCGTAGAGGAGAGTGGAGAGGAGGGTGGAGAAGTAGAGCTTGTTGTTGAGGTGGAATAAGAGGGACCACTTGAGCGAAGAATGAGAGATAATAGTAGAGTAGAGATAGTTCGCGCGGCGTCGAACCACTGAGAATGTTCTCAGTGGGCGGCGTTGGTGGATAAGGTGTTGAGGAAGAGGTCGTAGAGAAAAGTGAAGAGGAGACTAGAGGAGCAGAACTTGTTGTCGAGACGAAACGATAGGGACCACTTGAGTGAAGAATGAGAGATAATAGTGGAGTAGAGGTAGCTCGCGCGGCGTCGAACCACTAAGAATATTCTCAGTATTTTTTACTAGTGAGAATGTTTTCAGTAGGCGGCGTTGGTAGAGAAGATGTTGAGGAAGATGTCATAGAGAAGAGTGGAGAAGAGGCTGGAGGAACTGAGCTTGTTGTCGAGGTGGATGGGCCGACATCTCAGAGGCGGCGATAAAGAGTTATTTTTGGATGCGCCAACGTTGCAGAGATGACGGTGAAGACGAAGAAAGAATTAGAAAGATTAAATAAATAACAACTAATTTTTATACCCTGTGTGGTTTTTAGTTCCTACCATGATAGAGGAATTATCAGGTCATGCGGGAGGTGAGTGTGAGCGTAATCGTAATCGTGATACGTGTGTTAAGGTGTTTCGGTCAAAATTTTCGGTTATTTTTTCGATAAGGGTAGTATGCCTCTTTGTGATATTTGAAAAGTTTCTAATAACATGTATGCGTATGAGAATATTTTCATACTATGATATTTGATAAATTTTTCATACATTTAATGTATAAGAAAAGAAAACTATCTAATTTGAACAAAAGAATTCAAAAAGCTAATTTTTTACTAAACGAACGAATTTTTAAAAAACAATTTAAAAGTTAATAATCCTCTTTTTCTTCGTTTCTAATCTTTTTTGTTTTTTGACATGCCTAAATTTTTATTTTTTGTTTTTTCATAATAAAATAAATTTAAAATTATAATTATTTTAATTAAAGTTAAAAAGAATTCACTAAAGACAAAAGTACCTCTTATAAAAATTTTAAAATGACTTTTTTTTAAAATAAATAACAAATATTGAGAACATTCTCAATATTCAAAACTGTGAGAACATTCTCAGTGTCAATAAACTGTGAGAACATTTTCACTGTTCTCAGTGTCAACAACTGTGAGAACATTCTCACATGTGCGTGCGTGGAGAACATTCTCACTGGTTCTCTATGCACTTTCCATTAACATGCTTATTTGTTTGCTTCCCATTAAAATGAGAATATTCTCATCTTATGATATATAAGAAATTTCTCATTGCATTTGTGTATATAAGAATATTCTCATCTTGTGATATATAAAAAATTTTCTCATAACATGTGCGTGCATAAAAATATTCTCATTTTGTAATATATGAAAAACTCTTCATAACATATGTGTAAAAGAATATTTTCATATTGTGATATAAAAAAACATTTCATACATTTGATGCATGAGAAATAAAACTATCTAATTTGAACAAAAAATTAAAAAATTATTTTTTTACCCAATGAACAAATTTTTAAAAAATAATTTAAAAATTAATCAACTTTTTTTCCTTATTTTATAATCTTTTTTGTTATTTCGATCGGTTTAAAATTTTTTAAAATTTTGTTTTTTAAGAATAAAATAAATTTAAAAGTATAATTATTTTAATTATTAGTTGTAAAGTGACTTTTTTCTAAAATAAATAACAAAATTGAAAAAAAATAATATGAGATTTTTTTTTTAGATTTAGCACTAATCTTTTAATTCTTGATGGTATGAAAGATTTTTCACTAAAAAAGAAAAATTAAAAAATTTAAACACCAATCCAGTTTCAAAATCCCATTTCAGAATTTTTTATGATTTTCGGTGAAATATTTCGGTAGAAACTTTCGGGAAGTGTAGCAGTTCTCAACATAATTTGCTTCAAAGACATTTTCCGATTGTAACTGAGGTTTCATCTTCACGTGGGTTGGATTGAAGGGTGTCGTGTCGGAGGAAAGGCGGAGTTCGGTTCAGCATGAAGGGACAATCGAATTTCAACATGGTGGCGATCTCTAATGTCGGCGGAAGCGGCGACGTTACGGCTGCGTGGATTAGGGGCTCAACCGCCGGAACATGGGCTGCCATGCGCCGGAACTGGGGCACTAATTGGCAGACCGAAGAAGATTTTCGAACCCAAACGCTGTCTTTCAAACTCACGCTGGCCGATGGAAAAACCTTGGAGTTCTCCAATGTCGTCCCTTCCTCTTGGAAGTTCGGACAGACCTTTTCTTCGCAGAATCAGTTCACCTAGCAAAGCTACCCAGCATAAATTAATCATTTTTTAATGGAAACCCTAACTTGTCTAAGAACAGGAAAAAAAAAAGGGGTCATTCAGTCTTGACTCCTATTTGTAACTTTTGTTTAAGATTTGGTCTCATTATATAATATTCATTTTATAATAAGTTTTATTTTATATTTTTTGTTTAAAAAATATTTTCATTTTATAAATTGATATGACGCAAATCAATTACGTATCAATTTGCAACCGACTTCTAGAAAGTGTGAACATTACAAATATACTATGCGAGAAAATAAACATATGTCAAAGGCATACATAGAATGATAGAAAAGCATGTTCAATGAGAACATTGTTGACCGCATATACTTGTGAATTTTTCATTTTCAATAACTAAACAAATATAAAAAAAACTCATGTCAAATATCCAAAAAATTGAATATAGCCAACCAAAAACCAATAAAATATCTTATCAAAAGACTAGGACATTACGATTGTTACTGAAAATAAGAATGTTAGAAACACTCGAAATGAGAAAAAGAGAAATTTGTCAAAATCTAAACTTAGAAAATCAAGTTATCATTTTTAGATATATTTTTAGATAAAATGAGAATACTTTTACATAAGTATACTTATAAAATCCTCATTTTTACATATAATCATGCATGTTTTTGCCGTTTTAATCCATTAAGGTCATGTTTGTTTTAGTAGACTAATAGTCTGTCCGGACTATTAGTTCAGAGTATAATTCAATACCGCATTTGTTAAGTCTCTGGACTAATAATTCGGATGGACTATTAGTCCGTCAAATGGGGGATAACTAGTGAGGAGGGAATGTATAGAATTAGAAAGAATTGAATTAAGGAGTGAATTTAAAAATTTTAAAAAATAATAAGAAATATTAAAATATTAAAATAAATAACATAAAATTTAACTTATTAATTTATTTAAGTTAATTTTAAAATAAATTAACTTAATACAATGATAAATTATTATCTAATTCGTTATTTTATCCCACTCAATTCAAATACAAAAAAAATTAATTCTATCTCATTACTAATTCTACCTTACTACTAATTCAATTCAATCTACTTCGGATTATCAAACGTGCCATGCGGGTTAAAGAGTCAACATTTAGATAAAAACATTTAAAAGGACTTGGTGAAATACATAACTACTGACTAAAATTTTTTTCTAATGAACTTCTTAAAATAGGATGTAACATTAATTAACACAAAAAAATTTCCTTCAAATGGTTCATGGACATGTCATCTTATTATTATCAAAAAAACAATTTCAACTACACACAATGCACATTACAACACATAAATCACTACATATTTATAAGTATGATAAATTTTACGTGTCTAAAAGAAAACAATAGTTGAAAACGACTTTTAAAACCGTATAAACTGAGGAGCAAAAGGAAAAATCAAAATTTTCCGTACTTATTGTTAAGATTAGTGAATTACCATTCTTATCAATGGTATTTAAACAACCCGACAATCTTACGTTTAAGGATGGACCGAGGGAGAGGACAAATTGGGGCAATTGACCCCTACGATTTTTAAAAATACTATTATTATATTATATTATTTTTTAATTTTTAAAAATTATATAAGTTCGCCACCTCTAGTTTTTTTTTCTAAATGTATAATAATTACTCACTATTTAAGTTAAAGTATTTACAAATTTGTCAAATTCGACCATACATGAATTTTTTTATATGTGGTTAATTATAAATTAATTAAATCATTCTAAAGTTAAATAAATTAAAATTTTTGTGATTACTCATTATGGTTTTTAAGAGCCTCATATTCTCCGCAATTACTAGTTATCGTAAAGACGCTACACTAATCACTAGCTATATAAAAAACTTAGAATAAGTGCATGTAATTTCTTATTTTCTTACTATGTATTCTTTTTTATATATTAGAAATTACTTATTTTATATGATTTGGACGATTGACTTTAATATAAATAATATATTTTTATTTTTAGGATATATTAACTAGAATGTATATTGAATGATGATTTTTAATCAGTTTATTAATTTATAATTGATGTTTTAATAATTGTTGAATAATTTGACATCATGAAAAAATAAAAAAGTTAACAATTTATTGTCTTATGAATTCATTTGGCTTGTATTGGGTTACTAGTTCCAATGGGAATAGAACCTGCATTATTTGCTATAAAATTGTGAAAATTAGATTACAAAATAAAAGAATAATTTCAGT
This sequence comes from Heliamphora exappendiculata, assembly GCA_034768845.1. Classification (NCBI taxonomy): domain Eukaryota; kingdom Viridiplantae; phylum Streptophyta; class Magnoliopsida; order Ericales; family Sarraceniaceae; genus Heliamphora; species Heliamphora exappendiculata. The sequence continues at coordinate 9,851,795 of JAOTRH010000025.1, forward strand.
AACATAAAAGAGCGTCAAACACAACTTAAAATATTTCATTTAAAATAGATTAATAAATTTAAAATTATTATTTTTTGTTCTCATATTGAATAGAATTTTTCTCTTCTATGCTGATAAAAAATAATTTTATAATTTATATTTTTAAAATATTATTAGTGTATATGATCGCCACCCCTAGATTAAAATTCTAGTTGCGTCCCTTCTTATGTTTTTAACTCACATTAAATGTTTGATTGGCAACTTAGCTTTTTAGTTTTTTTATTATCACTAGTAACAATATATAATTGTTAATATTAAATATTTATTTACTATCACTACTAACTATATATAATTATTAATATCAAATATATAGAATAATAAAATTATCTACTTTGATCAAAAAGTAAAACAATTTGCTTTTTACCCAAACAATTAATTTCAAAAAATTAACTTAAAAACTAAATTACTAAATAACCTACTTTGAATCAAATTTAATTTTTTGACTAAAAAATACAAAAAAATAAAAAAATTAACTTTTAAATTAGTTGCCAATCGAGTCTTAAAGGCCAAGTATTGTACACTCTATGTGCTTGTGAGTATGTAATAATTGATGCAATATGTCTATTATTAATTTGATATTATTTTCAAAGATGTAGTGATTTATGTAATATTATTTATTATTAATTGAATATTACTCACAAGTAATATGGATTGTCTATAATTAATTTAATATCATTTTCAAATATGTTTTATTTTTGGATGAATTAATTAGTTTGTAATTTACTCAAACTCTGGATGATTGGAAAACCTTCAACCGGTAGCAGTTGTATAACTTCTAATTGATGCAACGGTACTGAATACTGATCTTGATTCTCTTCATTTTTTAAATAAAAAAAATTATTTTTATTTTTTTGCAGTAGTGTTTTTGGTGGGCCCATCTTAATTCTCCTTATTTCGTAAATAAATCAAAAGTATTTCTTCTTATTTTTTTGCCACATATGTGGATGCATCTTGATTATTCAAACTGCTCGTATTATAAAATTTTTTAATTTAAATTTTTTAATGTATTAGGATTAATAATTTTTTTTTTAAAATGCCAAAAAATTTAAATACATTATAAATTTGACATAAAATTAATTAAAAATTATGGTGTATCACAAATCTTCGCATAGAGAGACATTATTAAAATACTTTAAAAAATATGGCAAATAAAGAACAAAAATCAATCACCACGAGTCGTACATTGTTAACTTTCTTTCACAGCTAGCTTGAATGGCATTGTATTCTCCACTGAACTCTTGCAAAAAATCTTATCAAAAGTCGGGAATGGTTATGTTGTTAGAATTGTATGAATTCATTGGCCATTGAATTTTAAAATTTAATAGCAGAATTCAATTGGCAATTGAATCCTGTAAATTAATACCATTCATGACTATTGATTCTCCTGTAACTCCCATGACAGAAATTCTATATGAATCAAGCTTTTTTCTGATTTTCTATATACAAGAACAACAACAACAAGTACAGAGGTAAGGTGAAGATGTGAGATACACATATTCTGATTGCAAGCTGTGAGAGAGATGAAAAACAGATGAGGTACGTTCGTAGCCGAATCTTAGTGGTGTTCCAACGATCGTGTCAACCGTTTTATCTTGGGAGAGTGACGCCGGTGAAAAACCTACAATACTCTCTATAGGCGGTGAATTATTCTTAAAGAAACTGAATTTGCAGAACTCGGTTTGCATATTCTGTTCATATTATTTTCTGTAATTTCATTTCTTGTAATTTTAATTTATTGTAATTGTTGAAAATTTATAAAAATATATTTCTAGATCACCGAGCATGTATATTTTGTATTGTGTTAAATTTCTCCCAACACGTGTAGCCGCCAACGTCAATCTACTTATGTTTATCCAGTAGATGTCCATATCTAAAAGAGTTATCAGAGATAAAAACGTAGTGAAAACATATAATGAAAAGAGCAAAACACAAAACTAATTGGCAACTCAAGCTTTTTAGTTTTTTTTAGCTAAAAATGTAAAAGAACCAACATAGCTCTATTTAATTTTTTTTTGACTAAAAATAAAAAAAAAAAGCTTTTAAGCTAGTTTCCAATTAAGCTATAAAAAATTAAAATAAAATGCAAATCACACAAAAATTAATTTCTCTAATAAAGAGGAATTTTATAAGTAAAAAGAATGAGAATTTTTTTATATAAAAATATTACTATAAATAAAGAATAATTAGAAAAGTCACTAATCAAAAATTCGTGTCAAAACACCAATCACTACAACACTTTTATTTAAACTTTTACTTCATTTAAAATGATAATAAATCCCTTACTTAAAAGCTTATTTATTACTATAGAGGATCAGGATTGGAATCTACTAGTTCCGTCCAAGTTGGCTATGACGTTAGGGGAGAATGCCACGTACGTGCTTGCACAAAAAATGGGCGAAATGCCTGTCGGCGGCTTTATACCGGTGGACTCTTTGACGACCAAGTCAGGCAAGGGATTTGAGAAAGAAGGAAGAGCTTGAGAGCTAATTTTAGCAGAGTTTTTGCTAGGTAAAAGAGTACATACGTTTTCTTCTGAGGATGCTAGCTATTTATAGAAAGAAATATAATTGACTTGCCTGTGGGGTCCAACCCGACCTGAGCAAGTCGGGTTATACCTCTTCTCTTTTACCAATACATAGCAATTAATGTCTTGATGGTGACTTATCAGTGCCATCATTGTATATCTCTGCAGGATATCTCTGCAACTGCCTTCTGTCATGTCTAGATGTCCATTTGTATTCAGGTCCAACTTCAGGCCTAATTTGGGCTAGGGCTAAGCCACCCCTATTTGACCATTTTAGCCCTAAGTTGTCTCATTTACTACCGATTTTTCATCGTCGTACCACTTCTTGGATATGTGTACCACGGGGCACAATCTTATGTGTCATCCAACCAGCTCGGCCTAGGGATCGAGTATCTTGCTTTTCTAAGTGAAGAAGGCCAAGCATCTTCCTAATGATGCCGAACACCATGTCTTCAGGATTTGGGAGCTGAGCTCTCATTGAGTGCGGGGTTAACTCCCCAAAGTCTCCAGGGCTCAGATACGCTACCATGTAGCTCGGCCTGTTACCCGAGTTCATGTGGACATGCTGAGAAACGTCCCGTGCTGATGTGGACTGCCGCGTTGTACGGCCTGCCACGTGTGCACCACGTGACCTTGGTTGGAACTTGATCTCCCTCAATTGCCCCCATCATCATGCTGTTGTTCGGGAACTCAAGCAGCTGGAAGGTGATGTAAGGCCCTTGCTCGATCCGTCACTTTGCCCTTTGGCCGGGAGGCTTGTTGAGCTAGTCTTGCTAACTTACTGTTCCTTAGCTATCATCACATGCCAACGGTCACATCCGCCACGTGGCGGTGTCCCGTCGGGTCTGCAGCGCATTTACTGCGCATTAAATGCACATTAATTGTGTACGGCGTCAGCCGTTCCTTGGGTACGGGAAAGTCGCAGGAATATCGGCCGTCATTCTTAATAAATGTTAATCATCAATGTTTAAGACGGTTGGGAGAGCTCGGGTCTATAAATCCGAACAACGCTCTATCCTTTTTTAGCTACTCGAGGTCCGATTTCGTTCAGTGAGTCATGCCTTTGCTCGGACACACTTTCCAACTCTAGAGCTGGGTATAATTTTGTTCGGGTAGCATTAACTCCTCATTTATTCATACGGCGCGCGCATTACGTCTGACGCCGTCTGTTGGCGCTTCATTTGAGGGGAATGGGAGAGTATAAAAGGGGGAATCCCCCTTTCTCTCTTCTCTTTACGAACTTTTATCCTCCTTCTTCCTTTAGTGATCTCCGACGACCTTTGGCAATTTTCGGCGAAAGCTCCCACCATCTTCGGCAGCAACTCTGCTTGGAATGACTATCTCCGGGACCTGTTTGCATCGTTTCTTTCAGGTAAGCCTTGAATCCTTCTTGTATTCCTTCCTTCGAATTTCTATTTTGTGGCGTCTTTATCGTCGCCGCTGTGCCACCTCTGTGGTCCACGGTGGTGCTGTTTGGCTACCGGTGCTGCCGCCATTGATGGTGGCGGTGCTGGTGGCTGTGTTCTTTCTCTTCATAGGAAACATTGCAAAGAAACTAAACTGTAGAGAAACTAAACTTCTTTCTCCCCTTTTTTGTTTTAGAAAATGGGTCGGTTAGCTCGTTATGTCAACTCTCCGGCGGCTTTAGCTGAGCTCTGCCGAGCTAGGTCAATCCCCGCAGACGTTACCATACGCTCGGCATCCGATCAAGAACACTGGACTGCCAAAGGGCCCGGAGGAGTTGTTCTCCCTCGTGTGGAACTTCTGGAGTCCAGGCTTGAGTTTCCACACCCGAGCATTATTAGGGAGGCTCTGGCATTCTATTGGCTATGCCTGGCACAGCTCACCCCAATGTTTTTTCAATTTTGATGGGCGTAGCTTTGCTGAATTGCTATATGGGCATCAACCTCGGTGTCCGGGAGATTCAGTACTGCTACTCCATAGTAGAGATAACCCGGGGTGTCAACAAATATTACTTCAAGACCAAAGAAGGCTGTCAAATCGTGCTGGACTTGAAGAACTCCCACAAGGGAGATTTAGAGGACTTCATCGTGGTCGGGGGCAACTGGAAGCTAGACCCTGGCGTCCATGATCCTTGGGCAAGGCTGTACCTAATGAATTCGGGCTCCCCAGGTAGCCGAGCTCCACCCCATAGCTCTTTTTGTCATCATTTATACATTCTGAGCATATGAGTACAAAACCGTTCTAATTGATCCTTATTTGTTGTTGCATGTTCTGTTGTCTTTCACAGCTGAGGACTCGGTGCAGGCGAGCCATAACGTGGACTGGGCATTGGCCAATAGCTTGTGCCTGCCTAAGGACAAGGCAGAGTATGCAACCATCTCTGACGCCGCGTTGACCAAAAAGGCCGGCCAACACATCATCATGGTAAGCAATCTTCCTGAGCTCTCAGTACTTGTTTCTTTACCTACCATTTTTATTTGCCGAGCTAATATATTTTCTCACTGCGCAGGGTTTGTAAATTGGCATCGAGGCTGCTGATCGATGCAAGAAGGTACAGAAGAGGTACAACCTCCTGTACACCGAAGCCTTGAAGAGCAAGGAGGATATCAAGGTCCTTCAAGCATAAGTAGGAGAGGCGGTAAAGGCGAAGGAGGACACCGAACTCTTGGTATGCCGAGCAAGGGAATTGGCTAAAGAGCACGAGGCCAATCTGGCCTCCGTGCTCGTACAGCTCAAGCAAGCCAGGAAGTTAGAGGAGGCCATTCAGCGTGCATACACCGACCTCCAAGAACTCAATGCCCAAACCGCTCAGGCTAAATTCAACAAGGGCTATGATAAAGAGGGGGATGATTACCCCGCGCAGGTCATGACCATGCAGAACCCGCTCTTCAAGATGGGCTGGGATGCTGCTTTGAAGGCCGCTTATGTCGTCGAGAACTCTCTCCTGCACCAGGAGGTGCCATGGCTCCAACCGAGCATCCCATTTCTCGGGAGGCGCACATCTTCTCGGTAGGGCCAACCCTCCTGGCCGGGTCTTGGAAGTGATCCCCGTCTCCGAGGTCCCTATCCCTCCACCTCCAGATGAGTTGATACCTCCTCCTCCTCCCCCACCAACTGAGCAGGGGTTGGACGGGACTGAGAAAATAGCAGGCTACGAGGAGTTGGATCCACTCTGGCCCGAGACCGGGCATACTGACCTGAATGCTCCGGTTGATCTGACGTTGGAGGAGGATGATGAGGACCGAGAAGAGGGGGGTGTCCGGGAGGAGCAATTCGAAGGCAGAGTAGCTGGAGAAGATCAAACTGAGCAGGATTATGATCCCCCAGCTGAATGATCCTTGTAATCCTCCCCCTTTTTTCTTTCAAGTCTGCGATGCACGACCTCATTTCCTTCTGTGAGGTCAGCTCACTCTAGTTATACTGAAAAACTTTACATTAATGCATTTGCAATTCGATTTCTGAGCAAGTATTCTTACGCGCTTTCTTGTCTTGTTCAGTTTCCATTTGCTCTGTTCTGTTCTGGTGTTGCACCTATGCTTATCTCTTCGTTTCGACTTTTTTCACGCAAGTCTTTGAAGCTCGGCCTCATACAGTAGGGTGTGGTCGGATAGCTTCTTAACACATTGAGAACATAACGAGCTAAGATGTCTAACAACTTAACAAGATCACTCGAACACTATTAATTAAATACTATTAATTAAATCAAGCCATAGTGTAACTGAGCAGGTCTCATTGGTCGAGAAAAACCGTGCCGAGCAATCCCTATTGTGACCTAGAATTGAGATGTAGTAATCTCAAAATTTCACAAGTCATTCACACCCGGCTTAGGATTTCCTATTTGGTCATACCTGCCGATCAAACCCTAGTGACTCAAGGTAGAGATGTAGAAATCTTAAAATTTCCCAAGTCATTCAAGGTCGGCTTGAGCTTTTCTCTGCTCATCAAATTTTGACAATGCTAGCCGAGCTATGTAGTATATATCCTAGCTCGAGAAACGACCATGCTCATCTCTCGTGCCCATTGATGGGTCTTAACGCCTGGCCAAACGTGGTGATCACATTGGGTATGGGTCTTCGGACGCGCCGTGCATACGGCATCATTAGTCCTCTCTGACCAAATCTTTGGTGTCTAGCCGAGCTATAACTTTCTTGTCCTGGCGTGGCTCGAGGCCACCGGGATTTTGGTGCCTAGCCAAGTTAGGACTTTCTTGCCCTTGCGCGGTTCGAGGCCATCGAAACTTTGGTGTCTAGCCGAGCTAGGATTTTCTTTCCCTGGCGTGGCTCAAGGCCACCGGGACTTTGGTGCCTAGCCGAGCTAGGACTTTCTTGCCCTGGCATGGCTCGAGGCCACCGGGACTTTAAGTGCCCAGCCGAGCTAGGACTTTCTTGCCCTGGCGTGGCTCAATGCCACCGGGACTTTGGTGCCTAGCCGAGCTAGGACTTTCTTACCTTGGCGTGGCTCGAGACCACCGGGACTTTTGGTGCCTAGCCGAGCTAGGACTTTCTTGCTCTGGCGTGGCTCAATGCCACCGGGACTTTGGTGCCTAGCCGAGCTAGGACTTTCTTTCCCTGGCGTGGCTCGAGGCCACCAGGACTTTTGGTGCCTAGCCGAGCTAGGACTTTCTTTCCCTGGCGTGGCTCGATGCCACCGGGACTTTGGTGCCTAAACGAGCTAAGCCTTTCTTCGATAATGTCATCAATCATGCACAACCTGTTGGAAAAAATTCTCTTTATTCCTTGTTCCGAACAAATGTACATTACAGACTTCAATGATAAAAATTCCTTAAATTCTAGGCATTCCACAGCCTTGGGATATGCTTTTCTTCCATGTCTTCGAGTTTGTATGCTCCCGTGCCAGCAATTGACGTAACCTTGTATGAACCCTCCCAAGTCGGACCTAGCTTGCAATCAAGAGGGTCCTTTGTATTGAGGAGGACCTTCCTGAGGACCAGCTCGTCGACTTGGAAGTTCCTCTGATTCATCCGCCTATTGTAGAACTTTGCAAGTTGTTATTGGTAGGATGCCAGCTTGACCAGAGCCTGCTTCCTTCTTTCCTTGGCCAAGTCCAGTTCCTGAGCTATGTGGAGATCATTATTCCCAGAATTGAAGGCTTCAGACCTGATGGTAGGCATGCCGACCTCCAAAGGGATCACTGCTTCTAACCCATAGGCCATGGTGAATGGCATCTCCCCAATAGAACTCCTAGGTGTTGTTCGGTAGGCCCACAGCACGGAGGGGAGTTCATCCTCCCACTTTCCCTTAGCTTTCTCTAGTCTTCTCTTCAGCCCTGACAAAAGTGTTTTGTTCGAGATCTCTACTTGACCGTTGCTATGAGGGAATGAAGGTGTTGAGAAACGAATCTTTATGCCCAGGCCTAAGAAGACCCTCTTGAACAAGGTGCTGTCGAATTGCTTCCCATTGTCTGCAACTATGGCACGCGGAATACCAAATCTGGTGATGACGTTCTTCCACAAGAACTTATTCGCGTCCACATCTCTGATGTTGGCCAAGGGCTCAGCTTCTACCCATTTGGAAAAATAATCTGTGGCTACAATTAGGAACTTTCTATTGCCGGGCGCTTTAGGCAATGGCCCAACAATGTCCAGTCCCCATTGAGCAAAGGGCCATGGGATAGTGATCGGACTTAGCTTTTCGGCTGGTTGCCTGTGCAAGGGAGCAAACTTTTGACACTTCTCGCATTTTTATGAATAGACCTGGGAATCTTTTTGCTTATAGGGCCACCAATAACCCTGGCTCATTGCTCGGTATGCCATGATTCTTCCCCCGGTGTGGCCCCCGCATATTCCTTCATGAAGTTGAAACAGAAAGTTATGGACCTTGTTTGGATGAACACATAGCAGATAGAGACCTGAGAAAGGCCTCATGTACAGTTGACCCTTGGGTCCATTCAGCTCGACTTTTGGTCTTTTTTAATCGCACATATCTGCCGAGCAGTGGTGCCAATGCTTGAGCTCTCCTGCTTCTGCACTTCCACCGTTCTCTTTAGTCCAAGCTCGGTTGCAGAGGCCAGGGCTTCCAGGGCATCGACATGAGAGTTTCCTTCTCAGCTGACCTGCTCAATCTGTACTTCATCGATGCCCTTGATCAACTCGAGTGCAATAGAGAGATAGGCGGCCATCCTGTCGTCCCTAGCATTGTATTGCCCAGTCATCTGGTTGACCACTAGCTGCGAATCACAAAAAACCTTCAAGTTTCTGATGCCTAGGAGCTCGTCACTCCTAAGGCCTGTGAGTAGTTCTTTGTACTCGGCTTCATTATTGGAGGCTGGAAATCCCAACCTTGTTGTGTGCTCTATCGCTGATCCGTCGGGGGATATGTGGACCACTCCTGCTCTGGAGCCTTTCTGGTTTGAAGCACCATCAGTGAATAGACTCCATCCTTGTAGTTTTGTTGATCGGGGCTTGGCATTGGATGCCTCATTTTCTTTTTCTCCATTCGTTTTCCCTGTCCAGTCATCCTTCTCCCCCAGCTCGGGCTCCAGTGGGGTTTAATCTGAGCTGTGCTGTGTGGTCGGCTTGGAGAATTAAATAATAAAATCAGCGAGGGCCTTACCTTTGATTACTGTTCTTGGTCAGAACTCGATATCGTATTCTCCGAGCTCTACTCCCCATTTGGAAATCCTTCCAGATAGGTCAGCTCAGCGTAACAAAGATTTGAGGAGGTGGGTAGTGAGAACAATGATCTTGTGGGCTTGAAAGTACTGTGCTAGCTTTCGAGATGCCATGACCAGGGCTAGTGCTAGCTTCTCCAAAGGTAAGTATCTGGTCTCGACATCAAGGAAGGTGTGGCTGACATAGTAAATCGGGAGTTGCTCGACAATATTCAGTCTGAGCAAGACGGCATTGGCCGCATAATCGGACACTGCAAGGTACATGTATAGCTCTTCCCCAAACAAGGGCTTAGAGATGAGAGGAGCTGAGGTCAGGTACTCCTTCAAAATTTGGAGCGCCTGATCATACTCTTCCCCTAGACAAAATTCTTGCCATTTTTCAACAATTGAAAGAAATGATGGCACTTATCTGATGATCGACCGATGAATTTATTCAGTGCTGCTGCCATTCCAGTCAATCGTTGTATCTCCCGAACAGTCTTTGGGGGCTGTATGTTCTGAATTGCAGCTATCTGGTCGAGGTCTACCTCGATGCCTCTTCTATTGATCAGGTGTTCGAGGAACTTTTTCGATTGTACGCCAAATGCACACTTTGACGCATTGAGCCTTAGCTTGTAGGATTTTAGCACCTCAAACACACTGCTCAGGTCGGCCAAATGGTCATGCTCTTGCTTAGTCTTCACCATCATATCATCAATGTAAACCTCAATAATCTGACCTAGCATAGGTTGGAATATTTTGGCCTCCATCCTCTAATAGGTTGCTCCGGTGTTCTTCAGGCCAAAGGGCATGACCTTGTAGCAATAAAGTTCTGTGGGGTGATGAAGCTGGTCTTCTCTTGATCATCCGTGTTCAGAGCAATCTGGTGGTAACCCTTGTATGCGTCCAAGAAACTCATGGTTCTGTGCCCAGCCGCCGATTCCACCAGCTGATCAATTTTGAGAAGTGGGAAGGAATCTTTGGGGCAGACCTTGTTCAGGTCAGTGAAATCAACACAGACACTCCACTTTCCATTTTTCTTCTTCACAACAACTTTGTTGGACAACCACTGCAGGTACTACACTTCTCTTATCGCTCCTGCCTCGAGTAACTTTTCCACTTCTTCGGCAACAGCCTCTGTATGCTTAGCTAAAGACCTCTTCCCGCGCTGGACAACGGGTTTGTGTGTAGGGTTGACATTCAGCTTATGCTCTATTACCTCGGGATTGATGCCCAACATCGTGTAAGGAGTCCATGCGAAGATCTCATCCTGTTCAGCCATGTGAGTGCCGAGCAGGAAGAACCGATCAGGATCTTCCTCATTCAGTGTGACTTTCTTTAGCAGCTCCACCACCTTATCTGCTGGTGCTCTCCCGACGTCATCGAGGAGTGGCCTGTCATGGACTTCCATCACACACATCTGTTCGTCGCCAGAGGAGCCTTCTTTACTTCGGATGGTAGCCATAAAACATTGTCTGACCGCTGCCTGATCTCCCCTAATGCACTCTACACCCTTGGCGGTTAGGAACTTCAGGACCTGATGGTAGGGAGAAGGGATGGCTTTTAGCTGATGAAGCTAAGTCCTTCCCATTATAGCATTATAAGGCGACGGGACATCCACCACCAAGAACTCAATATGTCTGAGCTCGGAGCCCGCCTTGACCGGAAGCGTGATCTTTCCCATTGGAAGGGTGTGCTGACCATTGAACCCGACCAACAAGGTAAGGTATTTATGCAAGTCTGCTTTCGTGAGCCCTAATTTGTAGAATAGGTCGGCGTGCATCACGTCTACTGAGCTCCCTTGATCGACTAGGATACGCTTTACGTCATACCTCCCAATCCGGATGGTTATAACGAGCGCGTCGTTGTGAGGGTGCTCAACCCCCTCAAGGTCAGCATTAGTGAACGTCAAGTCCCCAGCTAGGAATTCGTTGCTCGAGCTGGGCCTGCATCACCTCACGATGCGCCCTTTTTCGGCTTTGACCCCGTGCCTCATTTGAAGTCTCCGGCTTAGGGGCTGCATGAATGACATTGATAACTCAAATTGGTTCTTCAGCCGTCCCACCCTGATCGGCGCGGGCATTCTGCTCAGCCCGGGTCTTTTTCTTGTCAATATACTGCTCGAGGTTCCCTGCTTTGACTTGCACCTCGAAGAACCTTTTGAAGGTTCGGCAACGGTCGATGCAGTGCCCGTGCTCTCTATGGTAAGCACATTGTTTCTTCTCACCTCGTTTTCTTGGGTCAGTGAACATTTTGGGAGGCCAGACGAACCATGGCTTGTCCTTGATTTGGTGAAGGAGCTTGTGGATGGGCTCCTTGAACACTGTGTTCGCCACCTCGTACACCTCGTTCGACCTCTGGCGCTCCTTTTCTCGATCGGGCATCTTCCTGGCCTTTTTGTTCTCCTTCTTCTCTGCTCTGTCACCTTTTTGTGCTTCCCGGGCAGGCGCATCACTGCTCACACCTCTAACGTCCTCATCCACCTTGGAGTGCTGCTCTATTCTCAACATCATCTCGCCCATGCTCTGAGCAGGTCTCTTGGTCAGCGAATGCCTCAACTTGTGGGTTTTCTCTAACCCGGGCTTGAAGGACGCTTCGGCGAGCTGCTCGTTGCTGTCATCTATATCATTGAAGGTCTCCTAGTATCTCCGATCATACGACCTTAAGCTTTTGTTCTCAATCTTCCTCAATCTGAGCAAGGAGTCGATTTCTTTGGGCTGACGGTTGTTCGTAATGAACCTTGCTGTGAACAGCTCGACGAGTTATCTCCAGCTTCCCACTATCCCAGCTGGGAGCTTATCGAACCAATGCAAGGCCACCTCGCCGAAGCTGGACGAAAATATCCTGCACATCAGAGCATCATTTCTGCTCCAAAGCGCCATCATCTGTCTGTAATGTTGGATATGACCCATTGGGTCAGTTTTCCCATCATACAAGTTGAACTTGGAGTTTGAAACTTTCTTGGCGGATCAGTTCCATCCACCTCCCTTGTGAATGGGGAAGCAGATATTTGCTTCAATGCCCTCCGAGCAGCGTCCTGAGCCGACCTCCCTGTGGTCAGTTGTAATCTCTATTCGAGATGGAGATTCAACCATTGCTTTAGCTCCTCTTTTTCCTCTGCACGGCCGAGGTTATGGCCAGCCTGACATTTCTGCCCACGGCTGCGCTCGGCCAGCTCATGGGTGTTGCTGGAGGTCTGCGTCTGCCCTTGCCTATCCCTCTTGGAGCTTGAGACGCGGCTCTTCTCGGGGTCCTCTACACGTCGATCAGGTCGAGCGTCCTTTCTCGAGCCACGACTAGCCTGATGCCGAACAACGTCTCTCCCACGATTTCGGTCGGACCTTTCACGGTTTACCTCATCTCGTTCAGTTCAAGCTCCTTGCGAACACCGGTTCATTTGAGCCTTCATCTCGTTGAGCTCTTGTTGGAGCCTGTCCAGCTGCTCATCCCTCTTGTTTAGCTTGTCCTGATACCCTTTCAGGGCTTGTTGCATGGTGAAACGTGGGGGGAAGACCCCAGTGGAAGGCGTTGACTCATTAGAACCCCCGACCTGGGTCCGTTCTCTCCTCCTGTTGAGCCTAGTCCCACCAATATGAACTTCAGAGGCCACTAGGTATCCTCCTCCACGGTGAGTTGCATGCGATGCACCTGCTCGTGGTGCGCGCGGGTCTTTCAGCTCTTCTTCAACGTGGTTTCCCCGACCAGCCGTGGAGGTATTCTAGGAAGTTCCCACAGACGGTCTCAAATAGTAGAGGATCAAGATTGGGATCTACTGGTCCCGTCCAAGTTGGCTGTGACGTCAGGAGAGAATGTCACGTATGTGCCTACACAAAAAATGAGTGAGATGCCCGTCGACGGCTTTATACCGGTGGACCATTCGACGAGCAAGTCAGGCAAGGAATTTGAGAGAGAAGAAAGAGCTTGAGAGTTAATTTTGGGAGAGTTTTTGCTAGGTAAAAAAATAAAACTAACTTTTAAACTATTATTTATCAATGAAAACCTTAAATTGTTTTTAATTTATTATTCATTTCTACAACATAAAAAAACTCCTTTACTCTAAAACAATTTACATTATTTTAAACAACCAGAGCCAAAGTTGTGGTGTCATATGAACCCAATGCAATGGAAAAGGAAAAAAAACATATTAGGTATACTTTTTGAGTTTTACAAAAAAAAAGTTAGTATTTTGACAACACAACTGTTGGGATTATGTCTTGAATTTTTGACATCCAAATTCGGTAAGATGTCTGAACAACGTTGGAATGGTAAAAAAGAGAGAAAACTAGCAAAAGGGCATCTGTAGACTACAAAAAATCGAAGAGCAGACTTGATCGATCGAGCGGTTTGAGCACAAGTTTAATTGGAAGGGTCAACACCAAAGTAAAGATGTGTCGACACCATTTTTTCAGTAGCTAAAGTCTCTCATCAAAGTCGACACCAACGAAGATAAGTCAACACCATCAGTAGACCATGAAACCTTGAGTCAACACCAACTCTGATAAGAGTCAACATTAATGTCACAACTGAAAAACTAAAGTAATGCATGGGTCGACACTAAAAGTTTCATTAGTCGACACCACTATGTAGGTGAGAAAAATATAAAAACAAGGTCGACACCAACGAAGCACTGAGTCGACCAAGAACCAAGGTCAAGGCCAGAATGGGTCAACACCAAAAAATTTGTGTCGACACCTGCAACGGATTTCAAAATATGCCTTGGTTCAAATGATAACTTTTTTAGAGTATTTATTGTCTCCACCAACCCACCAACGATCATTTACTTCAGTTGACTATATAAAGAGTCAATTTTCAGATCTTCAAACCACTGGACACTCTTCCATTGATTGCATTGAAAGCTTAAATAATTCAAAGAAGCATTTACTGCTATTTCTCCTCCAACTAAATACTTTCACTCTCGTACTCATTTATTTCTAATCATTGTAAGGAGCGATTGTTAATGAATCTTCAATTTAATTCTCATTTTTTGTAAAGAATGCGTCATCTTTGTGATCCTTTAAGAGAGTGTCAGAACTTTTCAAATAAGAATTCAAGAATGAATAGAAAAACAGAAATTATTTGTAAAAATCTCTTCCAATTGTAAAGGCTTTTGAATGCACCTATAAGACATTTGATTATAATACAAATTCTTAAAGAGAGTCTTGGGTAGTGGATATAAGTTTGAAAAAAATCGAACTACTATAAACCTCAATGTTTGGTTCCAATTTCTCTTATTAACCTCTTTAATTTAATTGTTGATATATTATTTGCTATATTTATTTGTGTAATTAAAAAAATTTCAAAAAAAATTTAAAATTATTATTATTATTTTAAAATCTAATTCACTCTCTTCTTAAATTGCCTAGAACTAATATTACTCTTTTATGATTTAAAGATAAAACAAGATAAAATAGTATTTTTTTTTTTACCACTCCCGACTTTCATTTTTTATATCTTCTACATTTTGAACTATTGAAGCTTTTTGTACAAAAATCCCACTGGCAACTTTTGCAATTATTTTCGCTGATAAAACTTACTTTGACCAATAAATGAATGATTGAATAGTTATATATATACTAAAAAAAATGTATTTAATAATATTAATAATGAGATTAGTTTACAATTTTTTTAAAATATGAAAACTCGTTGAGTCAATTGTAAAAATTTATATATATCATTACACTTCTTTTTGTTAAAATAATAGTATCAATATATAGTATTATTTTTCTATAATGATTCGAGAAGTTAAAATTACTTTATTAATGTTATTGAAAACATGCAATAGATATAATCATCTAACAGAGAATTAGTAAAATTTAAGTAACTACACTAGTAATAAAAGTGATAAAAATCGTTGAATTGGCCACTAAAAAATTATATATCTACGAGAAATCATCCTTAAGTGCCCTCCACATGGGCTTTATACCTACACCCTCCCCAAAGAGAAAAAGATAGCTACTTGGCCTTAAATTCAACATCCATAGGCCCCGTTTGAGATTTTTTTAAAAATTTATTTTATTTATTTTTGTCTTTAATTAGTAATTTTTTAATATTATTTAGTCAAATTATTATATTTTTAATTCTTTTCATCGATTCAAGCCTACAAAATAAAAAAATCTGATCAAAATATTAAAAAAATTTTAAAAAGACAAAAATAAGCCAAAATAAGTTAATAGGTCATTTTTTATGTTACTTATTTTCGAATTTAGTGATTTTTTTATTTTTAATAAAAAATAATAATTTTTAATTCATCTCATCGAGATAATTTTTAAAAATATAAAAAAAATAGTCAAAAAATAAAAAAAATGCAAAATATTCAAATTTTAGCCCACACAGGGCCATAATGTTGTGAGCAACTTTACTTCACCCCAAAGAGAGATTTTCTTTAGGATGCCTAAAAAATTTTCTTATTAAGAATTTAGTTTTTATAGAAAAAATAGAACAGAAATTTTTGACTTTTTGTATGGCTTTTTATGAAAATGTATACATTATTTTTATTTTACGTTGTAGTATTTAAAATATTAGTATAATTTTTTGTTTTGTTTTTAGAAATAGAGTTATTTTTTTAAATTTAGGATATTATAATTATTTTATTCAAAAAAAATAAAATATTTGAGATGTGTATAAATTTTTTTATTAAAAAAATTAATGAATTTTTAAAATTATCAAATATTAACTTAAAAGTTGATTTTGTAAAAAGCCCGTCTTTTGGAAGGAGGGAAAGTGAGATCAGATTCATAACGATGGGCTGAAGGCCCTGGAACTCACAAGTTGGGTCCCAATTGAACTCGGTCTTGGGCTGAAAAGGTCTAAAACTTGTTCGAGTGTCCGAGTTCTTAAGAAAGTGGATAGAAACTAGAAAGTGATTTAGGAAAAAAAACAAAATATAAAATATAAAAGAATTAATTTTTGTTATCAGTTCAATTCACAAGAAAATTAATAAAAAATAATTTAGTTGTGAATTTTTTTTGTAATACATAATTTTATATTTTCTTTATAAAAAATTTTTTATAAATTTTTTTTAACTTTATATTTTTTTATATCAATTAAACGCACGTAAAAAAAATAATTAAATTTTTTCTTACTTCGTGTTAAATGAACGAAGCCCGAAACAAGACAAGTGCTATAAAAACTCTGTGAGGAGAGGGCAAATGCTTCACTGAAACTTCGAAACCCTGAAAAAAAAATTAAGGCGAAAGACCGAAGCAAATCTCAGGTGGATATCATTCCTTTCTTTCTTTCTTTTATTCTTTTCTTATTTGTCTCTCTCTATCTCATTGCTTCTTTTTTTTTTTTTTTTTCTTGAAATGAGTTTTCATATTTTTTATTTTCGTGAATGTCATCAAGGTTGACATAAAAAAAATTAAATATTTTTTTAGATATAATTTTATATTTTTTTTATATTTTAAAATAAATAGAATAAATTTTTAATTTTATACAACATATATAATTTTTAAATATATAAATAATCGTTTCAAACGATGCCGCAACATATTTTTTTTACGGATTTTTTAAAATTTTTTTTTTTTCAAATTTCTCTCTCTCCTCCCTATAACTCTCTTTTATTTCTTTTTATTTAGTTTTTTTTTTTGTCAAATATAATAAAAAAAAGTAAATTATTTTTTTTCAAATACTACAATAACTAAATTATTTTATTGCAAAAAATACGAGATATGCATAGTAAAAATTAATTATAAATTTGTCTCTCTAAAAATAAAAAACTAATTATTGATAGTGTTATTTTTTCTTCGAAATTATTATACACGATTTATTAGTATATATTAGTATAAATGGTATTTGTATATTAAACTGAATTTTATGATATTAAATAAATATATTATTTTTTTATTAAAATAATTTAAATTACACACGTATCGTGTCTGGCTCCGTCGCTAGTGTTAAATGAACGAAGCCTGAAACAAGACAAAAGTGCTATAAAAACTCTGCGAGGAGAGGGCAAATGCTTCACTGAAACTTCGAAACCCTCAACAAAAATGGCGAAAGACCGAAGCAAATCTCCGGTGGACAAAGATGCAGAAAACGGAGCTCCGGCGACGGACCGCAGCGGAAGAAAATCCAAGAGAAAAGGAGAAGAAGATTCCAATCTCTATTCCGACGATGAGTCGAGAAGGTCCGAGGAAGAAAGCAAACGCAGTAGTCGAAGCAAGAAGAAGAGAAGTCGAAGTTCGAAACGAAGGTCACGAAGGAAGTACAGCGACGACGAGTCTTCTCGTTCTTCGTCGGAAGGTGAATATTCGGACTCGGAGGAATCGGATTCGGACTCGGAATCGGGTTCGCAATTTTCATCGGAGGGAAGCGAGAGCGAGGAGGAGAGGAGGCGGAGGAAGAGGAAGAGGACGGAGGAGAGAGAGAAAGAGAAAAGGCGTAGGAGGAAGGAGAAAGAGAAGAGGAGGAGGAAGGAGAGAGACGAAGATAAGAAGAAGAAAAAGAAAAAGAAAAAAGATAAGAAGAAGGACAATGATAGGGGAAAGAAGGGTGCTGTCACGAATTCTTGGGGAAAGTATGGGATTATCAGAGAGACCGATATGTGGTAAGGCTTTCATTCTTCTTTTTGAATTATTAGGGCTTGCGTTTGGTTGCTGAGAAAATGCAAGAAAGGGAAAGATGTTAGTATTTATTCATGAAGGTTGTATGCTTTCGAAAAAAATGAATTTTGCATTGTTTGCACCTACACAAGTTATGCTGACAAGAAGAATGGATCTCAATTATATTTTGTGTGTTCTTCTTCTCAAAAAAAAAAAATCAACTCCATCAATTTTTTCTAGTAATTGTAGGGGTGTCAATTTATGAGAATCTCCCAATATTCTACTCAATACTACATAGGTCCAAAAAAAAGTTTGAATTTCAATGGTAGCTCTTGCCTCAATCCAAGTTTTCAGACCAAGTGAAGCTCTAGGCTTCTGATAATTTAGAATGTATCAATTTGAAGCTCATTTTGGTTTTGTTAGGGAAGCAGGTGGTTAGATTCTTCCTTAATATACTAGTTTGATTGTTGAAATCAACTTTATTTGTTAGCCTCGTGTAAGAATTGAACTTGCAAGTGTATTAAAAAGGCATTTGTTTTCCATATTTCCATTAGATCTGCTGTCAAGCCATTTCTTAGCTAAGATTCTGTTGATTTGAGATCTTATACACTGATGATAGAGATGAAGCAGTACAAACCACAAAGTTCTTCACAGGCTGCTGAAAGTAGATTCAATTATGAATGGACAACAGCCATATGTGGTGAAGATGATTTTCTTTATGTAAAAGGAAGCTGAGATTCCTTTTTTGATAGATCTGGGCCATCTGTAGAGATGTAATTTTCTTAGTTTTTCTGCTTCCATCAGAAATTTCTAGTCCATTGTCTTTAGTTGTTCAAATCTTCATCGTATAAAATTCCTGTGTTGTGAAGTACATGCTGCAAGATCCAAAACACCCCTGAGTAGTAACTCGTAGAAAACAGATACATAGTGTCGACCGACAATGAATTAATTCATGGTTCCTGGGGTTGATTGAGAGTGACTATTAATCTTGAGTAGTGATTACTGAGGGTGGGCCTTTCCACAGTGGTAACTGGTAAGGTTGTTCAACTGCAATCCGAACTTCACGAATTCGAAACCCGAAAACAATCCTGTGCACTAGGGTACCCATCTATCATAGTTAGCATAATTGTCGCACCTTATGGCTTGACTTAACCTTATCCAACCGGCTTCCTAATGTATTAATTCGATTCAGTGAAGCTTGGTGGCATCTGGTGATTCATTATGGACCTAGGAACTCAGTGCTAAACTGGAAATCTAGAGAATGTGGTGATCATGATATATTTAGGGAGTTATGATGAAATCAACTATTAGTCACAATTCAATTGTTTTCAGTTTCATCTTTTCTTTGAACTTGGTATGTATTACGATTTTCTGAAATTTAAGGTAAATCTTATTTGTCATAAGAAACGAGATTTAATCTAAGCCTTGTGTCTCTAATTATTAAGTACAAGCTCGAGTATTGTTAGGTGATCAATCTTATCAGCAAACTTAGATTTTGTGAACATGTCATGGCATGGCCATGAGAATGGGAAACGTGGTAATGGCATGCACACATACCGAAGAGAGACGAATCCTGTTGTGGTAGACAATTGTTAGATAGTATCATCGCTAAATTGATATGCCTTTGCATTGTGTGTGTGTGTGTGTGTGTGTGTGTATATATATATATATATAGAGAGAGAGAGAGAGAGAGAGAGAGAAACCTAAGTTGGTCTTGCTTAAGTAAATAAACTTTAAAAAATTCAGATAAAAAATTCTTTGAAGTACTGATCAAGATTACAACCGGCTCAAATTATCCACATTATTAGCTTCTTTGCACATAACATGATGGTTGGGTAACACAAAAGGGAAGATGTACAGAGGTTTTTCGTGGGATAAATTATAGTTACAAATGCAAATTTTTCTTCTATAATTCTATGAAATTCAACGCGAGGAAGTATTCCAATAAACTACTGAGATTATGGATGGCTTCAAGATGCTTCATGGGTAAAGGTAGAAATACTTTGATATCTTCGTGGTTGGAGCACTTAATCTTCATGGTATGACAAGGATTAGAGTTCAATGTACAAATACATATTCCTATGTACATATGCATGCATTTGGAAAGTTTAGGTATTGATCATGAGTGGTTTGAAGAATGTATAGGCATTGATGTATTAATGCCACTTTTTATTACAAGTTATTTTAGTTATGAAAAAAAAGAGTACAGGCATGAACAGATGCTAGATTACAAGATTATTTTGGCTGATCTGTAGCAGATGAATTCGTTAAAACCTAGGTGTAGATAGAATACCATTTGATTACCTTGCTGCCTGCTCTGTATCTTGACCAGAGTTGTTATGGGGGATGGATGATTTGATATTCTGCTAGGGAACGATTGACCATCATATTGCAAGGGAGCAATGCCTTTTTGTAATGAGGGATTGCATGTTGTATCAAGTGATATCTCTTTTTGCTCAAGTAGCCATTGCTCTGCTCCTGATTACGATTTTATTTATGCTATAAAAGGTTCAGGGAGGAGCTGCTTTAGCAGATGCATATTATTAATGGTAAATCATATTAAAACGAAGCCACGCCTCATCTTATATGCGTTACACAAACATTGGACTAAGGCTGAGCACTTGCTTGAATTTTATGCCGACTTCAGTGATAAGGCATTATGGAAAACCATTCTTGAAAAGTTTATCAATCGAGCTTTTGAATACTGATACCATAAGAGAAGACTTGGCAAAAGAAAAGGTTAGCTTGATGGAAATCAAGATATCAAAGCTTTTTTCGCCTGTTTCAGTATGGACTGACCTGATTTGTTATCAAAGAAATATTGGCTGCAGGATATGCCATTTTCTTTTCGGTCTTTGAACTTCCTTAACGCAACAATTTGTCTTCTGTAGGAACAAAAGGCCCGAATTCACTGCGTGGTTGGCTGAAGTAAAAGAGGTATATCATCTCACTATTTGTCACAGACTCTCAGCCGTGTGACACCTGGAAAATGTTTCCACTAAGCTATGCATTAGCAGTTATTTAAGTTGTGTGATGTTGATCACGTTGAGAGTGTTTAGATATTTTACAGGTGAACCTGGAAAGTCTGCCTAACTGGGAAGAAAAGCAGATGTTCAAAGAGTAAGTAGATTAATGGCAGAATCACTTGCCCATGCTTATCGTACCCTTCATAATGACCATCACAAGATGTAACTTCCTTTTTCAAATATACCCTGCATAACCATCCATCACAGGATGTAACTTTCCTTTTCAAATATTTGATTCTACACCAAATACCATCAATATTCTAATGATTATCTGTACTGCAGATTCATGGAGGATCATAATACGGCTACCTTTCCTTCAAAAAAGTATGGCTCTTGCCAGCTGAGCACTGTCCTTTTGTTCATTTATTATACCTTCAAAGATTATTCTGGTCATGTGATTATACAAGAACATAGACCTTTCCACTGCGAACATGAGTTACATGGCATCAGTGTATTTAATCAGTCATTATCATTTGCAAGTGTGTTTCTTTTGTTAGCATCCAATGATACTTAAGACCCCATTTTGGCTGGTGTCTCCTCCAATTCCAGGTCCCTGGTGGGTGGAGTGCCCATGGTCACACTTAGGGTAGATTGCTACCATTGGTCCCCTCCAATCTTTTTTACCTACCCCCCAAAAAAAAGGATAAAATAGTTGTTTATTTTGGCAGTCTCATATTAATGTAATTTCTTTGTTGGGGAATATAACTTCACTATTTTCTTGTGTTTTGCAGATATTATAACCTTGATGCTTATTTCAAGCGTAAGATGGAAAAGGAAATCAAAAAAGATATCAAAAATGTTGTCCAGACAGAGCGGACAGTGTTTAATGATGAAGAAATACGACGGTATGTGCATGCTGTACTGATTAATTATCATGAAGTTGGAACTCTTTTTTCTTTATTTTCATTTGACAAGTAAACCACAAACCTGTGATGTTGCTGAAGATAAAAGCAAAATAAAAAGAACACTATTGGTGCTAACCATTGGTCTTTAAACATTTTTACGTTGATTTTTAAATGCCTGTGCGGATATGTACACACACACACACACTAGCATTTGTGGCACACACTGTAATTCTTTAAAAAAAAACGTTATTGAATCAAAAAAGAAGGAAGTAACATTTGTTATTGGATAATTTTGGAAATCAGAAGTGTGAGGGAAAAAAATAAGAAAGTGGCCTTTGGCCCAATGGCATGCCGCATGGGTGTTAGCCGCCCAAATGGGATGTTGGGAGTTCAAACCTTGCTAAGTGCAAGGCGTGGGAGTTGTGGGTGTGCGAATATTTGTTGTTAAAAAAAAAAAGAAGGGAAAGTGGGTTTTTTCCCCTTTATTTGTCCTTGCAATTAAGGAGATTAATATCAAAAAATTGTAAAAATGTTATTGGTTGATATGTAATTT
This sequence comes from Heliamphora exappendiculata, assembly GCA_034768845.1. Taxonomy (NCBI): domain Eukaryota; kingdom Viridiplantae; phylum Streptophyta; class Magnoliopsida; order Ericales; family Sarraceniaceae; genus Heliamphora; species Heliamphora exappendiculata. The sequence continues at coordinate 9,873,898 of JAOTRH010000025.1, forward strand.
ATATATATATATATATATATATATATATATATATATATAATCTGTCTTGGTTTTGTGTCTTGCTCCTTTTGGTTATTTTGATCTCAGGTCAAAATGCAGCAGCTAATAAATATTCTACTAGTACGTAAATGAAAATTTTCTTCTGAGATTACAAGCTTATTTGACAATAGCAGCTTCATCAAAATTGTTAAATTTCAAAGTGGATTATGAGTTACTGCCTGGGATATATAGCATTTTAAACTATGATCCTGAAATGTATGAGCCTGGAGATTTGGGGAACACCCTGTTTTGTGAAGGGGAGATATATCCCTGAAAAGGGATTGTGGAACAAATGATGTCTTAATGAGAACTTCTATTCCACTGTCAGGCAAGAAATGCTGCAAGTACGTGAAAGACAGAAAGAACAAGAAGTGGAAGCATTAAAGCGCACCATGCAGAGTGGAATGGTCAGTTTTGCACCAACGGTCCTCTAATGTTTGACAAACTTTGTTTTTTTGCCTCTGAATCCAGAAATTTCCCTTCTCATAAGCGATATTTCATTTTGAAATTGGCATTGGCAGGCACAAGCAATGAAAGAGCAAGCCCAGCTCAGAGAAGAAATGGCTTACCAGTACAAGCTCGGCAATTTCGAGGTGAGGATAATTATGTCGATTTGTCCCGGCAGTAATTTTTCATTCAACATTGCCCGAGTTATTGATGCGCATTGCAATTTAAATGTCTATAGGCTGCAGCTGCAATTCAAAGAAGATTGGACCCAGATGTGCCCATGTGAGGAGGGGTTTACTAAATGTGGGCATTCGAACTGGTCATATTTTGTATACCTCACACAGATTGCCAGGTATTAATGGATCTCTACTCATATAGATCTTCTGGATCTGTAAACTTTTAAACTTGGTTGCTTGGAGAAATGAATTGCCAGATTTACCTTCCGTTATTGAGTTTTACTAACATGGGCACTTCTTATGTACCACATTTTTGCAGAATTCTAGGGATATTTTGTGTGAATGTATCCTGCAACACCTTAATTATTAATGTCAATGGGTGCTCTGAGTTTGACTATTTTGGCACTTTTTGTATAATATCAGATACCTGCTTCCTCCATGATCTTTTTCCCCCCCCTTGAATCTGACATTTCATCATTCCCGAATCTTAATTCATGATCAGCTCGAATAAGTAAGAAGATCACACTCGAATTGTCTCCAATAATATGGTTGTTGCAAATAATTATGGTTGCTTTGTTTCATGGAATATTTTGCTGGATTGGATAATTTTCCCGGAATTTTGTGTTGACAATAATTGATTGTGTAATAGACTTAGCCGAATCTGTGCACGTTGCACCCGAATGCTTTATTGTCCGATGTCTTGACTCCTATCATCTTAGAGTTATCTTTCAATCGCCATTCTTAATCTTTCACTACCACATTGATGCCGTCCCCTTTGCATATAATATGCGTATTATCGAAGAAATTTTTGTTTACAAAATTATTTAAAATCGTAAAATAATATTGATTTTTGTTTTGTGTGGGATAATAAAAAGAAGTCTTAGGCCTAAACTTGACGAACCAAATAACGGATTAAAAAATATAGAGACTTATGTGTCTACTAAAAATGAGTCATGCTTATATCGCTACCAAATGCAAAATTTAGTTTTAAAGTGGGATCCACGTATTCTCTAAATTTTGTTCCATTAATTTTATTTCCTAACCAAACATATCCTAATGATACAATAATCGTACCATACGTGACACCAAAATTTGAAGATGTTATTTTCATCTAGAGTAATCCTATGATGATCATATTTAATGATAATATGACAATATATGGTGGGTGGTGATGGTGTTGATGACAATTATGGTAATATGGCGTTAGAATTTTCAAGCTAATTGTGCATCATTTAGACGCCTGCAACCCAATTTGTGATGTTATGTAAACTTATATATATATTCAAGAACTTTGAAATAGAGAAAGAGATGAAGGCTAGACACTTGAGAGTTTAGAAGAGGAGGGTGTATTTTTTTAAGAGGATGGAGATTATAACTCTTGCTTGCTGGTGCTTTGGCCAAATGAGGCCACTTCTTTATGTAGGCACCTAAAGTTACAATAAATGATTAGAATCAAACTATGTGTCGACAATCTAATGGTTGAAAATGTTTTAGAACGCATTCTAGAAGTTTTCTACCTCTTCAAAGGAATAATCTAGAATCTATCTAGAATACTCTATAGAAGTCTCCAATATATTTACAAATACTAGATAAGCCTAGAGTCCTCTAGACTTATCTAGAATACTTCAAACTCCTTCGAAATACTCTAAGCACTTGAATGTTCTTTTGCCTACCTGACTCTTTTAGGATGATCTAAAATATTTTATGAGCATCTTTAATCTTGTTATAGCCTTCTCTATGTTTGAAAGTTAGCGGTCTATGACATTTTCCTCCACACAATCTTGTGACATTCTCGTCGCATTCTTCTTGGAATTTTCGTATGTGATCTTAGAACCATGACAAGGAATCTCCTCTCTCCCACGTAGCTTCGTTGTTTGGCAATCTTTTCCACTTCACCAAGTACTTATGGCTTGGTTGGTGGTTCTTTCTCCGAATGACTTGTTTTGCGAGGATGCACTATACGTGTTTTTCCTCCCCATTTGCTTTTCCTATTGTTGGACCTTTCTTAAGCAGCATGTCAAGATAGAACATTTGTATTTGGACTTGACTTACGTAGAAATCATGTATGGGCCTCCCTCTAAAATTCATAGTGTATTCAGACAGGGGAGTTTCACCTCATCGTATTGTTATAGGAATTGGCGTAGCTATCGAGTGGCACTACAAAGAAGTCTATTTTTTCACTTCAATTGCCCAGGTGTAGCTCTATCGCTTGAGCTATACCATTCAATGGCCTTGGCTTGGTGTTGACTGTTTTGTGCTCTCTTTTCTTCTTATCTACCTTGAGTCCAAGGCAATTGGCTTCGTCCTCTTTGATGAAATTGTGAAAAGCACTTGTGTCCACCATGATTTTTCGTTCTCATTTGTTGGCCCTGGACTAGCTTTGATAGCATTGAGAAGTTGGATAAACTTGATATGGGCTTGTTCCTGATTCTCCCGCTTCGGAATCACAACGTTGAGGACTTTTCTCTTAGGACACTTCCTTGCCCAATGCGAGCCTATTGAAAAATTAAGAAGATATGACTGATTGTATGGCTGATTGTATAGAAGTAATTAGGCAAGATTGTATGGCTGTAAATTAGGAAGATATGGCTGATTGTATGGCTAATTATATGACTGATTGTATGGCTGTAAATTAGTGAGTAATTAGTCAATGATTATAAATTAGGAATGTATCTTTATTAGGTAGACTAATTAATGAATCATTTCTTACTTTAGACCCTTGTAATTTCTATAAGTAGATATTAGTATAATTCAAGATTTGATTGAATGAATGAGAAAATTATTTTCAAACTATTCTCTCTGTCTACATGGTATCAGAGCTAGCAATTACTTACTGATTTCTTCTTTCCTGTTCTTTCCACCTTTATTTTTCCTCTTCTACTTCATGTTTTCTGTCTTGGCTATAGCATCATGTCTGAGGATTCAAGTGAGTTTACTGTTGTCCCACCATCTTTGTCTTCTACAAACACGTCAAAAGGTACTTGAACCAACTCCGAGTCCCACTTTGTTCAAATTACCACCATCCGCTTGAATGGTGATACTTTTTTGCGATGGTCTCAATCAGTTCGCATGTATGTTCGGGGGCGTAGGAAGATGGGCTATTTGACTGGTGAAAAAATGGCCCCTGCAAAAACTGATCCGGCCTATGCGACTTGGGATGCTGAAAATTCTATGGTCATGGCATGGCTTGTGAATTCTATGGAAGAGAATATTAGCTCTAACTATATGTGCTATCTAACGGCACAAGAGTTTTGGGAGGATGTGAATCAGATGTATTCGAATTTGGGTAATCAATCTCAAATTTTTGAGTTGACTCTCAAACTTGGTGAAATGCGTCAAGGAGAGGATAGTGCCACCAAGTATTTCAACTTTCTAAAACGTGTATGGCAAGATCTCGATCTATTCAATACATATGAAATGAATTCTATGGAGGATAGCCGTCATCATAAGAAAATTGTGGAGGACAATCGGATCTTTAAATTTCTTGCTGGCCTCA
>JAOTRH010000025.1:9881656-9902509 GCA_034768845.1 Heliamphora exappendiculata
TTTTACCTTCTTGTTTTATTATTAAATTTCTAGATCATAGTTGTCACAATGGGAACACAGTTCAGTGTTGCTGTTGCCTGCGGGACATTCTGCAACCTTGCGCTGTCACTTGACGCAGAAACTTACTGTGGCTCCATTGCAAAACTCCCCTCTCCCCTGCTCAAGTGTTCCCTGATACATATTGGAGATTGGCAAAACACGAGTTTTCACATGTTTGCAAGTACATAAGCTCATCCAATTGTAACTTGTATACGCTTTTGCAATGGACTCATTTATGTTGGAGTGCATCTTGTTTCATTCACTTTGTGCTTACTACTTGTACGTCTTTTTCTTTTTCTTTTTCTTTTTCAGTTTTCTTTTTATCCTTTCCTTCCTTATATTCACCATTGTGATAAGTTGTGCTGTGAATCATTAGGCTTAACTATGGGCTGGACTACAAAGGAAATGTGTGTGGCGACAGGCATGCGAACCCTGACCTCCGTGAATTGGAACTCAGATATTGGTTGAATCCCAACCAGGTTTACCAGAGTGGTTTAAAGAACAGCCAGTTCAAGCTTGATAATGCCCGGAGTATCTGTTTAATGGATTGCCCTACCCCATCAGAAGATTCACTCAATTGGGTGTGTGATTATCCAGAGGGAGATATCCGTTTATCAGTTGATGATTGGATAGATAGGAATTATGATTATTTTGCAGATCTTACTCCAGCTCTAAGGAATACCTCTCTTCAACTTCAAGGTCCCTGTTACCCGGTTATCTTTCCAAGCGTTAATCGTAAGTTAATTAGAGCTGAGGTTTTCACTTGAATCACTGTGATTGGTATAAGAGCTGAACCATATTACATGGATTGAATTTTGGTGCCTCCTTGACTTCAGATTATTTTTTTGTTGCCTGTGCACTTGAGAGTACACATCTTTTTCTTTTTCAGTTTACTGGAGCTGTCAGTTTATTGCCCGTGCATCAAATGTGTCTTTGCGCCATTGGCAGCAGATGGGTGGAGTAAACGTTGTTGAAGACATACTCATAGATAAATCCATTCACAAATCCATCAATTCACGGTCATCAGTCTTGAAGGTTGAGTAGCCTTTGTATTTGTATGTTTGTGTCTGTCTTCCTCCTTTACAGAGGCATTGGATGCTTTGGAAGTACACATCAATTAATGTTAATTGTAGCTACCTGTATTCACAGTTGTAGAAGCATTGAGAACCATAGATATAAAGGACCAATCTTGTCTTCGATGGAGATTCTGCAATACATTTTCGTTTCCTTTTTCCATCTTAAATTTTGAGAAATTGTTGGCTTCATCTATCCATGTTCACAATCTTAGTTATCTTTGACCCTCTAGGAAAGATGACTGTTCCATGTGCCGGCATTAAAATTTAAAAGCTTCCTCTTATGTACTTGGATAAGACTCTCCTTGTATAACAGTTTGTGGTTTGGTTCCCCAATTTCGTTTTTATTATGCAATGAGGTTTATCCATTTGTTGCTGGTGCAGTCTTGCATTCCTTAAACAGACTGGTGTACTGGGAAAAATCAATGTTTTCATATGGGTTCCAAATTTCAAACTCATTATTTAAATTATAGTGAGATGCTGATGTTTAGTTGTAGATGTGGACTAGAGGCATGTTTGGAAATCATGCTACCTGTTCACTTTAGTAAATCATCCAAACAATTAGAGTAGTTGAGAATCCTTGTCTATGAAGGTTCAGTTAATAGGTGGTTACCCGTGTCTCATATGCTGTTTATTATTTTGGCTCTTGTCTGGAAAGTGTCCCAAACAAGTTCTTCATGGTCAAATAAGAACTTCTTGTTCAGTATGCTATGAAGGCTTAAATGGATTTCTCTATTTGAATATATTGGTTATGCTTTGGTAGTGATGCATTTGTCAGAAGTTGTGTTTTGGAGCAAAATTTACCATTGATGTTATTTTGCAGAGATATGTTGCTGATGTTGGCAGGGCTTGGCCTGTATTGATTGTTTGTGGAGGAATCCTGCCGCTCTTTCTATCAGTGATATGGCTTTTGATGATTAGACATTTTGTTGCTGGGATGCCATGGATAACAGTCACCCTCTTTAATTTACTTGTAATATCAGTTACGATGTTCTACTATTTAAAAGGTTAGGAGTTTCCTACCACTGTTTCCTAACAGAGGCTGTCTATGAGATCAAGTGGTGGTTTAATGCATCTATAGCTAGCCTGTAAAAGTTAAAATGTTTCTATACAATTCAATTAGTTAGAATGTTTCTGCACCATTTAATGAGCATTCTCCATCAGAGGCTTTTTACGAGATCAGAAATATCAAATAATCTCATGTACCATGCTCATGTTGTGTTTACAAGGGCTTAGGTTCCTTTACATGGCTAGCAGATATGCTTTTGAAAGCAGCTGTATTTACTAAATGTATGTATTTGAATTATTGCACTTCTAGATTCTACAATTTGAGTATGGCTATGATTTTATGAATATGCGCATGATGTTTTGTAATTGGATGCAAATTTGAACTTTGTCCCTCGTACATAAAAGGATATCTCACAGGAATTTGTTGCAACTCGTGGAACGAAATGATGAATTGATACTATTCTACAATCCGAGGATTATGTCATACCAATTCAGACTAAGCTTTGTGTCCCGAATCAATTGGAGTTAGTTATAAGTCCTTTCTTCGCCATTCGCTCTATCAATGGCTATGTTCAGCTAAGTTTAATAAATTCATATTCTTTTCTACTATAACACCTCAAGTCAAGTCAATTAAGGTTTTTCCCTCCACCTAGCATTTAATGGTGATTCTATTACTCTTCCTCACCATGGCGGATACTGGCTTTTATTGTAAAAGACCAAACCATTATAGGATATTCCCTCTCAACTTATCTGCATTTGGTGCTACTCTTATCGTCTCACAAATGATTTAATTTCTTATTGTATTTGTCTTGGTTTACCGATCTTTCATTTTAGCATCCTTATCTGAGCTGCACTTATTTTGCTAATGTGTTTTTGTTAGTTGCCTAACATTATATCTTGTAAAGTATCGTTGGCGTTATAGTTGTTCTATAAATTTATTTTTCAATTTGTTGGTATCTGTCAATCATATAATATGTCAAAATCACCCATGTAGTTGAGTCAACTTACTTCGATTATATGGATTATATCATTTTCAATCTCACCATCATTATTAATGATCAAGTCTAAATAATTTTTCACATATATGTGCAAACAATTCATAAAATCATTCATTACACCAAAATCTACCTAAGTTGGGTGGTTGTGGTGGGCAACCTGCCTCCGTGCAAAAATGAAAACAAAACAAATTAGTGAAAAAACTGCCCACCTTGTGCAACAGATTTTTTATTATTTTATTATTTTTAAAATTTTAAAGATGAAGGTTTGTGTGGTGTACAAAATGCTTTGTAATTAGAAATAAACTTCCAAGTAACTAAAGTTATGCTTTAATTTGAAATCAGCGAGTCCTTCATTTGTAACTGGGTTTATATCAATAAACAGAGGAACTTAGAAAAGCCTTATTCAACGGTTTTGGTGACTACAAGGATTTATCTGCATCATGTTGCTTTATTTGTTGAATTCAAATGATAGTATTTCTTGCACTCATTTATGTATTTCTCGCCGTGTGATAGTTACCAGTCCTTATTCTCAGCAGTTTCGTTCTTTCATATATATATATATATATATATATATTTGGCATGAGTGTTAAAATTTTGTTCATGAATCTCAGTTGACTGGCTCATCTTATTCTCAGCTGATGCCAGCTCAAACTTCATGCTGTTGCAGTCTAGCCCATTTCCTAACTGCTATTGAATTGCTCAGCTATATATGCACCTCAATATCAGTTATGCCCAGTCTTCACTTTTGTAGATTTTAAATTATTGGTTACATACGCTGTCAATGGACCTTAACACTCTTCCGTTACGTTTAATAACCAGATGTTACTTGCACGGTATCTTTGTTTTGGTAGCCTTAGGTGCTTCCTTTTCAACGTCTACTTTCGAGGGATGATCAAACCAAGCCTTTCAAAATGGTAGCTGTTTGTGATTTACCATGTTGGGTCCCTCATTTCTTGTTATATCTGAGTTTCTAGCTTCTGTCTTAATCCTGCTATCTGGAAAGCCTTTTGGCTCTGAAAGCATCTCTCCTTGTTTCTAGCAGAGTATTTGGCCTTATTCTGATGAACTTAATAAGTATTTTGTCAGCTATATATTGTCATTGGTTTATCATGATTGGAAATTAAGTAGTCACTCCTCCTTGTTCTCAAGCTGTCTGCTCAATCCGCTCTTGTTAGGCTACAGGTATCTACACAGCCTGGAGTCTAATATAACTGTTGATGTTTATATTCGTGTCTATTTTTAAAAGACAAAATTGGTTATTATATATAATTATAAAATATATAGTATGTAAGCATATTTTTTAAAGCAAAATATAGATGAGCCATGGTGATTCATTTATCTAGTCAGACCTACATGTTGAGGTCAACAGAAAGAATGTTGAATTTTTCAACAATTTTCATATTTACCCCGCATTAGCAATGACTGGCCACTGGATAACGACATTCATATTCTTGTTCGACATTATGGTAGATCTGCAAGTTTGTGAGTATTGATATTCCACAGCAAACCCTTTGGATGGTGGATCCTGCAGCATTCTTATGCTTGAGTCCTTGGAGACACTTGTCAGATAACGTCACTAGAAAACTCTTTACCTGATTAGTCATTGAACATATTAAGATGCAAGAAGTGGTTTTACTGGAACATCTCCTTACTGCTTGATTTCTTGGACAACTTTTCTATTTGTGGAATATAGTCATAGGTACAATATAATGACCTTTATTTTATTTTCCTTTGTTTTTAGCTGGATGGATTGGAAACAGTGCTATCTCCCCCATCATTGGTGAGCATGATCCATATTATCATGTATCTGCAAGGGTGGGTTCTTAACTGTAACCAAATCCTCTGATAGCAGTTAATATATTGCTTTGTTATTTACTCAAGTAATTGCATCTTTCAGGAGCTTAAGCATCTTCGTGCTGCCGCTGTTCTGATGACCGTTGTGATGATTGTCTCCATTCTCTCATCTATTGCCATTGTCCGCCGCATACTTATGGCAACTTCTGTTCTCAAGGTAAGCATGATGCATGGTCTTCTAAAAGCAATGGGACAATAGACAAATAGTTCTTTGAAGTATTTGATTAGCAGATCGTTTGATCCTTAAATTACGACAACTAAGTAACCTTTAATTTTAAGTTGAGCTCTGATAATTTTGGAAGTAGGAAATTTTGAAGCTGGGTTAAAGTCTGCCACCATGAAAATGCTGTAATAGGCGAACATTAATGGAGGGCTTTTGGTGTGGGAAATTGGGTTAAAATAACTATAGAGAAGGGTATAAAAGAGAGAAGAAAACCAGAGAAATAATTATTGTGGTAGGGAATGAGAGAGCAATTTAGGCTTTTCTCCCTCACTATTGTTATTTATATATGTTAAGATTGATGAATGAACGAAAAACAATAAGAGAGAGTTGAGAGAGAATAGGAGAAAGTTAATCTGACGGTGAAAAGAGCGAGCACCAAAAAATAGGGTTAGCTCCCTTACCATTATTATTTATATAATAAGACAAGCATACCAAAAATATAATAATAGCCCTAACTTAACACTCCCCCTCAAGCTGATGCATAGATATTCCTCATGCCCAACTTGCATATAATGAGGTGAAATACCTTACTACTAAACCCTTTAGTAAAAATATCTGCTAATTGATCTGTAAACTTCACAAATGGTATACAAATTGAACCCTTGTATAGGTTTTTCTTAATGCAATGTCTGTCAATCTCAATATACTTCGTTCTGTCATGTTGTATTGGGTTATGAGCAATGTTGATGGCATCTTTATTGTAGCAATATAACTTCATAGACTTTTCACACTCAAATCCCAGATTCTTCAATAGAATTTGCAGCCAGAAAAGTTCACAAATGCCATGTGCCGTACCTCTGCACTTGATCTAGTTGCCACTGTCTATTTTTTACTTCGTTAAGTAACCAGATTACCTCCTACAAACGTGTAATATCCCGATGTAGACTGCCTATCATCAATTGAACCAGCCCAGTTCGCATCCGTGAATACTTTTAATTTCATGTGACTATGATTAGAAAACAGATGTCCTTTTTCTGGAGCAGACTTAAGATACCACCGCAAAATGTGATAAACGGCATCAAGATGCGCACTACAGGGATCATGCATAACTGACTAACACCCCCTACAACATATGCAATATCAGGTTTAGTATGAGATTGATATATTAATCTTCTCACAAGCCTCTGAAATCTGCCCTTGTTAGTTGGTTCGCCGTCACCACTACTGAGACGATGATTAGCCTCAATAGGCGAATATGTTAGTCGACAACCCAACATGCCCGTTTCCTCGAGGAGATCAAGAATGTACTTTCGTTGGGAAATGAAGATTCCATTCTCTAATCTAACAACCTCGCCCCTAGATTTTTCATCTCAAATTCTTTAATTAGACTTGCCTTGAGATGAGACACCTCATCTGCATCATTTCCTGTCATAATTATGTCATCAACGTATACAATAAGGATTGTGATGTTATTATTACTACGCTTGATAAACATGGTGTGATCTGCATGATTTTGTCGGTATCCAAATCTTAGCATAGCCTTGAAGAATCTTTCAAATCAGGTTCTTAGAGATTGCTTAAGCGCATATAAAGCTTTCTTCAATTTACACACCATCCCTTCAGTTTCAAGGGATGAGAACCCCAGTGGTACATCCATATAAACCTCTTCCTCTAAGTCCCCATGGAGGAATGCATTCTTTACATCAAATTGTTGGAGAGGTTAACCCATAGTAGCAGCACAAGATAAGAGTACTCGAACAGAATTCATTTTGGCGACTGGGGCAAAAGTCTCCTGATAATCAATACCATAAGTCCGTGTAAAGCTTTTAGCAACTAGTCTTGTCTTCAATCTCTCCACTGACCCATCTGCGTTATATTTGACAGTAAACACCCATTTGCATCCAACTGGCTTCTTTCTGTTTGAAAGAGAGACTAACTCCCAGGTACCATTCTTTTTTAGAGCTGGCATCTCTTCAATCATAACCTTTTTACACTTAGAGTCCACAATAGCTTCTTTCCAACCCTGCGGAATCGACATAGTGGACAAAGACAAGACAAAAGCACGATATGGGTTTGATAACGAGTCATATGAGACAAATTGTGAAATTAGATGTTGAGTACATGTCCTAACGCCTTTTCGAAGGGCAATAGGTAAATCACAAGTATTTAGATTAACAACAGATGATTCATTACCAGGTGAAGCAGTGGAAGAGATTGAAACAGGGGGTAGAGAGAGCAATTGGCAATGTGGTAGTGGTCCACGAGCATGCTGATCCTTCTAACGTCCAGAATAAGTATGCAGATCAGTTCGATCTAACCATTCAACAATTTCCAGCTCTGTTTTCCCCTCACCCGACCCTTCCTTCTCCCTCTCAGTGGGAACACGGTTTGGGTGTATAAGATTTGGAAAGATCAACCCATGAGACTCCTGACTAGGCTGAATAAGTGTATCTGATTGCAACATCTATTCCAATTTAGATGTCTGTCTCCCCCTGAAGAGATGTCTTAGAGGGGCAAAAAAAGGACTTAGTCTTCCAGAAAGTAACATCTATACTGACAAACACTTTGCGAGTGGTAGGAGAATAGCATTTATAGCCCTTTTGAGTAAGAGAGTAGCCAATGAAGATACATTTAACAACCTTAGAATCCAATTTGCCACCTGAGTGTTTAGGTGCATGAACAAAACAAGTACACCTAAAGACCCAAGGTGGAAGAGAAGAGAGAGGTGGAAACTGGGGTAGAAGTTCCAAAGGGGTTTTGAAGTGAAGGACACTAGAAGGCAAACGATTGATAAGATAGGCAGCGATGAGGATTGCGTCACTCCAAAAAGACTTGGGAACATGCATAGTGAAGAGAAGAGAACGGGCAACCTAAAGAAGATGACGATTTTTGCGTTCCACCACCCCATTTTGTTCAGGAGTGCGGACACAACTTTTCTGAAGGAGAATATCATGAGCCTCGAGATTGGCGCAGATACCACCATCAAGATACTCAGTGCCATTATCAGAACGAAGAATCTTGATGGTGGCATCAAATTGGGTACGCACCATGTTATGAAAATTTTGGAAGCACAAAAAAACTTCACTTTTAGCATGAAGTAAATAAACTCAAGTGACACGAGAATAACAGTCAATAAAAGTCACAAACCATCGATAACTAAAAATAGAAGTACCAGGTAAAGGACCCCAAACATCAAAACGAATAAGCATAAACCAAAAAAAGCACTACGTTTTTTAACTGAAGGATAAACAGACTATTTATGTTTAGTAAGTTAACAAGCCTTACAACAAAAAGTACTTCGAGAACAATGTTTAGCTAATGAAGGAAAAAGCCTCTCTAAAACTCCAAAGGAAGGATGCCCAAAACGACGATGCCACTGATGTAGCTGCGAAAGTAAAGGTCCAATATCGACATGGAGCCTGGCCTGACGGTGAAGGTGAAAGAGCTAGGTAGACGGAACATCCAGTAAGTACAATGCACCATGCGCACTACCACTGCCAATTGTTCTCCCCGTCACCAGTTTTTGAAAAACACGAGTGAAAAAAAAGTTACAGAACAATTTAATGAACTGGTAAGACCACTAACAGATAAGAGAATAGTAAAAACATTAGGAACATGAATAACTGACGAGAGAGAAATGGTGGAAAAGCAATTGATCGAACCTTTGCTAGAAATAGAAGATAAAGACCCATCGGCTATTCGAACCTTATCTTTACCAGAACATGTAGAATAAGAAAAAAAATAAGGTGGAAGGCCCAGTCATATGATCAGTGGCACAGGAGTCAATGATCCAAGGAATAGGAGAGGCAACGGCATTAAGTGCACAAGGAGATATATCTGAGTGAGCAAAGTTAGAGGTGGAAGTGGAGGCTGGAGAAGGAGAGATGTCAACCCGAGCCATTAGGCGCCTAAGTGTAGTTAACTCCGCCTCAGAGAAAAATCCAGTCTCACCAGATGTGCTACCAGAGATCTCAGAAAGATGAGCGTGGGAGAGAATAGGACCACTACGGCCACTACCATGGCCACCGCTGTGTCCCTAAGTAGGACGACCATGTAACTTTTAGTAGTGATCAATAGTATGACGGGTTTTACCACAATGCTTATAGCGCAATTGATCACGAGCCATTGAACCACTCTTCTCCCTAGATTTGATAGGCTGTCTTGGCCGAGTGATGGACGTGATAGTTAATACAGAGCGCTCTTGACTGGGAGGAAGAACCATAACATGATGGCGACTCTCTTCTTGCTGAACATAAGCATATGCTTGCCTCAAGGCAGGGAACGGATCTCGTTCCAAAATCTGGACACGGATCAGATCATAGTCAATATGGAGGCCGGCAAAGAAATCATACACCCGTTCCTTTTCTACCATTTTTTGAAAAGCGGTAGCATCAGTAGTACAAATGGCATGGAAATCCTGATAATAATCTATCTCATTCCACAAACTGGTCAACTCGGCATAATACTGGGCTAGCAACTGATCTTTCTGGTCTAACCCACAGAGTTTCTTCTGCAATTCATAGAGATGAGCATCATTTCCTGTCTGGAAATAAGTTTGGGCAGTAGCGGACCAAATCTTATTTGTAGTATCCAGAAGCAAAAAATTGCGACTAATGGAGAGCTGCATAGAATGGAGTAGCCATGACATAACAAGGGCATTTTCCTCTGTTCACCGTGTGCGAGACGGCCCCACAACTGTTGGCTGTGGAATTTCACCAGTGATATACTTAGAGACACCGTGAGCGGCAATGGCTAAACTACAAGCACGAGACAAAATCAAATAGTTGCTGCCATCTAACTTGACAGGATTGATTTGAAGAAACGGACTATCAGTAGGAGTCCCTGAACGAATCAATTTAGTGTCCTTATTACCACCAGAAGGTTTTTAGAATCCGACATGGTTATGTAAAATCAAGAACAAGTAGTACGAGGCCAACAGAACCAAGAAACGATGGAACTGGGGCAAATCAAGGTAAAACTGAATCATGAGACCATCAAAGATTATAGTTTTAAAAAGCGGCCGTTACAGTTATGTAATGCCGTTACGTAACGGTTTCGATGGCTTCCGTTGCCCGTTACGGTCGATTTTTTGGTGTGAAAGAAATTTACAAGTGTAACGGCCGTTACACCACTGTTTTGGCTGAAACGGACCAAAACGGCACCGTTACGGCCGTTACGGCTTGTGTAACAGGATTTTAGATCGTAAATTTTCTGATTTCGTTTTTTCATCAACAGATCCCACGTTTTTTATTATTTTTAACCTAAAATTATCATAGTAATCCGACAAGCCAAATACTATTTGGGCATTGTGGGATTTACCTCAAATCTCTTTAATTTCACAATAATTGGCTAATTTTGCTCTTCGTTGTTAACTTTTAACTATTTAATATGTTCATGCTTCTTCCAGTTTTGATGAGTTATTTAAGATTAAATATTTGTTGAAAGTTAAATAACCTGTTTGATTCAAGATCCATATTTCTTGAATATCCACTGTCTATGAATTCAAATTTTTGTGATGCTGTAGATAGAAAACATGATGTTCAAGTATTTTATTTTTAAAAAAAATGTTCAAGATTCATACTTGTTTACAACTCTCATTCAAAAAAATTAGATCTATACAAATTAAAGTTTAAACAACAATATAAATTTTGAAATGGTGAATTCAAAATTAAAATTTAATTAACAAATCAAATATTGTGCTTTAATATATACAATACTTTATAGTTATTAAAAATTTAATGACATTTTAGTTGTGCATTATGAATTTATAATACATAAATTCATTAATTACTACAAAAAAATAATTAAACTGTTAATTTTAACTAGATTATATAACAAAATAATTAAGACATATATTAAATCATGTCTAGAAACTAAATAAAATTCATTAAAAATTATTTTAAACTTCAATAAATAAATTTATGGAATAAAAAAATGTAAATTAGTTATTTTTATTGAATTGTGCAAAAAATAAAAAAATTCATGGCTCCGGGTACTCTTACCGTTACGCTATGGCCGTTATGGCCCGAAATCGCGTTACTGCTACTGTTACCGTTACGTCGACCCCTACCGCTATTTAAAATTATGCCAAATATACCAGATTGGAGCAAAGTCAGAAAAGGCCAAACAGACGGTTGGAGACCCAAACAGATGTAGTCGCGGCCATCAAACAACACTGGAAGGCAGAGGTGAACCAAATAGAGCCTTCAAACACATTGGTCGAGCTCTTTAAGAACCAAAACAGATTGAAAAAGGGCGAAAAGGTCAAAAACTGAGAAGCTGCAAGTTGAGTAAACCCTTGCCGCACGATAAAATCAACCAAAACTCAACAATACGGTTGATTCGATCCTTATAGAGGCCTGTATAACCTTAGTCGGCACCCATGGAAGAGGAATCAACCATCGATCTAAGAAAAAACAGCAGCAATCGCGGATTTCTGAAAAACTAGAGTTCGGCGCTAAAAATCTCAAAAAATCAAAAAAATTAGCAAACATGCCAGAAAAAATTTGGAAAAATCATAACATGGATTCTTAGATTGAGTCGATCATCTCTGGAAGAAAAAGATTTATTTTTTATTTATTTATTTTTTTACTAATGTCAAATTTTGAGATGAAAAAAAAAGGAAAAAAAATGTGAAACAACGATGAGAAAACTCATTTACATAGGATTTTGCTATGATACCATGTTAAGATTGATGAATGAACAAAGAACAATAAGAGAGAGTTGAGAGAGAATAGGAGAGAGTTATTCTGACGGTGAAAAGAGATCACCCAAAAATAAGGTTAGCTCCCTTACCACTATTATTTATATAATAAGACAAGTATATCAAAAATACAATAATAGCCATAACTTAACAATATATAATAAGATCACTATACAATAGTACCTTTAAAATAGATAACTAATAGCTTAACACTCCCCTTCACGTTGGTGCATAGATAATTCTCATGTCCAACTTGCACAGAATGGGGTGAAACACCTTACTACTAGGCTTTTTAGTAGAAATATCCGCTAATTGATCCTCAGACTTCACAAAAAGCATACAAATCAACCCCTTGCACAATTTTTCCTTAATAAAGTGTCTGTCAATCTCTATATGTTTTGTTTTGCCATGTTGCACTGAGTGATGAGTAATATTGATGGCAATCTTGTTGTCACAATACAATTTTAGAAGTCCATTATCCCCCATCTCTAAATCCTTTAATAATACTTGGAGCTACACAAGTTCGCAAATGCCATGTACCATAGCTGTATACTTGGCCTCGACACTCAATCTAGCTACTACTGTCTGCTCTTTATTTCGTCAAGTAACTAGATTCTCTCCTATACAAATACGTTAGCCCAATGTAAACTGTCTATCATCAATAGGACCAACTTAGTTCGCATCTGCAAAAGCTTCCAATAATAACCATGATTAGAGAACAATTTTTTTTCCAAGAGCAGATTAGAGGTATCTCAAAATACAGTAAACAACGGAAAGATGTACAATATGAGGGTTCTACATGAATTGACTGACAACCCCCATAACATATGCAATATCAGGTCTAGTGTGAGATAAATATATTAGCCCTCCCACAAGTTCTTGAAATCTTCCCTTATCTAATGGCTCTCCATCACCACTACTAAGGCGATGATTGGCTTTAATAGGCGAATTTGCTGGTTGACAACCCAAGATGTCCGTCTCCTCCACGAGGTCAAGAATGTACTTTCTTTAGGAAATGAATATGCCCTTAATATGATCTGGGAACCTCAATCCCAATAAAATATCATACCCTCCCAGATTTTTCATCTTAAACTCTTTAGCTAGACGTGCCTTAAGATGGAAAACTTCTTATGCATCATTGCCTGCCACCACCATGTCATCAACATATACAATAAGAATTGTGATCTTATCATTACCTTGTTTGATACATATAGTATGATCTGCATGACTTTGTTTGTACCTAAATCTTAGTATAGTCTTTAAAATTTTGCCAAACTAGGCTCTAAGAGACTGGTTTAGCCCATATAGAACATTCTTAAATTGACACACCTTCATTTTTTAACCACAATTGTTGTTTTTTTTTTAATTCTTTGCATTGAGACAAATCGAATAGGTGAAAAAACATTAATAAAAAAGACAAAAAAATTCAGAAAAGATAAAATAAGTTAAAATAAACCAATAAATCATATTTATGTTAATTTTCTTCATTAGCGATTTCATTATCAATTGGTCAGATTGTTATCCTTTTCGATTTTTCTCATTAAGGCAAACTGCAAAGGTGAAAAAAAATATATGTAAAATAATAAAAAAGTACAAAAAAAGACAATAAATTAAAATTTTCATTATTAGCCCAAATGAACTAACATGTTGGTAGATAGAAAAATATTTGTACGACACAAACAATATAATACTAGAGTTAACAATTTGGGTAAATTACATTTACCTCCCCCGGAGTTGATTGAAAATACAGACAGCTTTTTTTAGGTTTCTGAAATTACACTAACCTCCCATGTTAGTTTCGTTGGGAGGATGTTGTTAACAGAAAGTATAATTTTACATTTTTACCATTAATTAACGGATGCGCTCTCTCTAATATAAAAAATAAAAAGACCATTATACTTTTTTCTCCTTATTTCTATTTTCTTCGTTCAGATTCCTAGTTTCTCACTCTCTCTATACTTTCTACTCTCTACATTCAGACCCCAACAAGGGACCATCATTGATTGCCACAAAAAAGTAGCTACTATTACTAAAAGTCCATCTACTACCGCAACCATCTGTGTGTGTGTGCGTGCGCGCACCCAAACCCTATCATTAATTGGGAGAATTGTTGTGCTTGGGTTTAGTGGTTTTTGGGTGCGGTAGCAGCTTCGGGAGTAGGGTGATGGTGATTTTGGGGTGGTGGCTTGGGTAAAAGTTGTGGGCTTAGGTTTGAGGGTTTGGTTAGAAGTGGTGGTGGTTTGGCTGGTGGTGGTTATGACAGTTTTGGGAGGTGGTGGTGGCAATTTTGGAAGGCGGTGTGTACGATTTAGGGGGTGGTTGCTTGACTGGTGGTGGATTTGGGTGGTTTTGGGAGGGAGGTGGTGGTTTTGGTAGTTAGCTTATTTCATGAGTTGGATTTGGAGAGAGAGAGAAAGAGAGAGGGAGGAGCTGGTGGTGAATGCTGGGTTGTATTGTAGTGATGAGAGATAGATAGAGAGGAGCTGATGGAAGATGGGTTGTATTGTAGTAGTGAGAGAGATAGAAGAGAGTGATTAAGGGTAAAACAGTATACTAATAATATAAGTTAGGGTAAAATAAGAAGAAAATATAAAATAATTGCTGATGTTAACAAGTTCTGTAAAATTTCGTAACGGTCAATTGAGAGAATAGGGCATGTGAAATACAAAAGTAAAACAAAAGGGAGATCAGTGTAATTTTGGAAACCTGAAGAGAGCTGTCTATATTTTCAATCAACCTCAGGGGAGATAAATATAATTTACCCTAACAATATTGTTTTTTGTCTATTAATTAATATTGTATTGCTATAAGAAAACATTTTATTCAAGGATTAAGTTATTACTCAACAAAGAAAAATCAAAATAAAATTGTTAAAAAAAAAGATAAGATCAATTTAGAAGCACTTTTTTTTTTATAAATCTAGCCGAAATATTTCATTGGTCTAATTCGGGACCTTACTATAGATTTTGACTTTATCTATCTTTCTTACAAGTATATCAGGATAAGTAATATCGATCAGGTTCTTAGATTTATTTGTGACATTCGAGGAGCCGTATGAGGTGAAAATAATAAATTTAGTCTGGTTTGCATGACTCTGTCGGTACCAAAATTTTAGCATAGCCTTGAAAAGTTGTCAAACCAGGCTCTATGAGACTATTTTAGCTCGTATAGATCCTTATTCAATTTACACACCTTCCCTTGAGTTTCATGGGATGAAAAACCTTGTCGTACATTCATATACACCTCTTCTTCTAAGTCTCCATAGAGGAATGCATTTTTCACATTCAGCTGCTGGAGAGGCTAACCCAGATTAGCAACACAGGGCAGGAGCACCCGAACAGAACTCATCTTTACTACATGAGCAAAGGTCTTTTGATAGTCAGTATCATAAGTCTGGGTAAAGACCTTAGTAACTAGTCTGGCCTTGAATCTTTCAACTAACCCATCTGCCTTTTGTTTTTTATGAACACCCATTTGCAACCAACTAGTTGCTTCTCTTTTGGAAGAGATACAAACTCCCAGGTGCCATTCTTTTTTGAGTGTCATTTCCTTATCAAAGCCTTTTTTCACTTAGGATCTGCAGTAGTTTCCTTCTAACCCTACGAAATTCATATAGAGGACAAATAAGAGACAGGCACATTATGTTTATTGTACTTGCTTTGTCAATGCTCCTAACAACCGGATAGAAAATTAGATTCTAAGGTTATAAAATGTATCTTCATTGGCTATTCTGCTACCCAAAAAGAATCTAAATGCTATGCTCCTACCACCTGCAAGGCATCTGTCAGTATGGATGTTACCTTTTGGGAGGATTTTTTTTTCCAGCTTACCTCATACATCTCTTCAGAGGGAGACATAGACTGTCAGAGATGTTGACGTTAGATATACAAAATTAGATCTCCAGGAATAATTTTCCCTAATTTTACTCAGAGAGGCCTTTCTAGTGAGGGAGAGAAGGAAGAGTCTGGTGAGAAGGAAAAAAAGCAGGAAATTGGTAGACGATTGGATAGAACTGATCTGCAGACTTATTCTCGACGTTAGAAAGATCAGACTGCTTGTGTGCCACTACCACATTGCTAGTTGCTATCACTGTCTCTAGTTTCAGATTCTTTACTGATTCATCTGGTAATGAATCTCCAGTTGTTGCTCTTAATAATTGTGGCTTACCTATTACTCTATAAAAAAGGGTTAGGACGTGTATTCTACATTCAATATTGCAATTTGTTTTAAATGATTTGTTATCACCAAATCCTAAGTGGAAGAGAGGAAACAGATGGATACTCGTGAAGAAGCTCCAAAGGAGGCTTAAACTGGATGACACATGAGGGCATACGATTAATAAGATAGGCCGTCATAAGAACAACCGCATTCTAGAAAGATTTAAGAACATGCATAGTGAGGAGAAGAGAGCGAGCAACCTTAAGAAGATAACTATTCTTGCATTCAGCTACTCTATTTTGTTCAAGAGTGCGAATACAACATGTCTAAAAAAGAATGCTATGATCCTCTAGGTAAGCTCGAGAGACTCCATCAATATACTCAGTTCCATTATCAGTACGAAGAATCTTAATAGTCATGTCAAATTGGGTACACACCTATTTTATGAAAGGTTTTGCAATACGAAAAAGCTTCACTTTTAGTGCGAAGTAAATACGCCAAAGTAACACGGGAATAATAGTCAAAAAAAGTAACAAACCACCTATACCTAAAAATAGAAGTAACAGGTGAAGGGCCTTAGACATCATACTGGATAATCATAAAAGGAAAATTACTGTGTTTATTAACTGAAGGATAAACATACCGTTTATACTTTACAAGTTCACAAGCTTGGCATAGAAAAGTTCTTTTAGGACAAATATTTAACCAAAAAAGGGAAAAACCTCTCTAAAATCCCAAAAGAAGCGTGACTCAAACGACGATGTCACTGGTCTAAACAATGAAGTATGGAATCGGCATCAGCTTGTAGAGCCTGGCTAGAAGGTGATGCTAGAAAAGAAGGGGAAGAAGGAACTCTTAGAAAGTACATGCCACCATGTGCACTATCACTGCCCATCGTTTTTCTGTCACCAGTTTAAAACACAATGAGTAATGATATAGAATAGTTTAATGAGCTAGTAAAACTAGTAACAGGTACTAAATTAGTAGAGAAGTTGGGAGCATGAAGGCTGGACGAGAGACAAATCAAATAAGAACAATTGATAGAGCATTTTCTAGACACAAAAGATAAAGAACCATCGGCTATTCAAACTTTATTTTTACCTGAACAAGTAGAGTAAGATAAAGACAAAGAGGAAGAGCCGGTCATATGACCAATGGCACCGGACTCTATGCTTCGAGGACTATGAGAAGAAAAGGCACTAAGTGCACTAGTATAAATACTTGAGTGAGCAAAGTTAGAGGAGGAAGTAAAAGTAAAAGCCGTAGAAGGAGAGATGTTAACTCAGGCTATCAGACGTTTGAGAGTAGATAACTTGTTATCGGAAATGGGGTTAGTCTCACCAGATGAGCCTCTAGAAGTTTCAGAGAGATGAGTATGGGAACGTATAGGACGACTACGGTCACCATCATGTCCTTGAATAGGAGGACAATGTAACTTCCAACAGTGCTCAATAGTATGATGGGTCTTGACAGAGTACTCACATCGCAACTGGTCATGATCTACTGATTCATTCTTCTCCACAGACTTGGAATGATGAGGCTTGCCAATCCGTGGAATAGATATGATCGTTAACGCAGAATGCTACTGAGTAGAAAGTGGCACCGTAGTTTGGCGCTTGCTCTCCTCTTGTTGAAGGTAGGAAACGGATCTCATTAAAACCAACAAGAAAATCATAAACGCGCTCTATTTTTTGAAAAGCAATAGTATCAGTTGTACAAACTATTTGAAAGTTTTGATAATAATCAATTTCATTCCATATACTAGTCAACTCGGCGTAATACTTGGCCAGGTACTGGTCTTTCTGATCCAATGCACGAATCTTCTTCCACAACTCATAGGGTTGAGCATCATTGCTGGTCTGAGAGTAAGTGTGAGTAGTCGCTGACTAAATCTTATGTGTAGTATCCAGAAGTAAGAATCCGTGACTAATGGAAGGCTGCATAGAATGCAGCAACCATGACATGACAAAAGCATTGCCCTCAATTCACCGTGTGAGCGAAGGTCTTGCAACAGTTGGCTATATAATTTCACTAGTGATATTACAAAGATACATTGCAATCAATAATGGCTAAATTATAAACACACGACCAAACTAAATAATTAGTGCCATCCAACTTAACAGGGTTAATCTGAAGAGATGAATTGCCACTATGAGTCCCTAAACAATTCAACCCGGTCTCCTCATTACCACCGGAAAGCTTACCAGACATGGTCATGGATAACCAAGAACAAGCAGTAACAATCTGAAAAAATCAATTCAAAATAACCAACTCTGCAATGGGGTCGTATCAAAGGAATAACATGCAAGTATCGAAACACGAGAGAATCGAGGATACTCAAAACATGCAAATCAACTCATACTATATCACGAGATCCTAAAACAGAACCAGGTAATAGGCTGCAAATCCTAGCCGCCACCAGAAGAGCCAAAAAAACCATAGAACAAACCCTAGCAACCACTTTTTTAGGTCGAAATCAACAAAGGATCAACAAATAAGCTTGGTCGAGCCTTTTGGAACCCGAGTCAACACCTATGGAGGGCTTTCCATATCCAAGCCAGACCATCCTCGTTCGTGAGTTGCGAAAACCAGATCCGAAAAACTCTTAATGTAGAAAAAAACTGGAAAAACAAAGGGGAAAATCACAAGGCTAATCGATCATCCTGGTATTTTTTTTTTAAAGAAAAATGAACAAACAAAATAAGAACCAAAAAGAAAAAGGAAATGGAAGAAAAAGAGATTAAATATGCCTTTCACGAGATTGTGCATGGATACCAAGTTAAAATAACTGTAAAGAAATCATTAAGAAGAAACCTAGAGAGAGGATTATCGTGGTAGAAAACGAGGGAGCAAGTTAGCATTATCTCTCTCGCCGCTATTATTTATATATAATGAGGTTAAAGTACAATATATCCTTAAAATAGATAACTAATAACTTAAGAAATTGTTATAAACGGAACAAATAAATCGTGAATAATAAACAGAGCAATCACACACAATGCACACGATTTATGTGGTGACTGGAAGCCTACATTCATAGGTGAAAAGATCGGCAAAGGAATCACTATGAAAGAGGATAATACAATAAACGCTCAATATCTGTACCTTTTATGCCCGAAATCTTAAAGGCCGCAACACCCCTTTAAATAGGATAGCTCTAAAACAAAACCAGATCATAATACCCACAAATAATAAAACGGGCTGAACCTATAGGTTACCCATTAATTGGGTCAATTGGCTCCTGAAATTACTTGGGAAGGATACAGGTCTATGATAATGCAACTGTGTGGAATGGATCTACAATCTTTGCATGTTTCTTCCTCATTCAGGGCTTCATATGTGTCTTGTTCTTAAATGTATATTGAATTGTTGTAGTATCCTTTCGAATTGTTGTAGTATCATAGTTACCCCTTCCGCACATCTATTGCCAATGTATATTGGCCGTTGGTGTATTTTTGAGTATTAGGATACATTAAGTACGCTTCTAGTCCAAGGCATCCCAATGAAAATCCATGAGATGGTATGATGCCGAATACGAAGGACCATCTATAATTTTATTTTCATTATTTTACATATAATTTAATTTTATCAATTAGGATTTTATTTAGTTTAAAATTCTAATTATCTTTTAAATAAAGTTTTTTATTTTTATTTCTTTTTGGTTTAGGATTTTAGATTATAATTAGATTTTATTTTACTTTGTTAGGATTTTAATTTCCTTTTTAGATTAGAGTATTAACAATTAGAGTTGAATTAATAGAGTTGAGTTTTAAGGCTGTGGCTTTGTGTTAGGGTTTTGACCATTTTGCGTTATTTATTCACCATTCTCATCCCCTCCACGTGCTGCCATAGGTGTAGCTACATGTAATCCACTGGGTTCAATTGAACCCACTCAATTTTTTTGAAGAATTTTTTTTTATGTATAGTTATATAATTTTTTTAGCATTTAAAATATTGATACTAGTAAAATATTAAAAATAGTATTAAGATGGGGACAACATTTCAAAAAATTACAAGTTGCTGAAAATTTATATTAGTTGTGATGCATTTTTTACTTAGAAAAAAATTAAATCAATAATATAATATTCCCAAATTTTGTTTTTTCATATAATTAATAAGTATGAATATCTTTTTATAAGTCATTGAAAATATATAATATTATAGTATATTTTGTTAAAGTTAATTTTGACAGATTCTATAAAATTAAAAATTTGATATGATTATAATTTATTAAGGACCTGATTGGCAACTAGTTTAAAAGTTAGCTTTTCGTTTGTGTTTTTTTTGTTTTTTTTTTTTTTGCGTTTTTAGCCATAAAGTTAAATTTGATTCAAAGTAATTGTTTGGTAACTTAACCTTTAAGTTAGCTTTTTTGAAATTAATTCTTTGGGTATAAAGCTAGCTTTTTGCTTTTTGTTCAAAGTTGATAGTTTTGTCTTTCTATATATTTAATATTAGCAATTACATGTAGTTGATAATGGTAATAAATAATTTATGAATAAATGGTATTATTCTATTTTAAAAGTGGTTAAAATTTAAATACATTATTATAAGAGTTAGTGTTTTCATTTAACTTTTTGGTTTTTTATCTTTTTTGCTTTTTTGTTAAACGGACTATGTTAGTTTTTTTGCGTTTTTATCGAAAAAGATATAAAAATTAAATTAGGATAAATTTCACTGACCCCCCTAAGGTTTCTGACAAAAACAGAAACCCTTCATGTGGTTTCAAAAATTGCACTAACACCCTTCCAAGTTTGATTTTAACATCAAAGAGACCCTAACTGTTACAATTTCTGTTCAATTTAATGAAAATCACAAAACCGCCCTCAAAACCGCCATTCCCGCCCAAAACCACCA
>JAOTRH010000025.1:9902609-9923598 GCA_034768845.1 Heliamphora exappendiculata
GAACAGAACACAAAATTTACTGCCCAATTAAATATGCAAAGCTTTACCAAAAACAATCTCTTCCAGAATCGTCTCTATAATAATTAGCAACGCATACAAAATGATCATTCAATAATCAGTGGTCAATCAGAAATAAACAGTGTTCCCTTAGACAGGATTTGTTTAGTTCCTTTTTCGCTTGTTTACACCATAATTTATATTTTCTGTCGAGGATGTTACTTTCTGTCCAAATGGTTTGTCAATTTTTATATAGACTTGATGAAAAATAATTCTACATTTAAAATACTCACATTTCCAATGATGACAAGTGGCGCGGCGATTAAGGGAAGTTGCTTGAAGGACATTTGACATCATAGGAGCATCTTGCGTGAAGAGTAGTTATAAGTAGTTACGGTTAATTATCGGCAATTATTTATGTAATTTTTTCTGTAAATATGAGTAATATATGCATTGTAAAGGACACCACTTTAACAATTCATTAATGTATTTTATCTTTATCTTGTCTTAGGAGTAGTTTAATTTAAATTTTAGGAGTAGCGTAATGTAAATTGTCCTTGTTCTTTAAAGATCTTCAAGAATGGAATGTTTACTATTTACCGAGCAACCATAAGTAAATGTCGACAATTTCTTTCTTGTGTCTTTGTTCTTATTTCATGAAAATTAATAAAATTTCTTTTACTAGTCTTCAATTTTTATTTTCTTGCCACAATTTCTTAATTTGTTCGGCCATTTTCATATTCAACAAAAGGCATCGAACTACAACACAATCGGTTGATGTAATTCTCTGTCGGCCTCAACGAAAAGATTTCCATTTTGGTAAACACCGCTAAAACATAAACAAAGGGAAGGGGGAAATCGATATGATAAAACCCAGAGTAATAAAGCACAATACAAGCACCATCTCCTGAAGGGCCTAACATACTCGGGGCATGTTTGGATCGGTGGACAGGCTTTGGACTAGATTGAATAAAAAAACATGGGGGGCCCACAAATCAAATTTTATCACATGGAATTAGCTATTCCGTGCTTGTATCATGGAATTGGGACTAATAATTCAATAAATAAGGAATTAGTAATACATCATTTATAGTATTAATACTACCAGCCTCCCTTTAGTATTATTAGTACCAGATTTTAGATTATCTTTCCACCTTATCTAACGGTAACAAATAACTATACAACTTTTATCCCATTTTTTATCCCACCCTAACCAAACATGAACCAAATTTCTTACTATACATATAATCCATTCTATAATCCCCTAGTATTAAAAAAAAAAAAACATGTGGAACCTATACTATTACTTATCCCTCGTATCCTATCCAATTTCATGCAGCATACCTAACGAGTAGGGTTGGTGGTATAGTCACGTACCAATGATGTGTGGGACAAAGTTACTTTTTTAGGCCAAGATAAATAATAATTTAACATTACATTAACCTTCCAAAAATCAATGTTACAACGATGGATTGCACAAATTACATTTTAAAAAAAACTAATTAACCTAATGACTAGAATATCCAAAATTCATTTCACGCTTATGTACAAGGAGATACGAAAAACCAACAGCAATGTGACACAACTCAAGAGCAGCTTCTAAAGTAGCTCAATTTTGAAGGGATGTCTATATATTATGACAATTTGATGGTGGAGTCAGTATGGGATATGTTTAGCATAAGAAAATCTAAGATGAGTATCCTTCAATTGGTTCATAAGACCTTTGATGAGGTACAAATTGGTGAAGATAGTCGAAGGGTCTCAATGTCGGAGCAATGGTGAGGTCTCCAAAGATCCCTAGTTTTGCACAGTCTAAATTGTTATTGTGTTACTTACCTGCTTTGGAAAACTTTCGTCTTTTTTATGAAATGGGTCATGTTATGTGTCAATGCACCTGAGGAAGTGAAGTCTTAAGTTCAACTTTTCTTAACCTCTTGAGACCACCTGTAAAATATTACCATAGTTCCCACAAGTCCTGGTTTTGACAAGTTTATGTGTGTAGTGGGGAACTAAGTGGTATTTAACCCAATAGAATAGGTGTTACTCCCAAATGGGAGGTGATGGATTCATGTTAAATTCACTAATTGTTCCAAAAGCCTAAACTGTTGGGAAATAGGCCTAATAATGTATATCAAACTATCCAACACCCCCTCCCCCCACGTGTGACCTTATCTTGCATGTGAAGAGATTACTAAACTGAAGTACTGAACAGGTGCATCAACACACTAGTGCATAATAACTAATATAATAGGAAAATACATATCATGAGACTTTGAACCTAGGACTTCCTGCAACTAGATCTATGATACCATGTTAACCTATCAATTGTCCTAAAAAGTTAAGCTGTTAGGAAATTGGCTCAGTAATGTATATCAAACTCTTCAACAGTTCAAGCCTTGTTAAGTGCAAGTATGAGAGTTGACACGTGTGTATTTCCCAATTCGAAAAAATGTGGTGGGGACTAGAAACGTACCTCCACCAATTGTGTGCATAAACGTAGTGTTTCCTTGCAAGCATTCCTCATCATAAAAAATGGGATTGGAAAATCTAGGAAGTAGTGGAAGTTGACAAGGGAAAGGACTATAGTAGGGGTCAACCTTAAAATGATTAAAGATGAGAGTGAGAAATGATATGGTCATAATAGTAGAATGGTTGATGAGTAATTAGAACTAAGAGATGAAAAATAAAAAGTAGAGGTGAAGACGAGAGACAATTGTAATATTTTTATATTTTAATTTTATTGTATTTTAAAAGACAACCTTTATATGTGTATTATGCCGGAAAACTTATATAAATAACCTAATTGAGGGTAGGGCAGGATAAAAGGGCGCACGAGAAGCAAATTCCATTGGACCTATGGGCTGGGGAAACCGTGCAGAACAAGGAGAAGAATGTTGGAGCACGGAAATTATCATCGCTAGCATTTGTGTTTTTGTTATTTTGGTAGACAGCAGAGGGAGTGGAAGCAATTAGGGGCTGTGGAAATTGGAAGAGCATATTATATGGGATGACAAGGTGTTGCGTTCATGAAGAATGAGAAGTGGGCCAATATTTAGTATCTTGTCTGTACAAATGTGTTTATAATGACTTTCGATGGGTTTCTTTTTGTGTTAATATTGCTCGGTGGAGTATGGTGATCGAAAGAGATGCAGATTCAATTGAATGGTGCTGCCTTTAGATGGGAGGTGTTATGGCGTTCGGGGGTGACTTTAATGTTGCAATGTTTCCATCAGGGAGGCAAGAGTGCACTTGCATCTCTTTATCGATGCAAAATTTATCCAACTTCATTGATGAGATGGACATAGTAATCTCCCATTGGTTGGTTATGCCTTTACTTAGTCAAACTCTTTTGATGGCTATTCGATGTCTAGTAATGACCGGGTTTTGGTATCTGTGGACCGAGACTAGCATTTATCACAGGTGGTCTATTATAAACTTCCTAGATCCATATTCTTCCGCTTTTCGCTTGAGTTGCAATGTGGGGTATTAGGAAGGGGTAACCCATTTAAACTTCAAAATTATGTGGTTGAAGGTGGATGGCTTCCTAGATAGGTGAAAGATCGGTGGAGAACAACTTGGTGTTAGGCAGTCCAAGTATGATCCTGGGCCTACTGGCTAAGAAGCTGAAATTCTTCAAAGAAAATTTGAAGAGATGGAATAAGTAGGAGGTTGGAATGTTGGCTGATCAGAAAGTTTAGAGTGTTGGAGGAGATTCTTGCCTTGGGTAGTTTGGAAGGTGTTTGGGGATTGTTGGAAGATGGAAGGTTGTTGCGGTGTTAAAGGAGTATACTAATATCGCCAAGCTTGAGCAAATTAGCTACAGACAGAAATCTAAGCAGTTGTAGCTTCAAGAAGGGGATCAAAACACTCGCTTCTTTCATAGAATGGCTACTGCTCATAGAGGCAGGACAACTATAATGATAAGATTCGAATTCGGAGCGAAGTTGTCTTCTAAAAAAGGAGGGGGGTTTTCTAGCATCTACAATGGGTGTTTTTGTTGTCATAAACAATTTCTGACAAGTATTCTGCAAATCTATGCAAATAAACATGTGTATTTTCAGATTTTTTTTTTATAACAAATTTCAACCCTTACCAGGTAATGAACCTTGCAAGACTTCTATTTAAAATTTTGACTGCAATAAATCTCTTGAACATGATTTAAAAAAGAAAACTTTAGAGATTGTTTCACAAATTTAGTCAACTAATTCAACATATGAAATGAAAGTTGATGCTTACAATACAACTAGATATATTAAGATTCCAATACATGCAGCAAATATAAAGAATGAGCAGAAAATGATCATGTCCTTTTAAAGCTCTATGGAAATAACTTCAAGGAGAAACATTTCATCTAATATTATATTAAGATACAGATACAAGTGCTTACCATTCTCGGCAACCATTAGTTTTGCAACAACAGTTTTATGTTCAGTTGTAGTGCCTCTTAAAGGTTCAACTACAACTTGACCAAATCCCCTCGATCTTCTAACTTCTTTCACTGGGCAAGTTTTTTTTGGTGCTTCTTCAGATCTTTCAGGAACATGAAACAATGCTTCCAAAACCTCCTTCTGGAGATCATATGTGTTATTGTCGCTTTTGCATGGTTCGTTTCTAGAAAGAAATCTAGCTTTGCCACTGCATAGTTTAAGCAAAAAAAATGACCCTCTACACCATATTTAAAATATCTGAATTTCAAGTAATTGACCTAGAAGATATCTTTTTTCTCCAGTAAAAGAAATATATAAACATAACTGAGCAATTATTGCACCACAAAAGAAAACAGCATACCTTCTGGCAGAACTTATGCATTGTGGTTTTTCGTGGCATGAAATAGATTCTGTGTCTGAATATTTCTCCATAGGCTGTTAAATGAAATGAAAATGAAATTCATTTTTATTGTCTGTACTGGGCTTAGGTTGAAAAAAGAACCATCTCAACATAATTAATATAAAAGCTCAAGTATTTTGCCTATGCAGTGCAAAAGCACTAACTGTGATAATATTGTTGTAGAAATATACTGGGCGATGCTGCAATAAGTTTTATCATCATGCAACATGACTCATGGTACAACCATTCAAGTCTTAAGCCAATTAAAAATGTCTGATTAATACTTAAATAGGACATCCAACATCAATTTATAGCTCAAAAATAATCCACCACGGATGTTATACGAAGTAAGAGTGCATTGAAAGATTTTGTGCTCTCTTCTACATAATTCGTTTCTTGTTCAACGGAGTTCAGCAAACCCTTGACATAGTTTCCTAACTAATTTGGGCTGGCTACACATGATTCCAGCTAACTATTGGAGATGGTCTTTTGTATAAAATGTATGGAACGAAATGTTTGAACAGCTAAGAGGGGAAATACAAAAATGAGGGTAGAATGAGAATGTTGAAATGGTGAGCAGCATTTAAGAAGTTAAAATGACACCAATGAAAGATAAAATGAGAGAAAGTTGTTTGAAATGGTATGTTCATGTGCATGGTAATCCAATTAACAAGTCTGTAAGGAAGCATAATAGATCCGTGAAGGAAAACATGGGTTAATCTGTAAGAAATGCCATGATTATTACCTTAAACTTAATTGAGATTGTGAATTTGAATCCAATCAACAAGATTAAATGGATCCATGCTACAATTCAAACTAATGCTGTAACAACCCAAACCCGGGGGGTCTCACTCTCAAAACAAGAAATCATACATGCATTGAATATAATTGCTAACAGACTTACAACGCATGGTTCCAACACCATAAGCATGTAAAACATTACATGGTCCAAAAAAAACAAAAAAGGAAGACTAAGAGATCTTTCGCCCCTTCCGACCCTCCAGATCAACCTGCGTGACCAGATGCACCTGAAAAACGTTTTCAAATCCCACATTGTGAGCCAAAACCCAGCAGAACTAGACAAATATGTAATAAAAGTTAAACATGCTAACAAAATAATATAAAAGTTACGACTCTTCCGAGCCTGGAAAACAGTTTTTCATGATCAAAACGAGATGAGAAAAGAGATGCAAATTTTAACTCACACGAACCTCGAAACAATGCGAGAAAAGAAACATATGCAACACATGTAACCCACGCAACACAAACAACTCGCGCAACACACGCAACACATGCAAACCGCGCAACACACGCAACACATGCATCTTTAGGACCACATTTCTATCCCTCATTATGCATCTTCAAGACCACATTTCCGTTCCTCATTATGCTTGAATGCATTTTCACCGGATTTCACCGTAGAACCACATACCCATCCCTCATTATGCATGTATGCATTTTCACGGGATTTCACCGTAGGACCACATATCCGCCCTTCATTATGCATGTTTAAAACCAGAGTTTTAATACACAAAACCGTGTACGAACACCACGTTTCACATAAGAATGTCATCCACCAACCCTGGAGACCAACATTAAAGAAAACGAAACTCAACCCCAAAGGTTAGCTCCAAATCTCCAAAAATAAATTCGATTTTTCACAAACATTTACACAAAACCCTTCTCTTTTTTTTTCAAAACACGCTTTTTTGAAAACCACGGACCCAAACACGTCCAACTTGACAAAAAATAAGAAAGAAGGAAAAACACCTCTAACAGGAGTTCAGTCGACTGAAAAGCTACTGGAATTCCACAAATTTTACAATGTCTCAGGTCAATCGACTGAACTATCCACTTCAGTAGACTAAACCCATACACTGTCCATTCAGTTGACTGAACTATCCATTTCAATCGACTGAACATCAGGAAAAATCCTAGCGTCGGCGGAAAGAGTTTCACAACTCCTTTGTAACACCCAAATCAAACCAACCAAACTCACCTTATTTTTGAAACCTACGAACATACACAAGTCCACAACTTTGAAAGAAACCGAAAAACACTTTTAAAAACCTATTTGTCCAACCAAACACATTTTAAGAACATAAACTAACTTTTCAAAACATAAAACAACTTTTCATGCATTTTTTTTAACGGTAAAAATACATACAATTCCACGTAGCATCCCTTTAAGACATGAGAGTCTAGAATCCTACCTCATTGAGTTAAAAACTCGACGCCTCGAACTCCGTAAAAAATGAATTTCGTTGAAACGAGATTCCGTCCAGATGAACGCGAAGCCCTCAACGAGGATAACAAGGATCTGCTATCCGCTCGCCAAAAACCAAACCCGATCCCAGAGAGAAGGTGAAGCTTTTTGTTTGAGAAAAAAATCTTAGCTAACAAGTTTCAAAATCTATAAATATCTAGCCAATGGCTGATATTTATAAGGTCCACCAAAAATATTCTCTTTTTTTTTTTGAACCACAACACCCAATGGTCCCAACATCCAACCCAACATGTATTTCTAAACCCGAACATGCATAAAACGCATATAAACATGCTATTCCAACAAGATTAAAACAACAAATAACATGCCGAAAAATATCGCGGAATTAAAACGGATCAAGGTCTAACAAATGCTCAAACAAAGCACAACCTAAAAATTTCCACGTAATAAATCATTTTTCATATCATCACAATTAGTTCACCTGCTCTACTCCCATCCCCAAGAGTCTAATAAAATAAAAGAACACGGAAAAAAACAAAGTATAGCAACTATTACAACAAAAAAGACCATCTCAAATGCTAGCAATGCATAGTGTGAGTGCCAAAAGAAGCAAGAGGAGGTAGACAGCGGACATTTAATTGTTAACTCAAGAAATCCAATTTGTTCAAAGTATAGTCTCCTAGAAAACTCGAGGGTAAATTGAGCATTTGATATCACTAATAATATTTATAAATGACCAGGCTATCCAAATTAATCTCTATATCTTTTCCTCAAATCTTTTAGTTTGTTCACTGCAGATCTGAAGGACATGGCCGTGCAGTGGATTAAGACAAGGACAATAATCATCTCAATACTATTATGTTCAAATTCTCTTAGTCTACAAAAAAATAATAATAATAATAATAACAAAACAAAATTTTTATGCATGGCCACTTGGTACTCATATTCATAAACTAGAAACTTTACATTTTCAGCTGCTATGCCAAAACTATCACCACTCTTCTCCAAAGCGGATGCTGAAAGATCCAGAAGTTTCTCCATGCTCTGCATAACCACCAGAAAACCAAAAAAACAAAAGAATGCATAAATGAAATATTGATGAAAGATGTCCATTGTTGAGGATGAAAATCAAAGCATAAAATTTTCTATGACTAATCCATGATGCCAACATGCAGGTCAAAAAAGGATAAGTTGCTAAAGCACTAGTTTATGAATTGACTTACTAGGAAAATTTAAAGTCGATGGTTTTGTAAATATCTAGCAGCTAACATGTGATAAACATTAAAATAAACATTTCCAACTTCAGAAAGCATCTACATGATATCAAAAAGTAAGAAGGTTTAAAACACTGTTGCATCACGCTGATAAATATCAACCATTGTGTTAACCAACCCCAAGATAATATCTATGAGCATATTAAATCACATAACGATTTTCAGACTTTCAAAATATAGATGATTTACTACATATACTGCAGTTATATGCCTGGTTGAGTTCCTTAATATGCATCTGTATATAAATTGTTGAATAATTTGATATACATTATTGAACTCATTTCCTAATAGCTTAAACTTTTGGGATAATTGATGGTTTTAACATGGTATTAGAGCTATGGTTCCAAGATGTCCTGGGTTCAATTTTCATCTGTTTCAATATTGTTAGCTTTATTATGTTTATTATTATATATTTATTATCCAGTGTGTGTGGGTGTATAGGTGAAATGATGCTGCCTAATTTTATTATAAATAAAGAGTTTCACATATCCTTTAGGGTACGGCTTCTCATTATTCCCAGTTTAATAATATAGTATTAGAGTCACCGGACCTCTGGTAACCCTAGCCTCCCTCCTCCAGCCACCAGCCCCCAAACCCTAACCCTAAACCACCAGCCACCAGCCACCAGCCACCAGCCACAACCACCAAACCAGTACTTGCCAACTACCAAACCCTAAACCAGTGCCGAAACCATAGCCACAGCCCTAAACCCTAACCCTCAACCACAGCCACCAACCACAACCACCAAATCAGTACTTGCCGACTACCAAACCCTAAACCAATGCCAAAACCCTAGCCGCCACCTAAACCCCAGCCGTCAGACCCAAATCGTCGCCGAAAACCACACACCAGTGGCCACCAGTCGCCGACAGTCCCAAACTCAAGTCGCCAGTCGTCGACGCACCACCTAAGACCCTCGCCGACCACTTAAAACCCTCACCGACCACCCAACGACCCTTACCAGACCACCCTAGCCTTTCGCCGCTCATCATCGCACACCCAGCGAGGATCGTCATGCCTTGTCGTCCCTCCAACGAGGCTCCCAGCCTCTCGTCGCACCACCCTTGGCGCCGAAACCCACCAAAACCACCACCTCTAGCGCCGACACCCTCAAACCAGTCCACTATAGTCGCCGACAGTCACTCACGTCGCCGAACTCAGTTGCTGCCACCCTACCAGTCGCCGAAATCCACCAAAAACCCACAAAACAACCACCGATCGTGCTCCGACAACAATCTCCGACCGTTTAAACAGTCACCGAAAACCTAGCCAAGTCGTCGGAACAGTCACCGGAATAGTCGTCGGTCGCCGAAAAAGTCGCCGAGACAATCGCACCGGTCTCAGCAGTCCTGTGTTTTCGTCTCCCTCGCTGCGTCCCTTCCTTCAGCCGTACAATGGCCTACTTTCCATTCATCGCTAAGTTTTATGCCGTCCAGTTTTTGTTGATGCAATGAGGGTTGTCTGGTTATGGGTTCTTTGATATTTGAACAAGAATGTCATCGGAGGGTGATAGGTCTGCTACCCGGATTTCTGGGACTGTTGAGTCTCTGACGGATACCGGGCGACCTATGAGAACTGAGGTGTTCTCTTCTTCTACTCGGCTTGTTGATGAGAAGCTTGACGGTGCTTCAGCTTATCCATTGTGGCGGAAGAATGTATTGAAATCCTTGCAAGGCATGGAATTGGATTCCCACCTATTTGATGATGCCCCTGATCCGAGTTCTCCTATTTATCGTACCTGGGTACGAGACGATGCTCGTCTCTTCAGTCAGCTTATGAACTCCATGGACCGCAGTGTCAAGCTTTTGGTTGCCAATGCAGATACGGTGAAAGAAATCTAGGAGGCTCTAGAGGATATCTATTCCTCTACAAATGACTTATCGCGACTGTGTGATGTGATGCGAACGTTCTTCCGCTCGCAACAGGCCGGTCGTCCCCTTTAAGAGCATTTTATGAGCTTTAAAGTGCTTACTGACGAGTTCGATCGACTTCTTCCATTCACCAATTCTCTTAGTAAATTTCAGGAACAACGAATGCAGATTTTAGTCGTGTGTTTCTTAGCCAGTTTGGATCCTGAATATGACACAGCACGTTCACAAATTCTTGCTGGAACAGACATTCCTACCTTATCTGAGACTTTCCGTCGGGTGAGTCGTTCCATGCCTCGTGACAACACCCGGTCTACACCTGATTCTAGTGACCCGTCTGCACTTGTTGTTTCTCGTGGTGGCAATGGAACTCGGGGCCGAGGCCGTGGCCGTGGCCGTGGTAGGGGCCGTGATGGAGGCCGAGCTGGTGGGGGCCGTGACGAGGGTGCTCGTGAGACCCGTTATTGCCACTACTGTGGGATTCAGGGACATATTCGCAGTCAGTGTTATAAATTACATGGAAGACCGTCCCCTGCAGCCAATGCTGCTGTTGATTACTCTCAGGCAGACTCATCCTCTTCTTCTCAGAAGCAGCTCGTTGAGATGACCTCAGCCGAATATGAGCAGTATATTCAGTCTCAAGTTGCTAGTTCTCCCGCTCTTGTGGCTGCTACCTTTGCAGGTAATCCTAATGCCTGTTTGGCGACTACTCCGTTTGCTTGGGTGATTGATTCAGGTGCCTCATACCATATGGCTGATTCTACAGGTATCTTATCTGACTATCAGGTGACTCCCAGACATCGTAGTGTTCTTGTAGCTAATGGATCCTCCTTACCGATTAAGGGGCGTGGAGTTGCTACCCTCACGCCGTCCTTAACCCTACCTAATGTCTTACATACTCCTGGGAATCCATTTAACTTATTATCAGTCAATCAGTCAGCTTACTAATGATCTCAACTGTTGTGTGACTTTTTATCCTGATGGCAGTGTTTTTCAGGATCTTACGACGAGAAAAATTATCAGTAAAGGTCGAGTGTCAGATGGGCTATACTTGGTGGAGGAGGTGGCTGCAACGACCTGCTTCGCAGTTTCTTCTCCCAATTTTGAGGCTCATTGTCGTTTGAGACATCCCTCTATATCTAGTTTGCATAGTATTTGTCCTCGTTTTCGTTCTATTTCTAATATTGAGTGTGAGCCGTGTCGGTTAGCAAAGCACCTGCGTGTGCCTTTATTACCTCAGGTCAATAAACGAGCTTCGGCTCCTTTTTCTTAGTTCATTCAGATGTTTGGGGGCCCTATCCGGTTAAATCTATTTCTGGATTTCATTATTATGTTATATTTGTGGATGATTATTCTCGTGTGACTTTCTTATATCTTATGCGCCATAAATCTGAAGAAAAATATATTTTCTTCTCTTTTTGTATGGAAGTGCAAACCCAGTTCCAGGCTCAGATTAAATGTTTGCGCAGTGATAATAGTGGCGAGTATCTTTCAACCCAGATGAAGACTTTTCTGTCCACCCATGACATTATTCATCAGACTTCTTGACCAGCTACCCCACAGCAGAATGGTGTTGCTGAGCGCAAGAACCGCCATATTATGAAAACTGCTCGAGCTCTCTTGTTTCAGATGCACGTACCTAAGAAATTCTGGGGGCATGCCTTGTTAACTGCTTGTTACTTAATCAACCGTCTCCCCTCTCAGGTACTTAGTGGACAAATTCCGATGGTCGTCCTTTCTCCCAGGAAGAGCCTTTTCTCTCTACCCTTGAGAATTTTTGGGTGCCTTTGTATGTTCATGACACTCATCCCCAGCGGACGAGGTTAGATACTCGGGCGGTCAAATGTATTTTTCTTGGTTATTCGAAGACTCAGAAAGGGTACCGCTGTTTTTGTCCATCTCTACACAAGTTCCTTGTCTCCCGGGATGTTGCCTTTGTCAAGTCTACTCCTTTCTTTTTTGCGTCGGCTTCGGTTGTGTCGGGGGTTGGGAATTCTGATAATCAAAGTCTTGATTTTTTAGTGTCTTACTTGCCCTCGTCTTCTTCTGCAGGGTCCTCTCCGCCTCCTCCCTCCACTTCTTCAGGTTCATTGGACCTCTCCTCTACTGAGCCAGTCTCCTCGTCTGCGGATCCTCTTCCCATGGTAAGTGCTCCTCCTCCTGACAATACTGCTCCTATTGCTACTCGAAAATCGTATCGAACTTGCAGGGATCATCCTCCCTATACCATCTCTTACAAGGGTCTTTCCGCCTCCTTACAGGCTTGTATTGCCACCCTAGATCAGGCCGCTGTTCCTCGTACTATTACCGAGGCCTTAGCAAACTCTGGCTGGCGGGGTGCTATGTTGGAGGAGATGCAAGCTCTTGAGTCCACCTCGACTTGGTCCCTCGTTTCTATTCCAGACGATAAACAGGCTATTGGCTGCAAATGGGTCTTCACAGTCAAGCTTAATCCTGATGGTTCTCTTGCCCGCTTGAAGTCCCGTCTTGTTGCCAAGGGGTATGCTCAGACGTATGGAATTGATTATTTTGAAACCTTCTCTCCCGTTGCCAATATGGCCTATGTTCGCCTATTTATGTCTCTTGCTGTTGCTCTCCATTGGCCTTTGTATCAGCTTGATGTGAAGAATGCCTTTCTTCACGGCGATTTGAAAGAGGAAGTCTATATGGAGCAACCTCCCGATTTTGTTGCTCATGGGGGGTCTCAGCTAGTATGTCGTCTCCATCGCTCTCTTTATGGATTGAAGTAGTCTCCACGGGCATGGTTTGGTCGCTTTAGCATGGTTATGCGCCAATTTGGTCTTCTACAGTCCGAAAAAGACCACACTGTGTTCTATCGGCTTTCCTCTGCTGGATGTATTCTATTAATCGTCTATGTTGATGATATTGTTATCACAGGGGATGATATGGTCGGCATTTATGAGTTGAAGCTATTTCTGAAATCCCAGTTTCAAACTAAAGATTTGGGAGAATTGAAATACTTTCTCGGCATTGAGGTAGCACGCGGCAAGAAGGGTATCTTTATTTCTCAGCGGAAGCACGTGTGGGTTATTTTAGCTGACGAGGGAATTCTGCGAGCAAAGGGGGTCGAGTCACCTATGGACCCGAGTGTTAAACTCCTCCCTGATGAGGGTGATGTTTTTTCTCATCCTAACCGATATAGAAAAATGGTTGGAAAATTAAACTATCTAACAACAATGACAAGACCAGACATTGCCTTTCCTGTGAGTGTAGTGAGCCAGTTCATGGTTACGCCTCGAGTCCCACATTGGAATGCTATGGTTCGAATTTTACAATATCTCCACAGTAACCCTGGTAAGAGGCTACATTTCAGTTATCATAGCCACTCTATGATGGAAGAGTATTCTGATGCAGACTGGGCCGGATGTCCCATTGATCGGAGGTCCACTTCTGGATTTTTTATATTTATTGGTGGCAATCTTACCTTTTGGAAGAGTAAGAAGCAGAACGTGGTTTCTCGGTCGAGTGCCGAAGCCGAATATCGGGCCATGGCTCTTGCGACATATGAGATTTCATGGCTCCGTCAGCTGCTTAGTGAGTTGGGTGATCCCTGTCCTGGTCCAACAAAACTTTGATGTGATAATAAATCTGCAGTGTTTATTGCTACAAATTCAGTATTTCACGAGCGCACGAAACATATCGAAGTGGACTGTCATTTCCTTCGGCGCGAGTATCAGAATGGTGTGATCATGTTTGGCTCTGTTCATACTGGAGAGCAATTGGCGGATATTTTAACTAAATCCATTCTAGGTCTTCGAGTTCGATACATATGTGACAAGCTGGGCATGCAAGATATATATGCTCCAGCTTGAGGGGGGTGTTATCTTTATTATGTTTATTATTATATATTTATTATCCAGTGTGTGGGTGTATGGGTGTAATGATGTTGCCTATCTTTATTGTAAATAAAGAATCTCGCCTATCCTTTAGAGTACGACCTCTCATTATTCCCAGTTTAATAACAAATATTATGCTTGTTATTGTGCACTATGTTATGTCTATATTAGTGTATCTATTTAGTTTAGTTTGTTACTTCCCTACATACGATAAAGGATCGTACATGAGGGATAGTGTTGAAAATCTTTATATATATATATATTGTTAAGTTTATTTCCTAACTTAAACTTTTTGAATAATTGGTGGCTAAACATAAATAAATATACATAAATATTTATATATAAAATTTTAAAGCAATAGCAAACGTCAAGTCTGTATGTTAATCTTTCTTTTCGGTTGAAGTGACAAACTTCTAGTCATGGGAGGACATCAACAGGTAAAATAGTACAAGGATCAACCCTTTCCCAAACTCACATCCAATATCTTCTAAGTTAGGAAGCATAATTTGCTGAAAAGAAGGGGCAAATAAATATCATCAAATAAATGGGAAAAACTAAACCAAACAAAATAATGTCAAATAACATCAAAGCTACGTATCATGTAATTCTATACATAATAAGATGGGCATTAAAAGATAAGTCCCACTAGTTTAGAAATTGCTAGCTCTGCATTCATGCTTGGATAGATAACTTCAAGCACATTCAAAATCATAAGAATGGATACTGAATGTATATTTCAACACCATTAAGGAAAAAAATCATCTTAATTCATCAATGCAAAGGCACTGGTAAAAGATGATGAGAATATGGGCTCATCTAAAAGCAGCCACCTTGAGAAAAATGATGCAAAGGTTACCTCTATAACCAGTCTTCAACCCCCCCCCAACAAAAAGGACCCCTATGTTAAAAGGGAACAACATTGAATAATGCTCTTTTCCACTTAAATATACAAGATTCAATACAAGTAAGTAACCCATAAATGTAAGGCAACATAACAAGAAAAAATATCTTAAATTATCGACAAAGAAGATATTGTTGTTGTGTGTACATGTTTTGTGCGGGTGGGGGTGCGGGGATATGTGTTTCTATTTTCTAAATTTGCAATGTATGTAGTCAGAAACATTTTCTAAATTTACAACATATGAAGTTAGAAACATAAGGAATGCAACATGCAATATCAAACAACCCATCCCCCCAAAAAAAATAAAACAAAAAACAAAAAAACTTTTGAGACTTTGTAACTAAAAACATCTTAATTTAGAAAATAGCACACACCTTGATTTTCTCATGCCAAATGCAATTGACAATCAAATATAGTTTTTCAAATATTACATAGCATATGAGGTAGTACAAAAGCTTTAATTTTAAACATAGATTTTGAGCGGAACACCATAAACATTAAAGTGAAAGTGAGAACTTACCCTTTTGACATCGTACCCACAAAGGCCTGCAAGTTCAATACAATGCCAGGTCACTAGTAATATCAGCCTTACCTTTAAAGTTTGATGAGCAAAATGATGAGATTATTATAGCCCAAAATAGATGAGGAATGGACAGGTAAAGTCTTAAATATGATCATGATAACAATTGAAGAAGTGATGTGATTAAGCAACATCCAGGACATATCATGAACATAGCAAGTTTTACAGCATGAAGCAAAAACATTGAGATTTTCAAATATCAATCCCTCAGAGAAGGGTAGGAAAACACATCATGGAGAACTCAACAGTTGTATGGAGAAAGTGCTTCTCAATAGGAATGTGACAACCAAATAACAACTCCAGGGGTCTAGCAACCATTGTCATATATTCCCAACCTCCAAAACATTTTCCAGTGGTGATAATTCAATCTGCCTTGGACCTCCACAATGTGTTGGTTTGGATCAGTTAGGCACTTGTATTCACCAGGTTGTTTGGGAAAAAACAGAAAGATTGCTCAAAATTTTTATGCTTTAATAGTAACGTGTGAAACTAATTTCAATTAAATAAATGCATGGTCTTTTAATCGGCTATCGAGGGTAAAAGTTATTACCAGTATATATTGAAATATTAAGAAAGGACTATAAATAGTAAGAAGAAACTCTAGGATTTAAATTTATTTAGTTCTTAAGAGTCTTTTCTTGCTAATTCTACCATTTTTTGTACAATTATAAACCCCAACATTCTATTTGAATCAACCTCGTGCACCATGACAAAATTAAAAGAAAAACTGAATTCGGAAGCCTTCACATTTTTTGATAGTTGATGGAGATCTTATCTTTTCACTTCAGGATAACCCTTAAGTATAACTCTAGACTTCTTAAATTTAAAAATGAGTTGAATAAAATATGAAAAATTGGTGAGCAGTTCAATTTATAAGTCGTTTATTGCTTTTCATCTAGTATAAAAAATTTTAACGAGCAAGGTACATCCTCATAAAAGTCTTAACGTGCAAGATTCTTTTGAAACAAAAATACCTTAAAACAGACAAATTTATCTGTACTTTTTCAAAATATGTATAAAGAATACAATAAATTTATCTGTCTTTTATTGAAAGAACGTATAAAGAATTCAAATAAACTTATCTGTACATTTTCAAAACATGTATAAAGAACACAGATAAATTTATCTGTTTGCATTATCTGTATTGATATGCAAACAAATAAATTTATCTGTTAGGCATAAATAAACAGACAGATAAATTTATTTGTTTGCATTATCTGTGTTGATATGCAAGCAGATAAATTTATCTGTTAGGCATAAATATGCAAACAGATAAATTTATCTATTTGCATATTAAACAGATGAATATCAAATAGATGAATTTATCTATTTGTTATGCAAAACAGATAAATTTATCTGTTTGTAAAGTATTTTCAGAAAAAATCACGCAATTAGACATTGCGCGTTCAAATTTTTGTTGATGGATCTTGCGCGTTAAAACTTATTTTTTTGGATCTTTGGCTGAAATTCTCAAAAAAAATCAAGATACCAAAACGTTCGGTTAATCACTATTAACAAAATTTTGAGTGATAGCTTAATGTTCACGTAATCATATTTCAACCATAAATAACATACTACCACACACAAAGATTCAAAATAAAATTTAGTATGCTGGCAAGACTAGGAAGTTCATATGACACAGTAAATACCAAGAACTTCTTGGATAATCTTGATGTCAAGTTGAAAGCCATCTCCAAGCATCTTGAACAGAAACTCCTCAATATCCTTGTGCATACTTTCAACCGCTGTCATATTTGTAGGAACTTTCTCACCCCAAATCTCAGAGCCAGGCAACTCTTCTGAATTCAGTTTCAATGGTTTGTTCCCTTTGCAAGATGCATTTGTTGACGGCCTGGTCCGGGAGTACTCTTTTCCAATTACACCCGAAATGGTACCCATGGATGCTGAACATTTTGTTTGCTTTGATGCAAAGGAACTTCTTTCTGCAAGATTTAGCTCGTCTAACAAATTGTCTATCTGAACATTCTGTAGACACGTTTTGTCCTTGTGATTCATCCTTCGAGGCATGAGTAGAAACATTAGATGTGCTTCCTTGGAGTTCACATAGTATTTCACCCGCAGTACATAGGTTTCAACCAGCTTGACAATAAGCAGAGGCTATGTCCTCAAGAGATACCACTGAACCAAAGACATCAAGCAACTGCTCCAAATCCCTTTCGTCGCCATCACAGTATGAAATGTTTGAAGCAGACGCTTCCATTTTCTCCCTCCCCAACATAAGAGAGAGATGCCAATGTCAAATAGTATTTTGGAATCAATCACCAGAAAAATTGACTAAATTAAGCAGTTCAGTGTTACTTTCTAATAAAATGTAAAGGTAAGCCTAAATCAAAAGAATGCAATAAGAGTGTTGAAGATGCAGATCTTTAGGTTTAAGAAAATCATAAAAATGAGCAGCGGAATTATATATATATATATAGTAGAAGCATAGCTTAGCATGAATGCCGAATGGAAGAATATGAATTGATGGAAGACCATAATTAACAAAATATGTGGCATTCA
Organism: Heliamphora exappendiculata; assembly: GCA_034768845.1. NCBI lineage: Eukaryota > Viridiplantae > Streptophyta > Magnoliopsida > Ericales > Sarraceniaceae > Heliamphora > Heliamphora exappendiculata. The sequence goes on from JAOTRH010000025.1 coordinate 9,920,664, forward strand.
GAAATATATAAAAATGATTTCAACAAAATAACTAAACATGCATACATCAAAATTACAATGGAAACTGTGTCTGTGTGTACTGAGTTCCATGAAGAAAAAAAATACAGTAGTATTCATTTTACCAAAGGTCTAATTATATCTGAAACCAAAATAAATAGTAACATTTAATAGGAAACGTTTAAAACAGCACAAACATGGCAGGGAGTGCAAGTTTCACAACTATCAAGAATTTGTTGCCATCACTACAGTGCAAACAAACAAGCACATGGGTCCAATTGCAGTGAACACAAAATCAAATCCCACGCACGCCTAAGATCTCAAATATAAAACAAAATGTATAGCCAATCATTTTCATGACGCGATAGAGTAGGCCTCATGCGAGATCCAAAAAATAAGATTTACTAAATCGATATATATATATATATAGGGAGAGAGAGAGAGAGAGAGAGAGAGAGAGAGAGAGAGAGAGAGAGAGAACGCTTGACGTTTCAGTACATGAACCAGACAAAGAAAGATGTATAGAGAAATCTCATAACAGAGGCAGATGGAGCTATTTATAGATACAAATGTGCGCCTGTCCGTCTCTCCAACTCCATGTAGATGTATGCATGTAGAAATTTAGAATACATTTAGAAATCTATAATGGAAAAACGATCAAACAAGTGATGAAAGATCGAAATCCACGGAGTTTTCAAGGAATTTCGATCATTAAATGCGTGATTTTAATGCCTTTTTACAGGATAAGGTTTAAGTAAGCAGTGATGGAGATTAAGCAATGCCGCAGTGCGGATAATAAAGATCGATGAAGCACAATCTTACTTCGGCATTGAAAAGATCAATGGAACAGAGGATTTCAGTGATTCAATCCTCCTCCTCCTCCTTTCTCTGTGCCTCCCACACACACAGGCTCTTTGAGCTTCCAAGAGAAGGGAAAAAAGATGAGAGATGAGGTCAAAAAAGCATGTGCTTCTAGGTATTTATAGAAAGAGTAATGCTATACATGCCGAACAATGGACGAAAAATAAATGAAATTTATGAAAATGGAAATTTACAATAACGACGCTGAAAAAACTGAAATATACTGAAGAGTCGATACATGGAAACGTTCCTTTTGGTTTTTGGCGCTCGTTTGCCTGGAGGGGAATAATAATTCTCAATCCCACGCGACGTCAGGACGCGCGTGGTACACGCTCTAATGCGCCTCACTGGTACTGACTTAAAAAAAAAAATTGTTTTTTTTTTTACATTTTTAGTAAAAAAAAACTCAATTCAAAATAAATTATTGAATAAATTAATTTCTTAACTATATTTTTTTAAAGCTGACTGATTGAGTAAAAAATTATTTTTTTATTTTTTTAATTAAATTAGACAGTATTACTTTTTTATATAATTTTTCAATACAATTATAAATAATTGATATTCTTAATAAATAAATTATTAAGAAAATATATTATTGTTTTTAAAATAAAATGTGAATTTAAATAGAATATTTTATTAATTAGTATTTTAATTTAATTTTTTAAATTTTTAAATTTTTTTTTCAAATGAGTTATATTAATTTTTTTGTGCAATTTTGTCAAGAAACTAAAAAATCAAATTGTCAATCAACTCCTAATTTTTGTTGAGACATGTCAAGCAGGTGTTTGAGTTAAATATTAATTATTATATAATTACTTATAAAATTTGATACCCAAGAATGGGAGTGCTTGGTAAAGTGAATACTATTTATTTTTTATTTTTTATTATTAATTTTAATTATAAATTATAATTTATTCTAAACATTTATAATTTTTACTATAAGTTATTATTACTTTTTTTCTATTTTACCTATAAATAATAATATTTACAAAATATTCATAATTTTTACTACAAAACAAATTAGAACTTAAAATACGTATAATAATTATTCTTAAATGTTATTGATATTCCATGGCCCTGTTTGGGCTAATGTATGCATTTTTGTTTATTACTATTTTTTTAATTTTTAATATTTTAGTACAAAAAACTTTATTTTTTGAAATTGTGAGAAAAAATCAAAAAAATTAAAAATCTTGATCAAATAATAATAATAGTTTGCTAAAGATAAAATAAGCAATATAAAATATAACTTATTAGGTTTTTTTTATCTTTTCGAGTTTTTTATGTTGTAATAAAAAATTACTTTTCTAATTCACTTCAATAAAAAGAGTTCGACAAATATAATAATTTAATCAAATAATAAAAATATTTATTATAAATAAAAATAAATAAATAAATCATTATAGCCTACATTTAAGATCGTATTAAACATAAAATTTTGTGAAATTAATTACATTTAATGCAATATATAATATAAAGTTCCATTCACTCGAAATAAGACGGGTTAGAACAAAAAATTAATTATAAATTTTATTTTATTTTTACTACATTTAACAAATGTCATGCTACACTCATTACAAGAATTGAATATATTAATATAAAAGATTTGATTTATATATGAATAGAAGAAAGAAAATTAAATGCAACAGTTTTATTTTACGTTTTGAAAGATTTGCAACAATTAGTGCAAATGCAACTACAATTAACCATTAAAGAATTATGCAAAAATTCATTCAACACCCTATTTTTAACGATGACTAGATCATAATTACAGGTTAAGAAAAAATATAATCCCACTTAAAGAATGTAAAAACGGCCCATCTTGGCTCGGCGTAGCTCATGATGGCTAAATTTGGCCTGAATCTAGTAAGTTCTCGTCAAAAATTTGAGTTATGTTGAATTTTTTTCAATAAATAGACCCATACTTCAAAGGTATAGGACTTAGTATCGGACTGAACTTTTGGGCTAATCTACCGTGCTTTTTTTTTTAAATGTTATTATAACTTGTATAATATAAGTTAAAATTTTTTTTAATTATTAGTTGTTGTTATATTAGTTTATTATTAATTTATTAGTC
>JAOTRH010000025.1:9923698-9940214 GCA_034768845.1 Heliamphora exappendiculata
TGGAAGAAGGCTATGATTGAGGAGATGACAACCTTGAAAAAGAACGGTACTTGAGAGTTAGTCTCTCTTCCAAAAGAAAAAAAGACAGTTGGGTGTAAATGGGTTTTTACAGTAAAGCACAAGGCAGATGGATCAATTGAGAGATTCAAAGCAAGGCTAATTGGCAAAGGCTTTATTCAAACTTATGGCATTGACTATCAAGAAACTTTTGCTCCAGTGGCTAAGATGAACTCAGTTTGGGTACTCTTATCTTGTGCCATGGGTTGGCCTCTCCAGCAGTTGAATGTGAAGAATGCATTTCTTCATGAAGATCCAGAAGAAGAAGTATATATGGATGTACCACCTGGATTCTCATCTCATGAAACTGAAGGAAATGTGTGCAAATTGAAGAAAGCCCTATATGGATTAAAATAGTCTCCTCAAGCGTGGTTTGATCGTTTCTTCAAGGCCATGCTAACATTTGGGTACCGACAGAGTCAAGCAGACCATACTATGTTTATCAAGCAAGGCAATAATAAGATCATTGTTCTTATTGTCTATGTTGATGATATAGTTGTAACAGATACTGATTTTGAGGAGGCATCACGTCTTAAGGCAAATCTAGCAAAAGAATTTGAGATGAAAGATCTAGAGGCACTACGATATTTTCTCGGAATTGAGGTGGTTAGATCGGATAATGGGATCTTCATTTCTCAAAGAAAGTATATTCTTGACCTTCTAGATGAAACTGGTATGATGAGATGTCGACCTGCAGATTCACCTATCGAGGCTAATCATCGACTCCATAGTGGTGATGGAGAACCTGTCGACAAGGGCCAATTTCAGCGGCTTGTGGGAAGATTAATATACTTGTCTGACACCAGACCTGACATTGCGTATACTGTGGGGGTTGTCAGTCAGTTCATGTATGATTTTCGTAGTGTACATCTTGACGCTGCTTATCATATTCTACGATATCTTAAGTCTGCCCCTGGCAAATGGCTCTTATTCTCTCGTCACGGCCATTTGACATTAGAAGCTTACACAGATGCAGATTGGGCTGGTTCAGTTGATGACAGATGATCTACATCTAGGTATTGCACATTTGTAGGGGATAATCTGGTTACTTGGCGCAGTAAAAAGCAAACAGTGGTAGCTCGATCAAGTGCAGAAGCTGAGTATAGGACTATGGCACATGGCATCTGCGAACTCATTTGGCTGAAAGTCCTATTAAAGGACTTGGGTATTAAGTGTGGCAAACCTATGAAGTTGTACTGTGACAACAAGGCTACCATTAATATTACTCATAATCCTGTCCAGCATGACAGAACAAAGCATATAGAGATTGATCGACACTTTATCAAGGAGAAATTGTGTCAGAGACTAATATGTATGCCCTTTGTGAAATCTACTGATCAATTAGCAGATATTTTTACTAAAGGGCTTAGTAGTAAAATGTTTCAACCCATTGTATGCAAGTTGGGCATAAAAAATATTTATGCCTCAACTTGAGGGGGAGTATTAAGTTGAGGGTATTATTGTAATTTTCGTAATTCTTGGTTCTATTATAAATAACATGTGATAGGGTGTAAACCCTAGGTTGTTGCGCTCTCATTCATTCTGTTTCAGATTCTCTCTCTTCCTCCTTTTCTCTTCCACTCTCTGCAATAATTCTAACATAGCTTTTGGGATTGAGTTCTACTCAATAACGTATAACATGGTATCAAAGCTAGACTACTAAGGATGGATAGGGTGCGTGTCCCTGGCCTGCACGCGGTAGGTGTTGCCGAGTGAGCACGCTCCGCGTGAAAGAGGATGTGAAGCGAAATCCCGCATTGCCAAAGTAGAAAAGTAATGTGTAATATATAAGCATGAGGGTACTCTCACCTCAATAACTAACTTTTGAGGTTGAGTTCTACCCAAAACCGTGTAACAATTGAAGCCTTGTGATTTGTAAATTTGATACACACTAGCATATACATGAAAACTTAATAAAATTCATCTCCATAGAAGGCAATACGCTATAGCATAAATAAAACTTGATTACAAGAAACTGGACAGCAATGATTCATTTTAATTTCACATACCAGGCCAGATGTTTAGTTCAGATGATGTATACATAGCATGTTAATAAACTACATAAAAAAAATTTGCAAAATCCCAGTAAAGGATGTAATCTTAATTCCAATACGCATAAGCATAACCTCGAACCAACAGAAGAATAAGAATAAAGCACTACTACTCTACTACAAACAGAGTTTTCCACAACTCTGACAGCAGTCAAACCCATTCCAACTGCGCAAGGACCATTTGACACTTCTTACATGATCTGGGTTGTGTAGTTGATACTTGGTAGCATTCCTTTTCCTTGTTCCTTTTGAATGGGAAAATATTAACATGTCCGACAAAAATAATTGTTAATCTATGAACCACAGTAACCAATCAATTCATCGATTAATCACAGAAAACGAAGCAAACTTCTACTCCAGATTATTCTCTTTACATTTGATGCACAGTTCATATCCAACTAACAGCTCAGACTTTATTGCAAATGAAAAGTATTATATGAAGTCCATTCAAATCATTGATCTAAAGCAAAAACACCTTTGGACCGTGTAGCATTGACCTAGACTGGAATAATGGAGACACCAAAGAGCAAATAAATTTTCCCTAAGAATTTCGAGGTCTTCCAACTGGACAAGAAAATCAATAAAAGAACATGTGCAAGCATGTCACGTCAACAACGGCAACTGCAATAAAGAATGTAACCTTCACAATTGCAAGCAGCATTGTTAAGCAGCTGTAAGATACATGTGTCAATGCCATGACAAAGATGAAGCGATGCAATTGTTCAAGACCTTGATATGAAACAAATGGTTCATAACCCTGTATAATAAAATGAATTAAATAATCCATATCAGCACAGATGTAAACAGAAAAATGTCAGATTGGGAGGGGGGGGGGGGGGTGGGTGACTATTGGGAACACACAAAAATTAAAACCAAAATGTAGTTTTTGCAATATTGCTTAAAAAAGGAACAGAAAGAAAAAGAACTGTTGCAAAGCAAATATTGTTCAAAGAATGATTTGGAAAATTTTACTGCTCACATGGAGATATGATATGGATAAAGGATAAAAAAAAAAAACAGATAACATCCAATGAATCATATACGGGTAAGCAACATGCCTCTTTGCAGGTATTCTGATTTAATTCGTTCAACATTCTCCTAAATGAGAGAGGATGAGCCAAAACCGTCAAAAGTTTACGGTCCTGGGAAGCATTAGTTTCAATTTCCTCATCAACCTCAGACTTGGTGCAAGGAGCAAACATACTGTCATAGAACTTTGATGGGATGCAAATATTTGATATAGTGCTTGAAGTAGCCGTCAAAAGGAGAGAGATGAATCCTAGTAGCATCAGTTCTGAAGATAGAAATCCAGTAAGTGGAGCTTAAAGATGGCAATTAAAAAAACAAAAAAGGCATGCATAACGATAATAAATTTTGTGAGGATAGACTTATAAATTAATATCGAATACCTTCTTTCATTTTCTCTACAGCTTCAAGCAAAGGCTTTCGATTGGTTCTTCGCAACCACTGCAAATCAAAGAAGGAACATAAGCTCATCAGAACAAAACATGAGCAATTCACCCTTATTGCTACTGAACTGGAACAAAATTAATTAACTTCACAATCAATATGAAAAGGACAGGGGGTGGGGGGGGGGACCATAAAGGAACAAATTACTGGTTGAGTAGCTCAAGCTCACAAACTGTATCAATTAGGCATAATTTTGCAGCTGCGGAGACTAGATGTATCCTGAATAAGGGAGAAGTTTAGTCAAACCTGGCACAAGATAACCTTTAGGCAATGCCAAAGGCGTTATCATTGGAAAATCTCACCCCAACCACACTTCAACAATGCTCACCATCTAATTACTTCTAATTACTTGTGGCTGGCAACAACAAATGCCTTTGTTTTATTTGGCAAATTTGTATCAATATTCAAAGCAGTTCAGAAAGTTCAAAGTTCAGACCATCAGGTGGATGAATCCCGGCATGTTGAATTCGGGGTAAAATCCTGAGAAAGTATTCTGGGTATATACCATTTTTGTTCAAAAATTGACAAATAGTACTGCTCAAGAACAAAATGAAATAAGTGGTAAATGCTGAATCTTCACTTACGTTACTCAGGCGATGAATTGATCGCTCCACAAGCAAGGAAACGACAACAAAAACCGTCAATACAGAAGCCACAGACCATGTTGGCGTTAACGCCAAAGACCGCATTGCTGTTCCATTTTCTGACATTTTCCCGGAAAATTTCCGTCTCACAGGCAGTACACTCTCAATTCAATTGCTTCCCCCCGATTTCAAGTCTTCAACTAATCTTCACAACCTTTTACTACGTGTCTGAGCACATAATTCAGTAGCGAACTAAGGAAACAAAACCATATTTGCAGAAATTCAAGTGTTAAACTTCCCCGGAGAAGTTTAACAACCTAGAGACTGCAAACCTACTGATTGTTCTTAAATCAAGTGTTGGGATCGATTGTTCTTAAATCTTGGCATAACAATGAACCTTCACCAGGAGAGATCAGTATCTCTCTCTCCGCCAGTGGCCAGTTTCGAGGAGAGAGAGATACTTTTAAGTTATTTAAAAGGTTAATTGTTTGAAAAAGTAACTTTTAAGTTACATGGTTTGGTTTTTTTTTTTAAATAATTATTTTTTTAATATATACACATTTCAAATATATTATATTTTTTGAATAAAATAATTATAATATTTTTAATAAAAAAATTAGTTTTACTCTCAATAATAATAAAAAAAAAGTGGCATCACTGTCTCTAACATCACAATTTAAAAGCAAAATAAAAAAATTTACTTAACAAAAATTATCTCAAACACTTCAATTTTTTTTATTTTTTAAAAAAATTTAAGTTTTTTAATTAAAAATTAAACTTTTTAGACATTTTAAACCGAAACTTAATTTATTTGTTTGGCATTACTTTTTGGGTTAATTTTTTTGTTTATGTTACTAATTATAGCAATAAATTATAATTTTTTTAACTATTTATAATTTTAATTTTTTTTCTATTTTAACTATAATCTAACATATTTATTATTAAATATTTACAATATCTGTTACAAACTATAATTTGTAAATTATTAATTTTAAAAATAACAAATACTCTTTTTAATGAGTAAGTAAAAGTCAACAGTGATCTATCAATTATTTTTATTTATTATAGAACATTGCATAAATAATACTGTGTCATATTACAAAGTGCCTAATAATTTTCCCTCCTAACAAAAGATACACGCGGCAGGCAAAATGTTTATTTGGTTATTTAACTTATTTAGCTTTGATTTGCAAATTTGTTTGAACGGTTAAATAAGTAAAATTTAAGTTAATAAGCAAATTATTTTAAATGCACTTATTTATTTAATGTAATTTTACAAATATAAATAAATAAATTAATAAATAAGTTTTTTATCAAACGAATAAATCTCATATTTAAGCCATTTAAAAGTTAAATATTCCAAACTAATTTATTTATTTATATTTTTATTTATTTTACAATAGGCAAATAAACTATTTGCCCGAACAAACTTCAGAACAACACTTTGCATGAAGGTGAAAGAAAATTAGGGTCATTTGGGGGAGGCACTAGGCGGTATGAAGATCAAATGATGACTCTCTCATGGTAATGTTTGAAGTTTTCAAGAAGGAAAAATTGAATTATATAAGAAAATTTGAGTTTATATTATTAATTTCATACTATATTTTAAATTTATTTTTTATTTGTATTAATAGAATTTGTACAATAAATGATATAACATTGATCTTTAGGGTTTATTTGTTATTTTGAATAAAATTAAATAAGATAAAAAGTATTAGTAATACTAGGATCCTATATATATTTTCATATGCCAAAGAATGTGTATAAGAAAAATTTTAATTCATGTTTAATTACAGTAAAATAAAAAATAAAATAAGAGTTGTAAAATAATTTATATTTTTAATTATTTAATAAAAACTAATAATAATCTAAGTACAATTTGAATCTCACAATACAAATATGAGATTTACATTACTAAAGCTATATTTGGCAATGGAATAAGAAAGGAGGGATGAAATTATTTAAAAATAGTTTTATATATAGTCATATTTTGAAGTAATTGGGAAGGGTAAGAAACCCTAAAAACTAATTTAACACCTAAACCACCCCCCGGATGTCAAAATTTCATGGGTGGGTTGATTGGTTTGTCCCCAAATTTAATATGTTTTTTTTATATAACAAAAAAATAATTTTACTAAAATTATATCAAACTAAATAACGTACTATTTATTCTTAAGTTATTTTATTTTTAACTAAGCATCATTTATACAAAAAACACTACACAAATAATCCAATTCATAATACTCTAAACACTAATAATTTAAATATAATAATTATCTTTAAAAAATAGTTTTTCAACCAAACATGCCTTAAGAAAGTAAAAACTATTTAGTGAGTCAGTTTTATCTATTAGTTCAATTATTTTTTCTTCTAATCCCTCAAAACAAATAAAATCTTAATTTAATTACATGTTATACAATGAATATCATATAAATTTATATCAAGCTTAAAGCCATGTGAAAAAGATGACACATTTGAAGGAATATAAATATATTATTTGCAGCATAATATTATTAGATTGGATTTTCTATTATTTTTAGTTAAATCCTCCCCTGTTAAATTCCCAAAAATACCCTGCAGTCAGTAAGAGTTCCAAATTTATAATTTATATTTCTGTATCTATGGGGACGTCAAAAAAAAAATTTGACGCTTGCCCTCTAGATTTTAGTCAAAGTGAATCCTCTATTATTATTATTTTTATATATTCTAAGTTCAAACAAGTCGGTCCCTGCACGCCAAGGAGGTGGACCGTGGAACATAAAAGGAAATGGCTTTTCTACGATCCACTGCTTGGTCTCCAGTGGACTGCTTCTATTTTAATATAAACTAAGTAATTATTCATTCCTAAATACACTTTAAACATAATTAAATTATAAAATTAATTTTAAATAAGAAATAATAATTTTAATTATTAAAGTAAATATTCAAAATATTTTCATTAAGTATATACTTAATTTAAATTATAAGTAACGGAATAGGTGATTTGCATATATATTAAAAATATATATTTAATCAAAGATAAAAATTTAAAATTTAAAATAAAAGAAAAAAATATCGAATTTAAAATTAAAAGTGTGAAAAAATTTAAATTACAAATTGAGGGGGAAAGAGAAATAGAATAGTGTCACATAAGACACTTATCAACATTAACACTCTTATGATTTGTATTATAAATTATTTATTTTACTATTTTTAGTTTATAAATTATTTATTAAAAAATAATTTAATTAAATATTATTAACTAGACAATTAAATTATATTTATCTTTAAAAAATAAACAGCGTCGTTCATTCATTCACCATATATTTTTTTAAGACAAATGTAATTTGTTTAGATACTTATTGATAATGGATCAACTTAATTTTATAAAAATAATCTTCACATTGAGTATAATAAAATAAATTAATTATTTGAGTCATTAAAGTGGACTAGAACGAGCCGCATGCACTCCAATTATACGATGCATAATGAATTATTAGAACCAGAGCTATACATAAAAGTATTTTCAATCATCTTCTCTAGATTTTTATGAAGTGATTCATTGAAACAACTAAAATCTATTTTAAGAAGTTATTTTTTATTTGTGACTCTAATCATATTCTTTATTTTTAAAAATATAATTTTTATATTACTTTTTGAATTTAGAATATTCAGCTAAATATTTTGTTTGGAAAAATAGTCAAACACCTGCAGCTAAATAAATATTTTTACCTCCTTTATGCGCTGTTAAATAAAGTCAACAATAGTAGTATAAAATAAGAAATTTCAAGACACCAGTTTTGAAATAATTAGAAATTTCATGACACCAGTTTTCTACATGGAAAATTCCTAGGAAAAAAAAAAATAATGGGACCAAAGTATAATTCTAAATCTACACTATGCCAAATAACGAGTTTTCTGTTGAGAGATAATCCAACGCCATAAATATATACATGCTCAGTAATTCAGAAAATACATCTTTATTAACTTTCAACAATTACAATAATATGAAATTACAGAAAAATGAAATAATAGAAACAACATGAATAAAACTTGCAAACCGAGTCCTGCAATCGCAGTTTCCTTAAGAATGATTCGCCGCCTACCGAAGGTGTTGTAAGTATTCCACCAGCATCACTCTCTTAGGATAAAACAGTCCCACGATCGTTGGAACACCACAAAGGATCGGCTACGAACGTATTTCGTCTATCTTTCTCTCTCTTGCAGCTTGCACTATAACCTGAGAACTGTATCTCTCATTTCTCACATTTTGTCTGTTACTTTTCCGTCTGTTGCTCTCATTCTCGGCTCTGTTTTCGTCTCTTCATCTTCTTCTGTGGGATGACAGCATATGTAGCCCTCCATCATGGAGGGAGTTACAGGAGAATCAATAGCCACTAATGGTTATTGATTTTCAGGATTCAATTGCCAATTGAATGGCCAATTGAATTGCTATTGAATTCTGTAATTCAATTGCCAATGAATTCACAAATTCTAACATTTCCATCGTTCATGAATAATAATACCAAGAATAATATTTATAGCTATCATAAATATTTAATATTATTTACAACAAAGTAAATTCCAACTAAATAAACTAAATAAATATTTTGATCTTATCGGGCAATGATCAGCATTGATGGATAATTAGAACCATTTGTCAATAATATACGTCTAAAATTTCATAGCAATCGGATTTTATTTACTAGACCTACATAATAAAAATAAACTATTTTCTTCTCCATCTTTCAGCCCCTCTCAGGTTTGCAACTTTTCTTTTCTTCCTCCCATTATTCAGAGGAGTTCTTCATCTCTATCCAAAATCAGAAAGTTAAATTTGAATATGTAGCCTAGTAAAGGCTATATTCAAAGTAAAAGATTGCTGAAAACACAAGGTTTCCCAAAACGTTTGGTACTTAGACTACAATTTTTAATTTTTTGTTTACAATAAATAAAAAATATATATTTTATTTATTTTTATAAATAAAAATAAAAATAAAAGTATATTTGACACATAAATATTTAATTGAAAAGTAATAGTTAAAAATAATGATTGAAAGTGGTAACCAGATATATTAATCTGTGACGATAATAAGATATAACAATAGTAGTTAGAAGTAGTAGTCAAAAGCGGTGGTTAAAGGTAGTAGTCGAATGCAGTAGTAAGAGATTGTAGTGCCAGTAGAAAGTGATTGTCGGAGGGATGGCCGAAAGTGGTGATCGGATGTGATCGAAAAAAAAAATAGAATAAAAATTTGTTTATAAAATAAGTGAAGACACATTCTTTTTGTTTACAATAATTTACTAAAATTTAAAAATTATTTGTATTTAAAAATAAATAAAAATAATTATCAAACATGTTTTTATTTACAATTTATAAAAAAAAATCTAACAACATAAACAAAAAATTATAAATATAAATATTACCAATCAGGGTTTAATATTTTGTTTCTTAATTTTACTCCAGCCAAATGGAATGAATAACCCAAAAATTCCCCCTCTGCCTCGTATTGGGGATACATTATTTACGCTGCTTCTTTGCAAAATTTATGCTTCTCCTTGAAAAATGTTTTTGTTTTCGTACTTACATCATTTTTGTTAGCATATATAGCTCTTCTCCAATTATAATAACTTTCCTTTTAACACATTATGAATCAAATAATATCTCATGTCACCGTATTTTAACATGAGATATCACCGTGAATCTTTGCTCAAATAAATAGTAATTTAGTTGTTACAAAAAAATACATATTTCTCCTATGTTAACTCCAACTATTCTAGTAAATTATCCATCCACAGCATCTTCTTGTAGCATTCTACTATTGTAACATACTTTGTCTATGTAATAAATAGTGCAACAGACTTGTGCAATTTGTTGTATCAAGATAAAACTCCTTATGCAAAAGATGCCTATATATATCTTCTGATGTAGACTTCATAGAGTCAATATTTCCTATTATGCCAGCATAATTGAAAATCTTCTAAACTCATATTTGTTCTTACCAAAGCACAAAACAAACTCTAGAAGTGCATTTGAAATATCAAAAGATCCATTCTATTGCTTCCTAATGATCTTTTATTGAATTTGACAAAAATATACTCACTACACTACCTGCATTATTATGTATATTCTCATGCAAATCATCCTATACATAAGATTTCTAATTGTAGACGTATTGTGAATTTTCTTCATTTATGTTTTATCTTTCTCACTATGCTGAACTTTACTGAGAATTGAGTTTAAAATTACTAGTAAGTTTTATTTATGTTAAATTTCAAATTGTCAAAATTACCACGTAGACAATAACACATGATACTTCAGGAATACCTAATAATTTTTCTCATGTTTAGGACATCAGCAGTGTTTGGTGTGGTCGTCGGTACCATCTAACTATTATTAAAACTTAAAAGGAAACATCTTATTTTAATTATTTAAAATCGATAGTAAAATTTATTTTAAAAGTATTATAATATTAATTTAAATTTAAAATCAAAAAAAATTATGAAAGTAGTTACATAATTATCCATTATTTTTTCCTTTTAATTATTTTTTATAGGAGATTTCAGCTAAAAGTTCAAAAAAATAAGTTTTAACGCTCAAGATCCATAAACAAAAATTTTAACGCGCAAAATCTAATTGTGTGATTTCTCCTGAAAATACACTGCAAACAGACAAATTTATTTGTTCTATATAATAAATAGATAAATTTATCTGTTTGATATTCATCTGTTTAATATGCAAACAGATAAATTTATCTGTTTACTTATTTATACATAACAAATAAATTTATCTGTTTGCATATTAACACAGATAATGTAAACAGATAAATTTATCTGTACACTTTATACAAACTTTCAATAAGACAGATAAATCTATATGTATTCCTTACATATATTTTTAATAAAAGACAGATATATCTGTGTTATTTATACATATTTTGAAAATGCACAGATAAATTTATGAAAATTTCAACCAAATGTTTAAAAAATTAAATTTTAACGCACAAGATTCATCAACAAAAAATTTATTGCACAAGATCCAATTACCTGACTTCTCCCGAAAATACCTTGCAAACAGATAAATTTATCTGTTTTGCATAACAAATAGATAAATTTATAAATAGATAAATTTATAAATAGATAAATTTATCTGATTGCATATCAACACAGATAATGCAAACAGATGAATTTATCTGTGTTCTTTATACATATTTTAAAAAGATACAGATAAATTTATCTGTATACTTTATACGTGTTTTCAATAAGATAAATAAATTTATTTGTGTTATTTACACGTGTTTTCAATAAAAGACATATAAATTTATTTATATTCTTTATACATATTTTAAAAATATACAAATAAATTTATCTATTCTATGGTATTTTTGTTTTAAAATAATCTTACACGTTAAAACTTTAATTAGGATGAATCTTGTTCGTTAAAAAATCTTATAATATATGAAAAATAGTAAACGACCTATAAATTAGACTGTTAACAAAATTTTTATTTTTTATATATACTTTGAAATCTCTTATAATCCATACTCACTTAGATTTTATTTTTATAATTCATTTTATAATTTTTTTTTTGTAGGTTCTCTTTTAGTATTTTCATATAATAACTAATATTAAATACGTATTACATAAGCACAAACACTAGTAATATTACACACATAATTCGACGACAAACAAATTACATAACCTATATTTTGATAATTTATTGGCATTGAAATTTACTAAATTTTAGTACAAATAAATGATAAAAATTCAAATTTTGAAAATTTTTAATTAATTTTTTGTATTCTAAGTATTGTCCTATCTCTAATGCAGGATCATTCGTGTTTGATCAATAAAGGGTAGACGACGACATTGTTGGGCCAATTGAGATTGAATGGTGGAGATTGAGGGTGTGAGTGAGTGAGTTACTTGAGTTGGAAAATGTTGGTAATTTTTTTAATGAATTTATTTGTAGTTGATGATTTTTTTTTACTTGCCACAAATTTATAGTAATTATAATTAGTGAATTGGGTGATAGTTTCTTGGCAATTTTAATAATCGGTTGAAATATTGTAAAATTTTAAAATTAGTTTTTAAAAAATAAAACATCTATTACAACCATTACAATTAAATATACGCTGGTTTCAATATTAACAAAAACTATAATTTGTCGATTAATCAAAATCAGAAATTAACAGAATGATGAATCAAATTACAGCATCCAAAAAGCTGTAATTAATTTTGAAAATAATAATCCAATAATAGATTAAAAGAAAACCAAAAAACAAAGACTAATAATATGTTTTAACTATGGTGTGAAACTGTTTTAAATTTTCTTTTTCCTTTCAAATAAAAAATGTAGTAAACAAATTACAGCAAATTGAAATGAAAATATATATCAGTAAAACTAAAATAGAATTATATAAAGAATAGTAAATTGTTTTTGGAAAATGAAAGTTAAACGAGCATTGTTTTATATAACCATAAAAATAAAACACTATACGATTTTGTAAAATAACTTTTGTGTATGCAGAAACTAGAAGCGAAAAACAATATTGTATTAAACAAATGGAACTGTATTAAAACTGAGACTAAATTGAATAAAGCAAAACTTACAGAACAAACAAAACTTTGCAATCAAATCCAGCGTTCAACACTGTCTTCTTAAGACAGATTGCGTCTCGCCTTGGTGCTTGCGTTGTATCGGACGTTTGCCTCTAGAATGAAATGATTGTCGTATGCAGATGTAGCATGACAGTCTGCACACCAGCGAACGCTGCTGTATTTGAAATTTCTCGAAAAATTTATGACTGGAATGAAGATGCAGAGTTTTTGTAAAGGTGACTTGGAAAAAATTGATACTCAAAATGGGTCTAGAAGAGCATTTAAATAAGCGTTCCAGGCGACTGTTCACCTTAATCCGAACAGGTACAGGCATCGGTTCGGCCTGGCGATTGGACCACCTAACATCGGTTTGACCTGGTTATTGGACCACCTAACAGGCACGAACCAGTTTAGTATGATTCCAACGAATTCAAATCTTACAAACGGTTCAGGTTAAACCGAACTCTTCTCACAGTTCGAATTAAACGATAATTATTAATTTAAATTTTAAATTTTAAATTTTAATTAAATATTTTTTTTGAAAAAATACAAGGTTCAACCCACGACCCACGAAACCGTACTAAGCCTGAGCCCAGCCCGAGCCCGGTACGACTGGTTGGATGGGCGGGTGGCTGCGATGGCACGTGTGGGGTTTGTGTCGAACTTGCCGTTGGGTAGGTCATCTCCCGTCCACAAAACTGAGCACACCCCTTAGGCTCAACTTGACTTATATAAGCCACTTACCTATGTTTTCCCTAACTAGTGTGGGATTGGAAACTTATTTATACTCAATTTAACACTCACCATTTTCTCTATCAACCAATGTGGGATATAACTTAGTTATCACCATTTTGTCAATTTTTATGGCACACTTTGGAGTTAATTTCTCATTCACCCATTAATGGTTTTGAATGTCACAAAATCTATGATTACTCTACTCATGGAGATAAACAAATTAGAATTTGTAATCATAAAAAAAGATTAATGTAACACAAAAATAATTAGTTTCAAAGTTAGTTAAAAATCATGTTCTAATTTTTTCAAAACTCACTTTTCCCCAACAATATATACATATAATATTAGTCATTTAATAATACTAACAACAATAATAACATAATTAACTATCTTTAATAATAATATTTACAATATATACCTATTGAAATAAATATTCACAACATACAATACTAAAAACAAAAATTATAAATGCTCTCATGTATTTTTTTTTTAAATTATGAATGAAATTCAAATAACTATATATAACATATATGGGGGTGGGGGGATATTTAATTCCTTTATATGTTGAAATACTGTAATTAATATATATTTTAGATGAGTTGAGTTGGATTGAGTTAAGTTAATGACGGATTCATAAAATATAATTCTCAATTAACTCACTTTACTCAATTCATCCACTCTCTTTGTTTTTAATTTAATCCATCCAACCCAGTCGACTTAAAGTTAATGGCGGATTCATAAAATATAATTCTCAATTAACTCACTTTACTTAATTCATCAACTCTCTTTATTTTTAATTTAATCCATCCAACCCAGTCGACTTATCCACATAAATTGTGTGTATTAATACAGATTGGCAGGTTCAATTGACGGATTGTTTACATACTCCTAATAAAAACTCCATGTGTAGAGATAAAAGCCTCCACACAGGAAGAAGAAAACTCGTACACAAATAAAAATCAAACCTCTACGCAATAAGATATTATTAAAACACAATACAAACTAATAAACAAAAAGAAAAATTAATTACCATAAGCCGTACGTCATCTTCTTTTTTCCATAATCAGTTATAATGATATCGTAATATTTATCAAACTCTTGCAAAAAGACTCGCTAAAGATTGGGATGGTTGTCTAGCCTCAATTATGCTGTTATTGGTGTCAATTTCTTTGGGTACTTCATTATTATTGACATCAATTTACTTATACTGAGAAGACCAAAAAGAGATTGTCACTTCGATTTTGTCTTTTTTGACCAAGAAAGACAAAAAAGAGTTAAAATAAACTAATAAGTTAATTTTTTAGATCCCCAATTTATTATTTTTGTGATTTGTCTCAATAAGAAAAACTTTTAAAAATAAATTTATCTAAAAAATAAAAAATATAGATAAGCTAAATACAACTATTTCTCTTAGAAACATGAATATCATGCTCCCACTTTGTAGATATTTACCTAATTTTTTTATGGCTTAGTATACGGATTTATAAAATTATATTTATTTTTCTAAAAAAGTTATTGTATTAAAAGTGTGTTTTGGGTGATTTAAAATGCACATATATTTTTTTCTTTGAACATTCAAATATACAAGTATTAATATATCATGTGTAAGTGTTTTAATGAGTGTTCAAATATAAAAACGTGTGTACATTTAGCGTATATTGTTTTATATGATTTTTAAGTAATTTTTTCTAGTATTAATTCAAATAAATATGCATTTTAAATTCTTTTCATTATAATACTAAAAGTAAATTTTTTGACAAAAAGTAAAAAAATTTATGAAAGGAAAAAAAAACACTTAGTAACTTCTTTTATTGCGGTCTTTTCTTGTTTTTAGTGAACTTTTTTTAAAATACTTTATAAATTTTTCTCGTCATGAATAATTGAATAATTGAAAAGTTAAAAAATTTAAATCATAAAAATAAAAAGTGTACAAAAAAATGGGAATTTTTTTTTGAAAAAAAGCCATTAATTTTTTTAAGAGAACATACGCTTAGTCCTAGTTTGAGATGTCTAAAATTTTGATTTTTAAAAGTTTAATTTCTTGGAAAAAATAGAAAGAAAAAAAGCTAAATTATTTGTAATAATTTTTTAGGGTGATTTTTTTTATTTTGGTTTTTTATCAAAGAGTCATGTTAATTACTAGGCGTTAGATACTAAAATAGTGGAGACTAAACTTTTTTAATATTGAAAATAGGGTCTACTATTTTTATAAATTTCAATACAATTTGCACATTAATTACACTTTATATTATTATTTATCGCTAAGTAAGTGTTAGTTAGCATAACCATCTATTAAAACGTATTATATGGTTTTATATTTTCTTTTAAGTTATAACATTTGCAGTGATAGTATGATTTTTTGTTTATTTTTTAGAGTAAAATTAAAATTTTAATTAAAAGCATTATAATTATTTTATTCCAAAAAGAGTTATAATGTTTGGAATGTGTAAAGATATTTTTTAAAAATAAAAAATAATAATAAATTCTTGAAAGATGCCAAACAATCTAAATTAAAGACTAGTTTTTTTTATAAATAAATTAACTTTTTAAAAATACCAAATAGATTAATAAAGGCATAGAATCACCCCAAGTGTTCTTGTAGAAAAATAGTATGAAAATTAATTATTTAACCACAAACTAGGCCTAACCAGTAGTGGTTAGTACAAGAATATCCTTAAAAATTTCTATTTTTGTGTTTGTTTATTCCTAAGAATAAATAAATTTCTATTTTTGTGTTTGTTTATTCCTAAGAATAAATACTTATTCTTCGTTCTTAAACAAATTAATTTGCCGTTGACATATGAACAAATAATTTACCATAAAAAGTGAAATGAAATTTTTTTAAAAGAAATAAATTTTGATACTTATTTAATTTATAAGAAAATTGATAAAAAATGATTTTTAATTTTTTTACTATATATAATTTTATATTTTTTACAAAATTTATTTTATTAAAAGGAAAAGTATTTTCTCGTACTCAAAATTTTCTGCATTGAACGCACTACAAAAAATATAAAACAATTATTTTTTTCACTTTCC